>JALIGW010000110.1:376667-856140 GCA_023053685.1 Diadophis punctatus similis
CTCTAATTTAATTGGTATAGTTTGAAATAGATATAGAATTTGAGGTAGTATTGTCTTTAATTGCTGCAATTCTGCCAATAAGGGAAATTTGTAATTTGCTCCATTTCTCTAATTTCTTTTCAATTTGTTTTAATATTTCCATATAGTTTCCTTCTTTTATTGTGGTGCATTTCGCTGATAAATTTATTCCTAAATATTTTATTTTCTTTACAATTTGTAATTCCAATTTCTCTTCTAGTTCTTTGTTTTGTATATCTGTCAGGTTTTTGGATATTATTTTAGTTTTCTGTTTATTAATTTTTAGACCGGCTACTTTCCCAAATTCATTTATTTCTTTTAATAAAATTGGTCCTACCTCTAATGGTTCCTCTATATTAAAGACCAAGTCATCGGCGAATGCCTGGAGTTTGTATTCTTGTTCTCTTATCTTGAGTCCTTTTATTTCTTTGTTTTCCCTTACCTTCTGTAATAATGATTCCAATGATAGTATAACTAGTAGGGGGACAATGGACAGCCTTGTCTGACTCCTTTTTCTATGTTGAAACTATCAGTCGTTTCTCCGTTAATAAGGATTTTGGCAGTTTGTTTTGAATAGATTGTTTTAATTGTTCTTATATATTTTTCTCCAAAATTCATTTTATTTAGTTGGTTTATTATAAAATCCCAATTTAAATTGTCGAATGCTTTTTGGGCGTCTAAGAATATAAGTGCCATGGATTCCCCTGGGTGTGTCTCATAATATTCTAGGATGTTTAAAACTGTTCTTATGTTGTTTTTGATATATCTGTTTGGTAAGAAACCGTTTTGGTCTGGGTGTATGATTTCAGTAAGTGTTGTTTTCATTCTTTCAGCCATTATTGAAGTGAAGATTTTGTAATCAGAGTTTAACAGCGAGATTGGCCTGTAGTTCTGGATCTTATGTTTCATAGTAGTGTCTTTTGGAATTATTGTTATCAATGCCTCTGTCCACGAGTCTGGAATTACTCCTTTAGTTAATACTTCATTATATGTTGTTAATAAAATATTTTTCAAAATTATTTGTAATTCTTTATAATATTCTGCTGGGATTCCATCAGGTCCTGGAGTTTTATTTTTATTTATTTTTATTCTTAATTGCTTTTTCTATCTCTGTAAGTGTTATTTCTTCATCCATCCTGTCTTTTATAGCATCAGATATTTGTGCAATGTTAGAGTATTTTAGGTAGCCTTGTATATCTTTTTGTTGTATGTTGTCCCTGCTGTATAACTCACTGTAGCATTCTCTTGCTATTTCCTTTTTTTTCTATTGCAAATTGCATTCTCCCTATTGAATCTTCTAATTGTTGTATATATATTTTTTCCTTTCCTTTTCTTAATTTGTAGGCCAACCATCTGCCTGGTTTGTTAGCATGTTCGAAGTAGTTCTGTTTATTGTCTTAATTTTTAATGCAATTTCCTCTTGTAATATCAAATTTATTTTATGTTTAATTAATTCCTTTTCTTCCTTAACTTCGTCATTTTGTGGTGTCTCTTGCAGTTTACGTTCTAATTCCCCTACCTTATTTTGCAATTCATTGATTTGTTTATTTTTGTTCTTATTTCTTTTACTGGAATAGGCAATAGTTAATCCTCTTGTATAGGCTTTCATAGTGTCCCATATATTTTGTGTAGTTGTATCTTTATTCCAATTTTCTTTTAGGAAGAAAGTTAATTCTTTCTCCATATATTGTTTAAATTCTTTTTCTTTTATTATTTTCTGATTCATCATCCATCTTCTTCTCACCTTTTTTGTCCCTCTTATTATAATTGATATAGGATTGTGGTCCGCCCATGTGTTTGGTTCGATTTCTACACTTTCTATTTTTATGTTTGGTTCTATATTGGTCCAGATCATATCGAGCCTGGACCAAGATTTATGTGGGCTCGAAAAGTATGTATATTGATTTTGTTTCTGGTGTCTTTCCCTCCAAATATCTTTTATTTTAAATTCATTTGCCATATCAAAAAAAATTTTTGGTAGAATTTTTCTTTCCGAATTTTTCTTACTTCCCAATTTATAATCTTCTTTGGCATCTACTACTGCATTGAAGTCTCCAATTATGCATATATTTTCTCTCTCTAGTTTAATAATTTGTTGATATAGTGTTGCATAGTATTCTTTTTGTCCACTATTTGGGGCGTAGATGACCACTAGTAATATTTTGGTTTTATCAATGGTAACTTCTACTATAAGTATTCTTCCTTCTATATCTAAGTATATTTGCTTAGGGCTTAACCAACTTTTTATATATAATGCTATACCCCTTTTTTTGGAATCAGCTAGGGATACAAAGAGTTTACCTATTTTGGGTTGTTCTAATAGTTTATAATCTTCTTTTTTTATATGAACTTCTTGAATGCATGTGATATCTGATCCTTGTTTCTGTAGTCTGTTGAATATTTGCCTTCTTTTTATTGGTGAGTTAATTCCATTTATGTTTACTGAAAATATTTTAATTTGATTTTGCATTTTATTGTCTGCTTGTTGCTCTTGTTACTCTCGTACTTCTTGTTTCTTTTGGTTTTGTCATCCTATCTCCTTCTCTCTCTTGTCTTTTCATTTGTTCTATATCTTCTACCATTTCTCTTTCTTCCTGACTTCGTCCCTCTCCCTCCGCGCTATTCTCTTCATCTTTTTCTAAATATCTTTCAGTAAATTGGTCTGCTTCCTTCCTCGTTTCTATCCTTATTTTTTTTCCTTTCCATGTTATTAGGATTCCTTCCGGTATCAACCATCTAAAGGGTATTTCTTGTCTTATTAATTTTGCGGTAAAATACTGTAGATCCCTTCTCTTTTCTCTTATTCGTTTTGGGATTTGTTTTAATACCTTAATTTCTCTTTCTTTGTGCAGTATTTGTTCAGTTCTTGTGGTTTTATATATCTCATCCCGTATTGCTTTTTTAGTAAATCGTACATGTACCTCTCTAGGTAGTTTGTGTCTTTTTGCAAAGTTTGTTTGTACCCTATAAACCTCGTCTATGTGTCTAATCAGTTCTTCTTTGTCTATCTGCAGGGCTTCCAACAATATCTCTACTACCTGTTCACGTAGGTCCTCCTCTTTCACTTCTGGTATGTTTTGGAATCTTAGGTAAAATGCTGATTTCTCCAACTTGAGATGTGCAATGGCCCCCTCCAATTCCTTGTTTTTTGCTCTTAATGTTTGCTCTGTTTCTTCTATTTTTTTATTAGTTAGATCAGTTTTTTCCTCTATACTCTTAATTTTTTGTTCATGTTTAGCAACCACTTCCTGAATAACTTCCATTCTGTTATCTAATTTTTTAATATTCCCCTTAACCTCTTCAAAGTTTTATTTTGTCTCTTCATGATTGTAGAAAATAGTTTGCTGCATTTTAATCATTGTTTCTTGTTGTGTCATCATGAATTCTTGGATTTTGTCTAGTGTGGCTTGCATAGTGTGTAGTGTAGGTGTTTGTCCTTGTTTTTCTGTAGATGCCATTTCTGTGATCAATTTTTGCCCTGTCGCTGAGGGTGTTACAGGGGTTGGTTTCTTAATCATTTTGGTCATGGTTGTTGATGTTGACATTTTTATTCTACTAAAAAAATTGTTCCACACTTTCATATATTTCTTTTCTTATCCTTACTATTTCCTATTATGTATATTTTGATATTCTTAAGAGAGAAATTAATACTACTAATTATAGAGGGGAAGGAGAGAAGTGAAGTGAGAAAGAAAGAGTCAAAAAGTCAAAAAGATATCTATAATATTTCTATTGTGTCCTATATATATCATGTCTTTAAAGTAAGATGGGAAAAGATAGAGAAAGATATTGTTTCGTATTATGAGAGAAGGAGATAGGAAAGAAAAGTTAGTTGTTGATCATTTAAACATAAATTTTCTACTTAATATATATTTTGTCAAGAAGTTGCTAATGTTATTGTAAACTAATCTATTCAGTACATAAATCAAAAATCTTTAGTAATAATTTCTATAATTATTGATTAAATTGTTATTTCAATATAATAATATTTCAAATTATTCACAACTTAAACTTCAATACTAGAAAATAAAAAGGGTAAATATTTCAATTCAATCACTTGACTCAGATTATTGTTAACACTTAGAGAATCTTACTTCTTGCTTTCTATAATATATAGTAGCAGTAACAATCAATTATCTAAATATCAAATTATTTCTAATTATAAATCAATTTATAGATATATAATAAATATATAGTTTAGAATTTTTGGTTTCAAAATGATCAGTCAATATATTAAACTCTGTATATCTTACAAGTGTCTCTTAGGGGGAATCGTCTCTCTTCTGTTTCAATTTCACTGTCCATTCAAGATGTCTGCGTTCTAAAGAAATGCTTTGTCACCGTCTCTTTTTTTCTTTCCCGCTCCTTTCCCTTGGCTCCAGGTCGTTAGTCAGTGTCTTTTAGTTTCAACATATTTTGGATGTAGATATAACGTAAATTCCCTTTCTGCTGTCAGTTGTTTCTTCGGTAGTTCTTTCCAGTCTGTGTCCCTTTAAAGCAATCCGTTCTTGATTTAATTTTGTTTTTGTTTCGCCTTTCGCTCCTTTCCGCTAAGGCGCTGCTTGGTCCTTTTTGGAGACTCACTTCTCCTTCGGTATTGCCGATCATTCGTTTTTCAATAGGAGTACACTCCGGAAAAGGTTATAATCTACTTTAGTTTAGGTATTTCCGATAGTTTTGTCAATATATTGCCGTTTCTCTATTTTTCCCTTCCTTGCTGTATGCTCAGGCGGCCATACTTCTGGACCAGCACAATCTGCTGGTTTCTTCTCCATTCAGCTATAGGGCTCCCATCTGCTTCAGCGGGGGTTTGCACCTCCTCCCGTCCTCGCACGATGTTCCCCTTCCTTACGCTAGCCCCTACGAGGCTCCACACTGCGGATTTCAAGCAAGCTAAACGGAGAAAGTTGAGCTAAGTTGCAGCGGTTTGCTTCTCAGCTTCGCTCCGCCATGGCCCCGCCCCGGAAGTCCTGAACTTTGATTAATATATCATTTGATCTTTGATTAATATATCAAGAATTATATCAAAATATATCAAAAATTGGTAGTGACAATTGATTACTATGATAGTCTGGTTAATAATACAACTTACAAAGCTTATTAATGATAATTAATCAGCTAGCTAAATCAATAATGACAATTAATCAATATCTCTATGGTAGATAATAACAGTTACCCAGTAATATAATCAATCTGTATTTAAATCAAAAGCAAAAGCATAGAAGGCAGGGGATTTAGTAAGAGACAAAAGGGCTTTTTAAAAGGCAAAGTTCGGCTTGTAGCAGAGTTCTTTTCTGTTTAACTTGGTATTGAAGTGTAGATTAAGTATACTGTAAATCTGATGGGAGTTAAGAGATTTTTCAATTAGAGAGTCTGAATATCTCTGTATTTTGGAGAGAAGCAGGAAGTATAGAGAGAAGCAGGAAGTAACTCTGTGTCCTGGAGAGTTGATTATCTCTGTATCCTGGAGAGAAGCAGGAAGTAAGTCTAGGAGTGCAGGAAGGATCTTGGTGGTGCTGGAGAGAAGCAGGAAGTTTGTCTGGGAGTGCAGGAAGGATCTCGGTGGTGTGACAGCCTCATGGTGACCACAGAACAAAGAGCTATCAAATAGCCAGTAAGAAGGAAGAAAAAAATAAAAAAAAATAAAGAAAGAAATCTTTAGCCTTCAAAAACACCTTTTCCATTTACAACAGATCGGAGGAAACTCAGCTTCAGTGCTTCAGGTGGGGATTTAGCAATGGGGAACTCAGCGCTTTCGGTTTTGGGAGAATCCTTTTAAAGGCTTTTGGCTTCAGGAGATAATCCCTTTCCTGGCGCTATTGGCTTCAGCTTTTTTGTTTCGTGAGAATCCTTTTATTGGCTTTCGGCTTTAGGAGGATTCCTTTTCAGGAGCTGGAAAATCACTTTCCAGTCACTTAGGGAAAATCCCTTTCCAGTTACTTTCTTTCTGTCGCTTCGGGAAAATCCCTTTCCAGTCACAGTCACTTCGGGGACGGAGCCGTAGGAAACCTCACGGAGCCTTTATGTTTGTGGCTATGGGGAATTTTTTTCTTTTTCCTCACCTAGTAGGTGTTCGCATTACTCACAGAGCTGTAGCTTTGGGGATCGCTATCACACGAAGGAAGGGATGCGGTGGTGGGTAGAGTTAAGGGGGCTTCAGAGCAGAGCCTCACGATCCTACCTGGTCGCTGCCATCTTGGTAGGAAAATTGAAAAACCCTCTGCTCCTTCCCCGTCTTGGCTCTTTGCACCTCCACCATTTTTATTGAGCTCTCCCCCCCCCACAAAAAAACCGGACCCCAACAAACACCCATTTTTCAGCCAAAATTGAGTTTGCCTGTCACTCCCTCGCAGACTGACTCCAGCCCCTTGCCTTTGGCATGCCTTCATAGCTGCTCCACCGGGCCCTTTCAGCTCTGGTGCCAGGAAATGGCTGACATCGTCTGGCTTCGTCCCTTTGGCAGAGCAGCCCGGCTCTGGCACTCCGCCACTCGGCACACACGCACAGCTTTTAGAGGAGGCTTTCCTGAAGCTTGGGGAGGGCAAAAATGGCCTCGCCTCTCCAGAAGCCGAAATCAGCTGGCCAAAGTGCACATGCGCGCTGGAGCTGATATAGGGCAACGCATCTTGGGCCCTTGGATATGGCTCTGCATGCCACTTGTGGCACGCGTGCCATAGGTTCGTCATCACGGGGCTACACTATGGACCACGGGGGGGAGGGCAAGGGGAAACCAGGGGTTTAGTTCTGTATTGATACGCAGGAATTTTAGATTCTGCTTGACTCTACTGCAACCAGCATTCCTTAGTAAAAGTGCCTTTTCACTTCAAATGGAGTCATTTTACTTCCCTAAGGGATAAGACTGGGGCAGGTCTGACATTAAGCAGAATCTGCAATTTTGTTCAACCCGGAAAGGACATAACCTCTACTATGGGGACTGTGCTTCCAATGTTGGCTCAAAGGAGCAATCAGGAGATGAAATGCTGGGGGGAGCCTTCATCCAGGCCTCCTCCCGGGCTGGATCTCTCCGAATTGATGAGAGCTGCAGAGAGCTGCGGGGACCCTTCAAGGCCCAGGTGGTCCCTGGGCATTGGAAGGAAAGAGAACTAGGAAGAGAAGCTTCCTGGGTATTGATGTTAGGCTGATTGTCTGCAGTTTCCTGGGTCTATTTTTTTTTCCTGTTTGGAAGATGGGAACCACACCAGCCCTTTTCCAGTTCTCTGGTAGTTCCCTGGTACTCCATGATTTTTGAAACATATGGTACAGTGGTTCTGAGATGACATCTGCCAGATCCTTTAGAACTCTGAGATGCAATCCATCAAGTCCAGGTAATTTGTATTCATCAAGATCAGACAGGTATTCTCTTACCACTTTTTGCTTAATTTAACTTTTAGACTTCAGTTAAGGGTGCATTTTCCATTCACTAAAGAGTCTATGGAGATTCTCAGTCATCCAGGTCATTGTTGTCCCAAATGTGCTTTTTCAAGAGGCAACTGGACTTTCTGTTTTTGAGCTATTGGTTTGAGCTCTGAGCTTGGCAATTTGGTTGCAAACATTTTGTCACCATTTGAGGAGACATCATTTGAATCAATTCAAAATGCACTGATGATGTCTCCTCAAATGATGATGAAACATTTGCAACCAAAGTGCCAAGCTCAAAACTCAAACCAACAGCCTAACTACCAACCCGAACTACTAATATTCAAACACATTTCTATTTTTTCTTTGAAGATGTTTCACTTCTCATCCAAGAAGCTTCTTCAGCTCTGATTGGATGGTGCAGAATGGAAGGATTTATACTCCTTGCAGACAGCTGGTCATTTCCATTCTTTTAGAGAATTATTGAGGCCACCTGGAGGTTTATCTGTGTCCTCAGGATCACCTGAGTAATGCAAATTGGTGTGGAGCCTTCTTGGAACTGTTGAAAGGACTGTGTTATAGACTGCAAATAGATGATGTCATATCCCTCCCCTTCTGTTGAGAGAGGGCTGTTCAATTTTGACATAGATGGCCTCTTTGACCCCTCTTTCAAATCAGCAGTCTTCTCCGTCCAAAATGTGGACTTTGCTATCTTTAAAAGAGTGGCCTTTGTCTTTTAAATGTGGATGGACTGCTGAATCTTGTCCTGATGGGTTTCTCAGTCAGAGCTGAAGAAGCTTCTTGAATGAGAAGTGATATGTCTTCAAAGAAAAACAGAAAGTCCAGTTGCCTCTTGAAAAAGCACCTTTGGGACATTACCTAAGGAGCTCAGGAAATTTTTCCCAGAGCATAGAATTCCAACTTAATCATAGAATTATAGAATCATAGGGCTGGAAGGACCTTGGAGGTCTTCTTGCCTAGCCCTCTGCCCAAGGCAGGAAAACTAATTTCATCCCAGACAAATGGCTGTCCAAATTTTTCTTAAAACATCTAGCAATGGAGCACACACAACTCCGGGAGGAAACCTGTTGTGTTGATTAATTGTTGTCACTTTCAGGAAATTGCTCCTTCTTTCAAGGTTGAATCTCTCTTTAATGAGCTTCCACCCATTGCTTCTTGTCCTCGCCCTAGATGGTATGGAGAATAAATCAACCCTTTCTTCCCTGTGACAGCCCTTCAAGTTTTGGAAGATGGTTATCAAATCTCCCTTAAGCCTTCCCTTCACTAGGCTAAACATACTAGTTCTCTTGGCTGTTAATGATCTTGATTCCTCCATTGATGCTATTCCTCCATTGATGCAGTCTAGATGTAAGGTCTTGCCTCTCCAATCTTCCCAAGAAAGCAGGACTCTTGAAACTGCAGTTGTTCCAAAAGGAGCTTTTTATTGAAAGGTTTGTGATAACAAGAGATCTAGGCAAGAACTGAAGCTTCTCATTTAAAACCAGCTATTTAAAGCAATGCTTACCAAACCCCTCCCACACTACATCATTGCAGGGAAACAGAAACAGAAACTTCATAAAGAGATTAACACAGTAATGCAAGAAATAGAAACAGAAACTTCATAGAGAGATTAGCACAGGAAGGCAGGAAACAGAAATAGAAACTTCATCTACAGGAGGGAGGCGTGGCCAACGCTGCAGCAGTACAGCACAGAACTACGGAACTACAGGGGAAAGTGCTGAATCCAAGCCATTTTTCGGGGTCTTTGAAACCATAGTCATCCTGAAGGGATGACAAAGAACCAGAGCACAGGCTGAAGACAGGGAAACCGCAATTTCCCTGGAATGCCAGCGAAGAGCTTCGGACTGGATGACTTGGAAAACAGCATTGCAAGCTGTCAATAGTTGGGGCGGCCACTCAAAAGAAGAAAGAAAGCAGGGTGAGTCATCTGGGTGAGATCTATCTAATTTTGTCTTGTATACAAAGTGATTCTGAGGTTAAGTGGTTCTTTCTTTGAAGAAGAGGATCCCTGAGAAAAAGTTTGGTAAAGAAAGGCGAGGAGGAGCAGAATTTAATGGCCTCCTCAACCCTAGTAAAAGCGGCTAAGAACTAGAGTCCAGAAAAGAAACTGATTGAAATAAGATGAAATATTGTAAAGATCAAATTGTAGAGTGGTTGAAAGTAAACTGGAATTAATATTGTATATTTTCCTCCCTTTTTTATGATTGTGGATAATTTGAGGTTGAAAGTGGAAATTTTTTGGACAAAAGTTGAGCTGTGCTGCCACCTAGTGGCAAAAAAAGAGAAAAAAGGAAAGGAAAAAAAAGAAAATCTTCATGACCTTGGACAGCTCTAGTAGTCTAAACAACATGTGGATACAGTTTTGTTTTTGCTTTTTATATCTGTAAAGTGTTTTCAAAGGAAAAGAGCCAAGGATTGAGTTATTGCATTTGCTTTTAACTTTGCCTTTTTATCCTTTTTGTTTGATTCTGAAGAAATTGTTATTCTCTGGTAATTTTGTTTTTATTTTTCATTTGTATTTTTGGGAAGGGTTTCCCTTTTTATGGATTTCAGTTTATGAGGATTATAATACTATTGGAATCTCCCTATTTGCATATATTTTTTCTTTTTTTTTCCTTCCCTTGGTTGGAAAATACATTTTTTTTACTGTTTTATTTCTTCCTTCCTTCTTTTTATATCTTTTTTTTTCTCTTTTGGGATCTCTTATATATATAAGTTGCTGCCCTGCAAGGCAGCTGGCCCAGGTTCAAATCCCAGTAAGGGGTATGGCTATCTGACGAGAGCAAAATAAGCTCGAAATAGATCTATAACAGTCTCCCTTTATTTTCATTTATCAGCAAAAAAATCCTACACATATAGATTAGTGTGTCGGCTATGTAAAAAACAGCCTGGACGGTCCCAGTGAAGGGCTGAAAGGCAAAAATGGAAGCTGTGATGCTTTCTCTCCCATATTTGTGTACACCAGGATAACACGACAGAAAAACATATATAACCCTTTCCTGGTGAAAGAGCTGATTGGGAACAGAGCCTATGGCCTAATGGTTAAGTTGCTGCCCTGCAAGGCAGCCGGCCCGGGTTCAAATCCCAGTAAGGGGTATGGCTATCTGACGAGAGCAAAATAAGCTCGAAATAGATCTATAATAGTCTCCCTTTATTTTCATTTATCAGCAAAAAAATCCTACACATATAGATTAGTGTGTCGGCTATGTAAAAAACAGCCTGGACGGTCCCAGTGAGGGGCTGAAAGACAAAAATGGAAGCTGTGATGCTTTCTCTCCCATATTTGGGTACACCAGGATAACATGACAGAAAAACATATATAACCCTTTCCTGGTGAAAGAGCTGATTGGGAACAGAGCCTATGGCCTAATGGTTAAGTTGCTGCCCTGCAAGGCAGCCGGCCCAGGTTCAAATCCCAGTAAGGGGTATGGCTATCTGACGAGAGCAAAATAAGCTCGAAATAGATCTATAATAGTCTCCCTTTATTTTCATTTATCAGCAAAAAATCCTACATATATATATATATATATATATATATATATATATATATATATATATATATATATATGTATGTATGTATGTATGTATGTATGTATGTATGTATGTATGTATGTATGTATGTATGTATGTATGTATGTATGTATGTATGTATGTATGTATGTATGTATGTATGTATGTATATGTATATGTGTGTATATATGTATATATGTATATATGTATATATGTATATATGTATATATGTATATATGTATATATGTGTATATGTGTATATATGTATATATGTATATATGTATATGTATATGTATACATATATATATATATATATATATATATATATGTATGTATGTGTGTGTGTGTGTTTATATATATATATATATATGCAATATTTGTCATTTTATATATTCTATTTTTGATTAGCTTTTTGTAAATTTTGGTTTTTGACTTCTTTTTCTTTTTGGTTTTTTTTATTACTGGGGTAGTTGTTTCTCTTTTGTTTGCTGTTTTATATATATATTTCTTCCTTGTCAGTAAGGCATTTGACAAAGTAGACCACAACCTACTTCTTGGTAAGCTAGACAAAGGTGGAATAGACAACATCACTACCAGATGGATTTGTAGCTGGCTGACAAACCGTACTCAACAAGTAGTCCTTAATGGTACTACATCCACATGGAAAGAAGTAAGCAGTGGGGTACCACAAGGTTCTGTCTTAGGCCCAGTACTCTTCAATATCTTCATAAATGACTTAGATGAGGGAATAGATGGGGAACTCATCAAATTTTCAGATGACACTAGCCTGGCAGAAATAGCCAACACCCCAGAAGACAAGCTAAGAATCCAGAAAGATCTTGACAAACTTGAACAATGGGCCCTATCCAACAAAATGAATTTTAATGTGGAGAAAAGCAAGGTTTTACATTTAGGCAGGAAAAATCAAATATATAAGTATAGATTAGGTGAGTAACTGTGAGAGGGATCTTTGAATCCTAGTGGATGATCACTTGAATATGAAACAGCAGTGTGCAGCAGCAGCCAAAAAAGTTAATACAATCCTGGGTTGTATAAACAGAGGCATAGAATCAAGATGAAGTATTAGTACAGCTTTATAAAACCCTAGTAAGACCACACCTGGAATACTGCAACCAATTTGGTCACCATACTACAAAAAAGATGTTGAGACTTTGGAAAAAGTTCAGAGAAGAGCAACTAGACTGGGTGTCGGCAACCCGCGGCTCTGGAGCTGCTCTTTGGGCCCTCTGCTGCGGCTCCCTGTCCCATCACTGGCTGGCTCTGCCCCTTGCCCTGTCCTCCCCATCACTCCTCATCTGGCCTGAGAAGGTTAGGGCAACAACAGGGGATGGAGAAGCAGCTGGGGCTGAGAAGCAGCTGGGGCTGATTCTCCAGCGCCTCACTCTTGCTGGAGCTTCTTCTGGCCCTTGTTGGTGCTGGACGTGCCTCGGTCACTTGGGGAGATGTGCAACCTGCTCTCTGCCCCGAGACACTGGCCCGATCCGGCCACAACTGACACGAAGCTAACACGAGGGCTGGTAGGGTGGGAATGGGATCCGGGAGGAGGGGACAACGGAAGGGGGGATGGGCCCACAGCACCCAGCCACAGCTTTAAGAAGCTCAGGGCAGCGGGAAAAGGAGGCTGGCTCTGCCAAACCTCACACCCAGTAAAGCCGAGGCTGGGCCAAGCTGGCTAGCTGTCCTTGGGGCTCTTTACTGCTCCTTTTCTTTCTTCTTTTTGGAAATCCGGCCTGGCTGAGGAACGAGTGCGAACTGCAGCGGAGGCTTCTCTTTGGGCGACCCTCCTCCTCCTTCTCTTCTCGCAATCCCCTGACTGGCTGTTGCAGGGCAGGAGGGTGCGCATGAGCGGGGAGATCCTCTTCAAGCGAGCGGGTGGGCTCTGTCAAAGCGGAGCAAAGGCGCGCGCAGGGCAGGTGGCCGCTTGCTTGAGGAGGGTCTCCCCGTTCGTGTGCACTCTCCTGGCCCTGCCACAGCTGTCAAGGGGGTCACGAGAGGAGGAGGGGGAGGAGGAGGAGAGCGACAGAGAGAGACACAGAGAGATACAGAGAGAGGGAAAGAGAGGGAGAGAAATACAGAGAGAGGGGAGAGAGGGGAAGAGAGACATAGAGAGATTCAGAAAGAGGGGGAAGAGAGGGAGAGAGATACAGAGAGGGGAGAGGGGGGAACATAGGGAGAGGGGGGAGAGAGATACAGAGAGATACAGACAGAGGGGGAGAGGGGGAGAGAGATACACAGAGAGGGAGAGATACAGAGAGAGGGAGAGGGGAGGGAGGGGGGAGAGAGAGAGGGAGGGAGAGGGAGGGAGAGGGAGAGAGAGAGAGAGAGAGAGAGTGAGAGAGAGAGAGAGAGAGAGAGAGAGAGAAGGGTTTTGTGGTTCCCAGTTCTCTGCCCTAATGACTGGCTGGGTAGGGGTGGCTAGGGGGTCATGTGACTGGGAGAGAGCGATTTTGTGGCTCCCAGTGGGTTTTTTTCTGTGGGAAACGGGTCCAAATGGCTCTTTGAGAGTTTAAGGTTGCAGACCCTTGGTCTAGACTCTAGATAGTGACTTATCTGAAATGGCATACGTTCTCCTGCTTAAACAGGGGGCTGGACTAGAAGACCTCCAAGGTCCCTTCCAGTTCATTCTATTCTATTCTATTCTATTCTATTCTATTCTATTCTATTCTATTCTATTCTATTCTATTCTATTCTATTCTATTCTATTCTATTCTATTCATTTGTACAATGTAAATCTCTAGGGCCAGATGAGTTGTGTCCTAAAGCTGGTCTGGCCAAACACTTAAAATACTATGATTGAAAAATCTTGGAGAACTAGTTAAGGGTCAGATAACCAAAGGAGAACAAACCTCTTTATCACTTTTCAAGGCTTATATTTACATTTTTGTACATACAGATTCTCTCCTGTAACTTCCATCATGACAATCACTCAGATGTTTTGGCAAACTACTTAATGCATGCAAATGCACACTGAAAATCTGAGATGGTGGCAGGTCATTAGCCATGGCTTTTTTCCCTTTCTGTACAGAGGAAGGATGAGGACAGTGAAGACAAGGGCAATGATTAAATAATGTTTTTGCATCACCTATGAATCAAGTGAAGAATGGGCACTGATTGACTTTTGTTGTTTCTACCATGTTCTCCATGATTTCATGTTGGCAGAAATGAAGATGATTATGGGTTGGATCCAAATTGTTTGGGGATGGTGGAAACATTGGTGGTGTGGATGTGATCTGAATGATCTGTAAAAAGAAAGGAGAACTGAGGAAAAAGCAAATTCTTTCTAAGAAACAATACAGAAAAACTTCCTCCTTAATCCCAATTAACAGGACTAACACCAACATCTGACGAATGCTTTGAAGTTGTCCTAGGAGAAGACAGAAGTTAGGAACAGTATTAGGAAAACAGTGACTGGTTTAAGATAAGAACAACTCTGAGTAGTCCTCGATGCTCTCTCAGCTTGGTTGCTCTCTTGCAGAAATCTCATTACCCAAACTATGTAACCTCATCAATGCTAGTAAGGAGTAGTGTTTGTTCTCAGTTTATGTTCTAGTGGCTTGCCCTATCAATGTTGGTGGGAATGGCCATGGAGATTCTTTGGTTTGGCTGTTTACTGTTAGCTTGTTTGGCAGTTCCTTGATTGGGGTATTGTTTACTTCTTGATTGTTCGTCTGATGTTCATCTTTGAGTTAATCCTATGCTCATCTGAGTGTTGGTTGCTGGTGGGGAGGTGGTTTGTTATTTTTAGCACTAGCAATAGCACTTAGACTTATATACCACTTTACAGTGCTTTACAGCCCTCTCTAAGTGGTTTACAGAATCAGCATATTGCCCCCAACAAATTGGGTCCTCATTTTACCCACCTCAGAAGGATGGAAGGCTGAGTTAACCTTGAGCCTGGTGAGATTTGAACTGCCAAATTGCAGGCAGCAGAAGTAGCCTGCAGTACTGCACTCTAACCACTGTGCCACCTCCCTTTGTGGCTTATTGTCTCTTTTGTACAATATGTAGATATTGTTTATGTCTATGTTTCTACTAATGGTTAATTTGTGTGCCAGGCTTCTAGAAAGTCTCTATTAAATTAAAGCATTTTCATCATGACTGAATGCTACTTGGTGTTCATAGATACATTCTACCAGTCTTTTGCTTGTTTGTCCTACATAGTGGCTGTTGCAGTTATTACACTGTATGTTGTCGTATTGACTCCTGTTTTTTCTTCTGGGGCTGCTGGGTCTTTCTATTTATGTAGGATGTTTGGGGGGGCTTTAGCTGGCTTTTGTGCTACCCTGATTGCATGTGGTTGGTGGTTTCTGAGATGTTTTTGATGTAGGGCAGTGTTTTTTTCCCCAGTTTGTGACAGAAGATACAATGAAAACTCTTTAATTTCTCAATATATGGACAGACTTAACCATAGTTTGGGAAAACAGTGACCATCTTAGAACAAGCCAAGTCAAAAAATGCTAGAGAATTTCCAGAAGCCTTTCTCTTTCTCATTTATAGTCTATTTCTTTGTGTGTGTGTGTGTGTGTGTGTGCACGCACGTCTGCATGTGTACATGCATATATCTGCAAATGAACAGTGTTGGCAATCTGCTGCTTCCTCCAGATTAACCCACAAGCATTTCAGGGAATGTCAACCAAATTCCTCCACTAAAATAAGGTAGGAGATGACCAGGCTGTGCCCAAGGGAGGAGTTAAGCATGTCATCAGTTTAGAGTCCTAAATCAAGCCCTTCTTGAATTCTGTTGACACTTATCTGCCACCATTTTGCCTTGGTCGTTAGTAGTTCAGATTCTTGTTTAGAGATACCATGGAATAAAGTAGTACTCGTTTGAGCAACTCTGGATCCTGATTTCTTATGCCTAATAAATAAAATACTAACAGCTAGGCACTCGTGTGGATTTTGAATTTAGCTTTTCTTTCAAAGTAGCAACTTACTCATTCATTCAGGATTGTGTTAAGATCTAGGAAATTGTGCAATATTGAGAAATCCCATAATATCAAACAGCAATTGTCCATTCTTCTTTGAGCCACAAATATTCTCCAGCAATAATAATAATCTGAAAAATAAATATCTGGTTAGTTGTACAAATTTCAGTTCAGATTTATGTGCTTGATTTCTGCTCTAAAGCTATGAAAAGTATTTATTTTAATAGTGATGTTCATACTAGAACATCAGCATGTCTGTTGGCATGACTGTTGTATGATTGTATCTTTTTAATATGTTTTAATCTGCCTTTTTAAATTTTAATCTTTTTATATTGATATTTTATTTATGTTTCTGCATGTTATGAGTCCTTCGGGAGTTGGGCGGCATAGAAATGAAAACAAACAAACAAACAAACAAACCTTCCCACATTCATGCTATATATATTTACCTAAGCATATAAAGCAGGTAGGCTGTTACAACAAAGATTTGTACCATTTTAGGTGGCATGTCATTTTATTGCTATAAATGGGTGATAGTTTTTAGGAGATCTGTCAGTGATTACACAAATGAAGAGATACACACTAATTGAACTTACTAGTTCAGTAGTTAATTGTAACAAGTCATTAAAACACACTAATCTGCAACATGAAAGTATCCATACAAGCTTCTTTCTGTTATCCATAGGCATCTATTGTGTGCAAGTGACATGAAGTCATCCTGCAACTGACATGAATGGTGTACTTGATATACCGTATTTTTCGGAGTATAAGACGCACCTTTTTACCCCCAAAGAGGGTGAAAACTTGGGTGCGTCTTATACACCGAATGTATCCCCACCCAGCCACCCTCACCCTTTGGCCTCTGCCTTCCAAGCAATTTACCTCTTTGCAGCAAACAGGGCAGAGGCTTATTAGCACAAGGAAGTGATTATCTGCCTGCCGACTCACAGTTGAGAGGCTGCAGCCAAGTGGTTAAATGAAACTAACTACGGTGGCTGCAAAGAGACAAATTGTTGGGAGACAGACTGCTGGCAATGTTGGACTGCTGAAACTGAAAGGAGGTAAGTTAATAACTATAAATGTTTGTAGAGTGTTCAAATTATTAGACTTATTTTTTTAAAACTGCTTTATTATTGTTCTAGACAACTTAACAAAATGAAGAAGCTTTTTAAAATAAATGCTTGCTCTGAAGAGGCCCAGTGCTTTTGTATCTTCTTTTAAATAGCAGAGAATGTATACTTCCAGAAAGCCACATCAAATTTAAAGATCTGTAAAAGTATAATCTGAAATGTAACAGTGTCCTGTTTAGTATTAAGATAAGGCAGCTGAGTTAAACCCTCACTTAGACATATTTGGAGTAGATCTATTTAAATAATTGGGAGGAGTTAGTGTGATTACATTTAAGAAAACTTTCTGGCATTATGTACATTTCTCCAATTCTTTGCTATTTCTATGGGTCAGGCACACACACGCACAGAAATACACAGCAAACAGTGTATATAATATGTACTGTTTGCTGTTTGGCAAATTGCTGGAAGGCAGAGGCCTTTTTTCCTTGTTTTCCTCCCCCAAAACTAAGGTGCGTCTTATACTCCGGTGCGTCTTATACTCTGAAAAATACGGTAATTTGTATGGTTGCAAGTCTCATGATCCACATAATTTACTAGTTTTTTTATGATGCACAATCAAAAAGCTTTCCAAGTTTTTGAAAACCATTTCATTAATAAGATTATTAATATTTAGTAAAGCAGGGGTCCCCAACCCCTGGGCTGCACATGGTTTATTCAGTCAATAAACCACATGGTTTATTCAGAACCAGACTGTGTGAGCAGCAGGGTGCATGTGCATGCACAGCTCAACTTGTGTGCATGCTGGCTTGTGGCTCACACAAGTTGAGCTGTGAGCATGTGGCCCATCACTCACATGGCTTGGTTCCCCTCTTATCCCCCAGCTGGGCCGCCAAGCCGCAAAGGTTGGGAACCGCTGTGGTAAAGAACACAAGCCAATTAAAACCTCATGTTTGATTGTTCCATTTTTAATTCTGGAGAACAAAAACATATTTTATTAGTGCATACAATACCAATCTAAATCAATTTAAACCAAATTAATGAATGTTTCCTCCTAATGCCAGCCTCAGCAATTATAACAAAGCCAGAGCAAGGAAAAACATTTATACTATTACAGATTTTGAGAAAATTTCCTTATACGAGGACCTAACTCAAACTAGGTGATTCTTGGTGGTATACAGAAGACAAAAATTAAAATTAGTATAAAATAACATAGCACACTAAAGTAATAAAATGGCAAACAGAATTGAAAACTTCTACAACTCACCCATTGGGGACTCAGCTCATCCCAGGGAAATGGTGTGAGGTTGTAACACAAACTTAGAGTCCTTATGTAAATAAATTTGGGGTAATAATATTAACTTACCAGGTAGACTCATAATGAATATCTGGACTCCAGAACTGACTAGGTTCCTGAGGCCATTCCTGTTACGTTTATCATTAGGCCTGAACAACTGAGCTACTCTTATCTCCAAAGTTACATTAGGATGCCTCTTCAAGAATTCAACGATAGAGTGGCTACAAGAACCACAAGGGCTCCAACTTAGAAACCAAATGATGTGGCATCTTGTTGTTGTTCTCTGCTTCAGTCTCTCTTCATGTATTTCCAAAGCTTTGATTTCTGCATGTTGGGAAAGGCTATTGGTACACCAGTTCCTCCATCTTTTGTGACTTCTTCCCCACTGAATTTCATACAGAACATAGGTTGTTTTTGGACGTCCTTTGGGTGCATAATTCTTCAAAAATTCCTTTGATTCTATTTGCCACCCTAAGTGCAAATGTGAGATTGAAATTGTTACATATTTTTGTTGCAAGTTGTACAAATAAAAATAAACTATATTGGAGGATATCCAAAGTGTTTTCTTCCTTCATTTAGATCCAGACTACAAAACTAGGAAAAGGGTTTAAAGTCTCATCCTATTCCTGTCTTTCCTTGCAGAGGGAAGATTTAGGGGATGCTTGTATTGCTTGCCCCTGTAAGGCTCATTCAAATCCAAAGTTTTTATTGCAGTTTTTAGATCAGAAAACACTACAATAAAAACACATATTCCTATAATGATTAATAAAAATGAAAAGTAGACGTATAATAGAATTACCTAAAATAAATTAATACAGTAACAATAATCCAGATAACAGTGGCAATCACCAAAATTTGTACTAAACTTCAGTTGCAGGTAGGGCAGATTCCCTGTAGGGTTCGATGCTTCTTTCGAAAAGTGTACTTGGTCAGCTGCACTAAAGTCCCATCCAGTCCTCGGCTGGCAGAAAAGTATGTCAGCATCAATTGTGCTACAGCCAATACTGATCCCTTTTTTGCACAATAGAAATAAGGCTGGAAGCAATGCTGTCCTTACATAGCAATTGTGGGTTATTTTAAGGAAGAGGATGGATTGATTCCACTGACTTTGTTTTCCTTCCAGCAAAAACAACACTTGCCAGTGAAAAGCAACCACCAATCCTCCTTCTTAACATGGGTGGTCAAATGAGTGCTGGTAGTTGCCTAGATTGATTGACGGAGCCCCTATCAAGATATTAAACTAACAGATTGCAGATGTGGAAAGGTTCCACTTCTGTCACCTGCCAATCAAGCTCCTTCACATCATAGAGCCCTTAAAGGACCTACAGAGGGACTTTCTTTTACCTGTTCTTGCTGGCCTCTCTGGCTCCATCCATAGCAACAATTCACAGTGGTGATATATATGTGAAATGAAGCCGTTTCAGTTTCTATTCCTCGGAATTAGAAACTGTTTCGCCAGCATTGCAACTTAATTTCAGATCACACCCATATATGACAAGTCAGAATTCCTTGCTGAATTAGTACAACTTAGTACAATTGCTGTTATTGCTATTATTTTGTTCACATGTAAAATATATTTATATATTTAAAAACTCCAGCTTAATATTTTTTTAAAAAAATTTTTTTATTTAGTTATTTACATTTAAAAACAACACAAAAGAAAACATATATACAAAAAATAGACAAAACAAAACAATAATATACATACAACTACACTACGTAACCTCTACAGCAATTTATATCGACAGTAAATTCATGCTTACATAATTTTTGTAATTAACATAATTATGTAATCTTTTTCATTAACGTATTTCATTATTATTCATAAATATAATTATAGTAGTTTAACGTAGTTAAAAGTCATCATATATATACTACTAAATTAATTATTTACATATTTATTTTGGTTTCTCTTTTCAAGCCAATCGTAAAATTTATTCCAAATTTCATAGTATTCAGAATCTGCCTCCCCACTGCCTGAAGCCTGCTCCCGAGGAACCTGAGGAGCCGCCGCTGCTGTTGCTGTCGGAAGAGAGCCGACAGGTTAGAACTTTGTTTTTAAATTGGTTTTTTTTGTTTGAAGACCTCTGTTTTAAAGGGACCATCCGGGCTTCCAGGAGCATCTCGTCTCCCAGGCAACGTGGGGGCGACTGGGCCGCAACCGTGGCCTTTCGGGAGGGGGGGGAGGCGACCAAGCAGCAGCAGCAGCAGCAGCGAGCAGCCTTCTTGTCAGGAGTAGATGTGGGGGGGGGAGGTTTGCGGCTTTCAGGGACAGCCATCCTCCCGGCACCCTCAAGGATTCATTGGTGTCGGGCATTCTTTCCAAAAAGCAGGACTTCTTAAAACCGCCGCGGGACATATGCTTGAAAAGCGGGACAAGCTAGGGCATTCCTTCCAAAAATCGGCCTCCGGTCGTTTCCGAGGCGAAAAACAGTCCTTTGGAGCTGGCGCTGATTGTTCAGAGCAGAGGCAGTCATAGAGTACAGTCTACTCTATGACTGCCTCTGCTCTGAGCAATCAGTGCCAGCTTCAAAGGACTGTTTTTCACCTCGGAAACTATCGGAGGTTAGGCGGGGAGCGTTTAAAACTGCTCGCTGCCACCGCCACCACCATTAGCTGAGTTTTTGCGCAGAGGAGCGAAGGGAGTCCCTGGTTGGAGCCGGCGAGGCCCGAAGCCCTCGTGAGGGGAAGGTAGGTGCGGGGCTTCCCTTCCCTTCCTTCCCAGGCCTGGCCTTCCCCTCGTGAGGGCTTCGGGCCTCGCCGGCTCCAACCAGGGACTCCCTTCGCTCCTCTGCGCAAAAACTCAGCTTACTCAGTTTTAAACGTTCCCCGCCTAACCTCTGATCATTTCCGAGGTGAAAAACTGTGTGTGCCCGCAAGGCTGGAAGGGCCGCCCGGCCGGTCTCTCCGCCTGCTCTGTGCGGGGCTCCGATAGTGCCCCTGCCCTGCCCTGCCCTCCTTTGGTTAGGGCCCCTTTCCACGCTGCCATCTCCAGGCCCCTTGCAGGGATTGGAGGCATCCCTGTGCCCCCCCACCCCGATTTTCCGTTTCCATTGAGGGGTCGCTGAGTGGGGAAGGAGGCCTGTTTGGGGGCGGGAAGGCGGAAGAGCCCACCAATGAATCCTTGGGGGTGCCGGGAGAATGGCTGTCCCTGAAAGCCGCAAACCTCCCCCCCCCACGTCTACTCCTGGCAAGGAGGCTGCTCGTTGCTGCTGCTGCTGCTGCTTTAGTCGCCTCCCCCACCTCCCGAAAGGCCACGGTTGCGGCCCAGTCGCCCCCACGTTGCCTGGGAGACGAGATGCTCCTGGAAGCCCGGATGGTCCCTTTAAAACAGAGGTCTTCAAACTTGGCAACTTTAAGACTTGTGGACTTCAATGCCCAGAATTCTCCAGCCAGCATAGCATAGCTGGCTGGAGAATTCTGAGAGTTGGAGTCCACAAGTCTTAAAGTTGCCAAGTTTGGGGACCCCTGCTTTAAAAGGACCATCCTTTAAATTTTGGTGTCCTTCCTCCGAGAGAGAGACAGAGAGAAGTGGGGAGAAGCAGGTCAAGAGCCTGAGCACCACCGCCACTCGCCTTGTTTTCATTGCAGTCTTTCCTGGAAATGTTCATGTTCATGATCCCCCTTGTCCCCATTAGTGGAAAGCTGCCACTGTGCTTTTTATAAGATCCCTTGGTGGAAACCATCCAGAGCTCTGAGCTGGTGCAGAAAGGGGAGGGGGTCAGCTGTGAAGAAGCAACTGCCTTCCTTCTCTGAAATTCACCTCTGGAGTTGATGTCCACAGGTCTTAAAAGTTGCCAAGGTTGGACACCCCTGACTCTAGTTATCAAAAGTCTTGTCAGGCTCAAAACCAAGAATGTCACAGGGTGATTCTTTCCTTGTGTCCAATCACACTGACTTTGCCAATAAAGAATTCTATTCTATTCTATTCTATTCTATTCTATTCTATTCTATTCTATTCTATTCTATTCTATTCTATTCTATTCTATTTATTTATTTCATAAATACATAAATTTTCTTGAATTTTAAACGGCAGCAATCTACTAAAAAAATTCACTCAAATGAGAAATATGCCAAAGAATAAAATAATACTATACATAATTTTTAAATGTATTTTATTTGTAAATTGTACTTATGTTGAAATTAAAAATATATATATTACAATACTATTTTTGCGTTCTATGAAAAATTTTGTTGCTCCATATAGACCAAATTTTTAATCAGGAACCCACCCACCCCCAGTTGCTCCAAATAGACCAAATTTTTAATTAGGAAACCCCCCCCCCCCGGTCAATGGTGTCCCTCTTTACCAATGTTAAAATCTGGTCACCTTAAGCAAACAACACTTGCCAGTGAAAAGCAACCACCAATCCTCCTTCTTAACATGGGTGGTCAAATGAGTGCTGGTAGTTGCCTAGATTGATTGACGGAGCCCCTATCAAGATATTAAACTAACAGATTGCAGATGTGGAAAGGTTCCACTTCTGTCACCTGCCAATCAAGCTCCTTCACATCACAGAGCCCTTAAAGGACCTACAGAGGGACTTTCTTTTACCTGTTCTTGCTGGCCTCTCTGGCTCCATCCATAGCAACAATTCACAGTGGTGATATATATGTGAAATGAAGCCGTTTCAGTTTCTATTCCTCGGAATTAGAAACTGTTTCGCCAGCATTGCAACTTAATTTCAGATCACACCCATATATGACAAGTCAGAATTCCTTGCTGAATTAGTACAACTTAGTACAATGGCTGTTATTGCTATTATTTTGTTCACATGTAAAATATATTTATATATTTAAAAACTCCAGCTTAAGATTTTTTTAAAAAAATAATTTTTATTTAGTTATTTACATTTAAAAACAACACAAAAGAAAGCATATATACAAAAAATAGGCAAAACAAAACAAAACAATAATATACATACAACTACACTACGTAACCTCTAGGGTTATATAACACAGCAATTTATATCGACAGTAAATTCATGCTTACATAATTTTTGTAATTAACATAATTATGTAATCTTTTTCATTAACGTATTTCATTATTATTCATAAATATAATTATAGTAGCTTAACGTAGTTAAAAGTCATCATATATATACTACTAAATTAATTATTTACATATTTATTTTGGTTTCTCTTTTCAAGCCAATCGTAAAATTTATTCCAAATTTCATAGTATTCAGAATCTGCCTCCCCACTGCCTGAAGCCTGCTCCCGAGGAACCTGAGGAGCCGCCGCTGCTGTTGCTGTCGGAAGAGAGCCGACAGGTTAGAACTTTGTTTTTAAATTGGTTTTTTTTTTAAGGTTGCCAAGTGCAGGAGAAATTCTGGGAGTTGAAGTTCACAAGTTTGAAGACCCTTGCACCCCCTTGGCAAGTTTAAGAATTGTGGACTTCAACTCCCATTCCTGAGCTAGTATGACTGGAGGAGGAATTCTGGGATTTGAAGTCCACAAGTCTTAAACTTGCCAAGGGGGTGCAAGGGTCTTCAAACTTGTGGACTTCAACTCCCAGAATTCCTCCTCCAACATGCTAGCTCAGGAATTGGAGTTTGTGTCCACAAGTCTTAAAGCTGTCAAGTTTGAAGACCCCTGGGTTAGGGGTTAGGGGTGCAAGGGTCTTCAAACTTGGCAAGTTTAAGACTTGTGGACTTCAACTCCCATTCCTGAGCTAGCATGACTGGAGGAGGAATTCTGGGAGTTGAAGTCCACAAGTCTTAAAGCTGTCAAGTTTGAAGTTTGTAAAAAGTGTATATGGTTGTAAAAAGTGTACATGCTTGTATTCTGCTACACTGGTATTTTATTAAATAATATATTACTACACCATTTGGTTCAGAATACTTTTTTCCTTGCTTTCCTCCTCTAAAATCTAGGTGCGTCCTATATTCTGGTGCGTCCTATACTCCGAAAAATACGGTATATAAGTTTTCTTTGTATGTGGTTGATTTGGTAAGTTTATAGTTTTTATTCCAAATTTTATCCCATTGTTCTAATTTTATACTATACCCAAAGTTTTTGGCCCAACTAATAATATTCCCTTTTACTATTTCCTCCTCCATTTTATAATTTAATAGAAATTTGTATATTTTAGTTATTGTTTTTCTTTCTTGTCCTAATAAAATTTTGTCTAGTTCTGATTTTTCTCTTTGTTTCCCGAATTGTTTCCTATCCTCATTTAATCTTTATTTAATTTGAAAGTATGGCCACCAATCAATTTTAATTCCTTGTTGTTCCAATTTTTGAATAGATTTTAGCTCTCTCTTGAAAAGAGAAACCAAAATAAATCTGTAAATAATTAATTTAGTAGTATATATATGATGACTTTTAACTACGTTAAGCTACTATAATTATATTTATGACTAATAATGAAATACGTTAATGAAAAAGATTACATAATTATGTTAATTACAAAAATTATGTAAGCATGAATTTACTGTCAATATAAATTGCTGTATTATAACCCTAGAGGTTACATAGTGTAGTTGTATGTATATTATTGTTTTGTTTTGTTTTGCCTATTTTTTGTATATATGTTTTCTTTTGTGTTGTTTTTAAATGTAAATAACTAAATAAAAATTATTTTTTTTAAAAAAAAATATTAAGCTGGAGTTTTTAAATATATAAATATATTTTACATGTGAACAAAATAATAGCAGTAACAGCCATTGTACTAAGTTGTACTAATTCAGCAAGGAATTCTGACTTGTCATATATGGGTGTGATCTGAAATTAAGTTGCAATGCTGGCGAAACAGTTTCTAATTCCGAGGAATAGAAACTGAAACGGCTTCATTTCACATATATATCACCACTGTGAATTGTTGCTATGGATGGAGCCAGAGAGGCCAGCAAGAACAGGTAAAAGAAAGTCCCTCTGTAGGTCCTTAAAGGGCTCTATGATGTGAAGGAGCTTGATTGGCAGGTGACAGAAGTGGAACCTTTCCACATCTGCAATCTGTTAGTTTAATATCTTGATAGGGGCTCCGTCAATCAATCTAGGCAACTACCAGCACTCATTTGACCACCCATGTTAAGAAGGAGGATTGGTGGTTGCTTTTCACTGGCAAGTGTTGTTTTTGCTGGAAGGAAAACAAAGTCAGTGGAATCAATCCATCCTCTTCCTTAAAATAACCCACAATTGCTATGTAAGGACAGCATTGCTTCCAGCCTTATTTCTATTGTGCAAAAAAGGGATCAGTATTGGCTGTAGCACAATTGATGCTGACATACTTTTCTGCCAGCCGAGGACTGGATGGGACTTTAGTGCAGCTGACCAAGTACACTTTTCGAAAGAAGCATCGAACCCTACAGGGAATCTGCCCTACCTGCAACTGAAGTTTAGTACAAATTTTGGTGATTGCCACTGTTATCTGGATTATTGTTACTGTATTAATTTATTTTAGGTAATTCTATTATACGTCTACTTTTCATTTTTATTAATCATTATAGGAATATGTGTTTTTATTGTAGTGTTTTCTGATCTAAAAACTGCAATAAAAACTTTGGATTTGAATGAGCCTTACAGGGGCAAGCAATACAAGCATCCCCTAAATCTTCCCTCTGCAAGGAAAGACAGGAATAGGATGAGACTTTAAACCCTTTTCCTAGTTTTGTAGTCTGGATCTAAATGAAGGAAGAAAACACTTTGGATATCCTCCAATATAGTTTATTTTTATTTGTACAACTTGCAACAAAAATATGTAACAATTTCAATCTCACATTTGCACTTAGGGTGGCAAATAGAATCAAAGGAATTTTTGAAGAATTATGCACCCAAAGGACGTCCAAAAACAACCTATGTTCTGTATGAAATTCAGTGGGGAAGAAGTCACAAAAGATGGAGGAACTGGTGTACCAATAGCCTTTCCCAACATGCAGAAATCAAAGCTTTGGAAATACATGAAGAGAGACTGAAGCAGAGAACAACAACAAGATGCCACATCATTTGGTTTCTAAGTTGGAGCCCTTGTGGTTCTTGTAGCCACTCTATCGTTGAATTCTTGAAGAGGCATCCTAATGTAACTTTGGAGATAAGAGTAGCTCAGTTGTTCAGGCCTAATGATAAACGTAACAGGAATGGCCTCAGGAACCTAGTCAGTTCTGGAGTCCAGATATTCATTATGAGTCTACCTGGTAAGTTAATATTATTACCCCAAATTTATTTACATAAGGACTCTAAGTTTGTGTTACAACCTCACACCATTTCCCTGGGATGAGCTGAGTCCCCAATGGGTGAGTTGTAGAAGTTTTCAATTCTGTTTGCCATTTTATTACTTTAGTGTGCTATGTTATTTTATACTAATTTTAATTTTTGTCTTCTGTATACCACCAAGAATCACCTAGTTTGAGTTAGGTCCTCGTATAAGGAAATTTTCTCAAAATCTGTAATAGTATAAATGTTTTTCCTTGCTCTGGCTTTGTTATAATTGCTGAGGCTGGCATTAGGAGGAAACATTCATTAATTTGGTTTAAATTGATTTAGATTGGTATTGTATGCACTAATAAAATATGTTTTTGTTCTCCAGAATTAAAAATGGAACAATCAAACATGAGGTTTTAATTGGCTTGTGTTCTTTACCACAGCGGTTCCCAACCTTTGCGGCTTGGCGGCCCAGCTGGGGGATAAGAGGGGAACCAAGCCATGTGAGTGATGGGCCACATGCTCACAGCTCAACTTGTGTGAGCCACAAGCCAGCATGCACACAAGTTGAGCTGTGCATGCACATGCACCCTGCTGCTCACACAGTCTGGTTCTGAATAAACCATGTGGTTTATTGACTGAATAAACCATGTGCAGCCCAGGGGTTGGGGACCCCTGCTTTACTAAATATTAATAATCTTATTAATGAAATGGTTTTCAAAAACTTGGAAAGCTTTTTGATTGTGCATCATAAAAAAACTAGTAAATTATGTGGATCATGAGACTTGCAACCATACAAATTACCGTATTTTTCAGAGTATAAGACGCACCGGAGTATAAGACGCACCTTAGTTTTGGGGGAGGAAAACAAGGAAAAAAGGCCTCTGCCTTCCAGCAATTTGCCAAACAGCAAACAGTACATATTATATACACTGTTTGCTGTGTATTTCTGTGCGTGTGTGTGCCTGACCCATAGAAATAGCAAAGAATTGGAGAAATGTACATAATGCCAGAAAGTTTTCTTAAATGTAATCACACTAACTCCTCCCAATTATTTAAATAGATCTACTCCAAATATGTCTAAGTGAGGGTTTAACTCAGCTGCCTTATCTTAATACTAAACAGGACACTGTTACATTTCAGATTATACTTTTACAGATCTTTAAATTTGATGTGGCTTTCTGGAAGTATACATTCTCTGCTATTTAAAAGAAGATACAAAAGCACTGGGCCTCTTCAGAGCAAGCATTTATTTTAAAAAGCTTCTTCATTTTGTTAAGTTGTCTAGAACAATAATAAAGCAGTTTTAAAAAAATAAGTCTAATAATTTGAACACTCTACAAACATTTATAGTTATTAACTTACCTCCTTTCAGTTTCAGCAGTCCAACATTGCCAGCAGTCTGTCTCCCAACAATTTGTCTCTTTGCAGCCACCGTAGTTAGTTTCATTTAACCACTTGGCTGCAGCCTCTCAACTGTGAGTCGGCAGGCAGATAATCACTTCCTTGTGCTAATAAGCCTCTGCCCTGTTTGCTGCAAAGAGGTAAATTGCTTGGAAGGCAGAGGCCAAAGGGTGAGGGTGGCTGGGTGGGGATACATTCGGTGTATAAGACGCACCCAAGTTTTCACCCTCTTTGGGGGTAAAAAGGTGCGTCTTATACTCCGAAAAATACGGTATATCAAGTACACCATTCATGTCAGTTGCAGGATGACTTCATGTCACTTGCACACAATAGATGCCTATGGATAACAGAAAGAAGCTTGTATGGATACTTTCATGTTGCAGATTAGTGTGTTTTAATGACTTGTTACAATTAACTACTGAACTAGTAAGTTCAATTAGTGTGTATCTCTTCATTTGTGTAATCACTGACAGATCTCCTAAAAACTATCACCCATTTATAGCAATAAAATGACATGCCACCTAAAATGGTACAAATCTTTGTTGTAACAGCCTACCTGCTTTATATGCTTAGGTAAATATATATAGCATGAATGTGGGAAGGTTTGTTTGTTTGTTTGTTTGTTTGTTTGTTTGTTTTCATTTCTATGCCGCCCAACTCCCGAAGGACTCATAACATGCAGAAACATAAATAAAATATCAATATAAAAAGATTAAAATTTAAAAAGGCAGATTAAAACATATTAAAAAGATACAATCATACAACAGTCATGCCAACAAACATGCTGATGTTCTAGTATGAACATCACTATTAAAATAAATACTTTTCATAGCTTTAGAGCAGAAATCAAGCACATAAATCTGAACTGAAATTTGTACAACTAACCAGATATTTATTTTTCAGATTATTATTATTGCTGGAGAATATTTGTGGCTCAAAGAAGAATGGACAATTGCTGTTTGATATTATGGGATTTCTCAATATTGCACAATTTCCTAGATCTTAACACAATCCTGAATGAATGAGTAAGTTGCTACTTTGAAAGAAAAGCTAAATTCAAAATCCACACGAGTGCCTAGCTGTTAGTATTTTATTTATTAGGCATAAGAAATCAGGATCCAGAGTTGCTCAAACGAGTACTACTTTATTCCATGGTATCTCTAAACAAGAATCTGAACTACTAACGACCAAGGCAAAATGGTGGCAGATAAGTGTCAACAGAATTCAAGAAGGGCTTGATTTAGGACTCTAAACTGATGACATGCTTAACTCCTCCCTTGGGCACAGCCTGGTCATCTCCTACCTTATTTTAGTGGAGGAATTTGGTTGACATTCCCTGAAATGCTTGTGGGTTAATCTGGAGGAAGCAGCAGATTGCCAACACTGTTCATTTGCAGATATATGCATGTACACATGCAGACGTGCGTGCACACACACACACACACACACACACACACAAAGAAATAGACTATAAATGAGAAAGAGAAAGGCTTCTGGAAATTCTCCAGCATTTTTTGACTTGGCTTGTTCAAAGATGGTCACTGTTTTCCCAAACTATGGTTAAGTCTGTCCATATATTGAGAAATTAAAGAGTTTTCATTGTATCTTCTGTCACAAACTGGGAAAAAAAACACTGCCCTACATCAAAAACATCTCAGAAACCACCAACCACATGCAATCAGGATAGCACAAAAGCCAACTAAAGCCCCTCAAAACATCCTACATAAATAGAAAGACCCAGCAGCCCCAGAAGAAAAAACAGGAGTCAATACGACAACATACAGTGTAATAACTGCAACAGCCACTATGTAGGACAAACAAGCAAAAGACTGGTAGAATGTATCTATGAACACCAAGTAGCATTCAGTCATGATGAAAATGCTTTAATTTAATAGAGACTTTCTAGAAGTCTGGCACACAAATTAACCATTAGTAGAAACATAGACATAAACAACATCTACATGGTATCCTTCTGCGCCGACTCGGCGAGGTGGGAGTGGGAGGCACTGTTTTACGGTGGTTCTCCTCCTACCTCTCCGAAAGGACGCAGTCGGTGTTGACAGGAGGGCAGAGGTTGGCCCCTAGGCCCCTGATTTGCGGGGTGCCTCAGGGCTCGGTCCTCTCGTCCATCCTGTTTAACATTTACATAAAACCGCTGGGTGAGATCATCCGACATCAGCAGTATGCTGATGATACCCAGTTGTACATTGCGAGGGATGCCACCCGTCCCCTTCCAGTCAGGTTTATTGTTTTATATGTCTTGGTAGCGATTTTTGTTTAATTTTCCTTTTATAGCTTCCTGACCAAGGTTCGCACCCTTATTTCACTTCTCTCTCTCTTTAGAGGCTTGCTTTTACTTTTTCTTCAATATCTCTAAGCTCTGCAGGATTGTTTGAGATTTGCTTTATGTGTGGAATAGACAGACGTTGACACATTTCTTTAACAAACTAGTAAACAGTTTATTTAAATACAACTTCTCAGTAATTGTCAAGTGAATTTGTTAAAGCCACAACCAACTATTTAATTCTTTCTTTTTCTTTTCTTCCCCTCAGGAGACTCTCTTTGTTTTCCTGACTAAATCTAAGCAAATCCAATTTTTCTTTGTTTCTAGGCCTATAGATAAGAGCACGTTTCATTGTTTATCTCTATCTACAAATTACTCAATATATATCAATCAATCTTGTTCCCTGACCCTGGCTCCTGCTTCCCACAAAACTGCCTAGGGCCTATCTTTTCTCTCCTGTCAACTTCCCTCTTGGACAGTCAAACTCAGGCAGAGATTCTCTATAAATCTTCCCTTTTTGGAAGTCACACACAGAGCCCCTCAGCTCTCCACACTGAGCCTTCCCTCCTGGGATTTACCACATAACAGAGCTTCCCTCATGGAAGTTCACACAAAACAGAGAGCTCCACATCTCTCTCAGCCAGGCCTTTTATAGTTCCTGGCCCTGCTATCTATGATCCGATTGGCTGTCTCTTATGATGTCATCTATTCCCCCCTCCCTTCTGGAGCACTGGGATAAACACCTCCCCCTTTCTACTTACCATACATTTTAAAAGCTGTTTGGCTCTATACTTACTTGTTTAAACAGTTCCTTTTAACAACATTATAACTTTATACAACAGCTTACTATTTTACATTCAGTACCTGTATGTGGGCACCACAACTCCTTTCCCTTGGGATTGAAAAAAAAATGACAACGTCATTTTTTTTCTTCAAAGTTACCTGTGGGTATAAAACTTTAAACAGAGAATCTTTTCCAACTGTCATGATTAGAGCAATTTTTACAGTCATTACATGATAAGTCTCTGTAAGTCTTTATTAATCTGGTGCAGGTCTGCCTGCTTCCTCCTCGTCCGTGGCATCGTCAGGGTTCCATCTCGGTTCCACTTGCTTCCGCATCGTCCTGGTATCGTCCAGGCTCCGTCTCAGTTCCGCTCCAGCCTCATCCTCACCTCGTCCTCATGGACCGCCATCCGCAGGATCTCCTAGGTTGATGCTGGACAATGCATCTGCTACCTTGTTCTCTCTTCCTTTATACTGAAATGTTTTTTTTCTGGTTCTATTGTAAATGCTATCTCTGACTGCCTCTTGTTTCAATTTTACGTGTATTTCTTTTGGCAATTTATGTCGCCGTATGTAATTCCTGTTCACTCTGAAGGCCTCATCTATTTCTCTTATTATTTCTTGCTTATCATGTTGCATTGTTAGTGCTAATAGCTCTGCTATCTTTTTGCCTGTGTTAATTTTATGTTCTGTGCCCTTTGCTTTCCCTGGTTTCTCTGTGAATCCACTAGCATACTTTCTAACTAGGCACATTAGTTGTTCCTTTTGTTCCTTCATTGGTTTGGGATTTATATTCACTTTCTCTATAGAATTTTCTTTTGGTTGAGTCTGATCATTGGTTGGGCAAAATATATCTGACCCTTCATCTTCTATCTGGTTATAAAGAACCATCTACTCTGGATTCCAATACTGCTTTATCGAATTCACGTGCACAACCCTCTCTAAATTATCATCTATTCTTCTAATTACGTAATTTACAGGAATGGTCTGTTTAATTATCTCAGAGGGACCTTCCCAGTCATTTTGCCATTTGCTTCCTTTTACATAACGTAGGAACAGTACTCTATCTCCTGTTACAAATTGTCTATCTTTTGCATTTTTGTTATACCATTGGCTCTGTTTTGCTTGAGCTTCAGTTACGTTTTGTTGTGCATATTTCATAGCTTCTGCCATGTCCTCTTTTAGCTTTTTCACATAAGCTATAACCTCCATAGGTTCCTTTTCTTGTTCTACAGCCCACTCTTTCCTCACTAAGTCTAAAGGACCCTTTACTGTTCTTCCATATACCAGCTCACATGGACTGTCACCTGTGCTCGAGTGTCTAGTGTCTCTATATGTGAATAACAGGTGTTGCACCTTCTCATCCCAATCATTAGGATGATCAGACATGTAGCATTTGATCATGTGTCCTAGCATAGCATGAAAGTTTTCTACCAGACCATTGGATTGGGGCCGAAAGGGCGTAGTATTGAGGTGCGTAACCCCACATAACTCCCACAGCTTTCTCATCAGCCTAGATGTAAATGCTGTCCCCAAGTCAGTCACTATTTCCGACCCTACAGAACATTTTGAATAATTCTCCAGTCACGCTTTCAGTGTCTGGAGTGTCCTTAAGGGTACTGCTTCAGGGAATTTGCTAGCATAGTCAATCATGGTGAGTAAATACTTATTGCCTCTCTTAGTGACTCTATTAATCGGCCCTACTATATCGACTCCCAACTTTCGTGAACGGGACCGAAATAACTCTGTGGCACTGCAATTTGGCTCTGGTTTTGTCAGATCTTTTCCCTACCATTTGACATGAGTGGCATGATCTGCAATACAGTTGAACTTCTTTCCCCAAGCCTGGCCAATAAAATCTGTCTAATAACCGTGCCTTTGTCCTTTTAATACCCAAATGTCCCCCTGTGCTGGACACATGAGCTAATTCTATCAGATCTTTGCGATATTTTTGTAGCACTACAAGTTGTTGATTGGCTTGCAGTGACTTCTAGTCACCCTCACTTTCGCCTCTCTCAGTAATTGCCCATTCTCAACTATAAATTTCTCCAGTTCATCCTCTGATTTATCTTCCTTATCTCTATTTTTAATTACTTCCTGAAACAAAGTTTGCAAGGTAGGATCTTGCATTTGCTCTTCTGCAAACTGTTGTTTGCTGGTCACATTTACACTTTCATTCGTTACTGGCAAGTTAAGTTGCACCTGGTCTGACTCTGCTTGATGGAAAACTTGTTTAATCTCCTTTTCACCTTCAGGGGAGACTCCTGCCCTCACGTTGTTGGATTTTTGTATTTGCTCTATCTGTTTCCCCAGACTATTGCCCACTAGGATGGGCGTAGGTATAGCATCATAGATGGCGAAATCATAGTAACCTTCCCATGTACCTATGGCTATCTTAATACGTGCTACCCTTGTATGTATCACTGGACCTCCCAGACCTCTTAATTTTATGCTTTCTCCTTCCACAATATCTTGAGGCCTCACTAAATCACTTCTTATTATGCTTATCACAGATCCAATGTCACGTAGGCAAAAATAAGCCTGTTCATTAATTTTCACCTCCCATATATATTCAGGATCTGGTATGTTGTGTAAGGTTATGCACACAAGGTTTCTGCAGATCCCATCCCACGACTCAGCACTGTCTTTTGCTTCCTGGGTCAGGCCTCCATTTTGTTTTTCTACTGTGACCTGCCCTCTAGGCCTACTTCCGCTCTTTGCTTCAGAAGACTCATTTGGCTTACATATATAGAAACTAGTGTAAGCATCATTTTTCCTATCTTTATAAAATGTTTTGGATTGGTTACATTGAAACTGCATATGGCCTGGCTTGTGACACTTGAAGCAAATACGATCTCTATTAAAATCTGTTTGAGTGTTTTCTTTTGGTTGCCTATAGATTTTTTTTCTGAGGTAAAGGCTCCCTGTATGTTTGGCCTTTCAATTCTTTCCTATATTCATTTGGACTTCTATATGGTTTACTTCTTATGTCTGGAGTGATTGGTTTCTTGAAACTCTCTTCATATGCCTGCATCATAGAATCCGCCCCCAGAGCAGCCTCTTCTACTCTTTGAAATTGCTTGTCAGGGACTAGCCACTTGATTTGCCCTGGGAGAAGCTCATACAAGCGTTCTAGGGCTAATAATTCTTGTAATTGTTCTAGACTTCCCACCTTAGCTTCCCTGATCCAATCCATTAAATGTTTCTTTATTCTGGAGGCCACTTGAGCATATGTCTCACTCCCTTTTCTGTACACTGACCTAAAAGCCTTTCTGTAATGTTCAGAAGTCAGCCTGAACCTCTGTTTGATCACTTCTTTAAAGCGTGTGTATGACCTAGCATCTTCATCACTTAACCCGGAATATATTTCTAGAAGTTGTCCGGCTAATCTGGGCCTCAAATACCCCATTCGTTTTCCTCAGGCACACTCAGTTCTAAGCAAGTCCTTTCAAAAGCAGATATAAATGCTTGCACATCATCTCCTGGAGAATACAGAGGGAATCTTTTTATGTCAATCTTTTCATGGCTACTTGTTCCTCCAGATCCTTGTTCTACCTGTGACATTTTTAATTTTGCCATAGCCAATTCATGTTCAAAGGCTTCTTTCTGCATCCTAGCCTGCATCTCCCTCTCTTCTCTTTCCTGCTCTCTGGTCAATTCCATTTCCCTCTGTTCCCTGGCCAATTCCATTTCTTGGAAGTTCACACAAAACAGAGAGCTCCACATCTCTCTCAGCCAGGCCTTTTATAGTTCCTGGCCCTGCTATCTATGATCCGATTGGCTGTCTCTTATGATGTCATCTATCCCCCCTCCCTTCTGGAGCACTGGGATAAACACTTCTCCCTTTCTACTTACCATACATTTTAAAAGCTGTTTGGCTCTATACTTACTTGTTTAAACAGTTCCTTTTAACAACATTATAACTTTATACAACAACTTACTATTTTACATTCAGTACCTGTATGTGGGCACCACATACATCTCCACCCCGTGTCAGTTCAGGGAAGCAGTTGATGTAATGTGCCGCTGCCTGGACGATGTTAGGGTCTGGATGGCAATGAATAGGCTCAAACTCAACCCTGACAAGACTGAGTGGCTGTGGATATTGCCTCCCAAGGATTATGTCGACTTCCCCTCCTTGGTTCTCGGGGGAGAAAAATTGACTTCCTCGGAATGGGTTCGCAATTTGGGTGTTCTCCTAGACCCACAGCTAAAATTGGAGCAACATCTTTCAACTGTGGCTAGGGGAACCTTTGCACAGGTCCATCTTGTGCACCAATTGCGACCCTACTTGGAGAGGGAGGCTTTGCTCACAGTCACTCATGCCCTTGCACCTCACGGCTGGACTACTGTAACACGCTATACATGGGGCTGCCCTGAAAGAGCATCCGGAGACTGCAATTGGTACAGAATGCAGCTGTGCGAGCTGTGGTGGGTGGGCCGAGATACACCCACGTAACATCCTATCCTCCGCCAGCTGCATTGGTTGCCTATTACCGTATTTTTCGGAGTATAAAAGACGCACCGAAGTATAAGACGCACCTTAGTTTTGGGGGAGGAAAACAAGGAAAAAAGGCCTCTGCCTCCAAGCAATTTGCCAAACAGCAAACAGCAAACAACACAGATGATATACACTGTTTGCTGTATATTTCTGTGCATGTGTGCCTGACCCATAGAAATAGCAAAGAATTGGAGAAATGTACATTATGCCAGAAAGTTTTCTTAAATGTAGTCACACTAACTCATCCCAATTATTTAAATAGATCTACTCCAAGGTAACTAAACTCTAATACTAAACAGGACACTGTTACATTTCATACTATACTTGTACAGAACTGTTAAAATTAATTAAAATTTCTGGAAGTATACATTATTCTCTATTATTTAAAAGAAGATACAATAGCACTGGGCCTCTTCAGAGCAAGCATTTATTTTAAAAAGCTTCTTTATTTTGTTAAGTTGTCTAGATTTACAGGGATCTCCAACCTTGGCAACTTTAAGACTTGTGGACTTCAACTCAACAGATCCGGTCGAACCTGGACTCCGGCTGGGCAGAGTCCATGGAGTTGACAGGGGCAAGTCTTAGTCCACCGTTGTGGGAGGAGTTTGAGCCTGTTTCTCCCGAAGATGTGGACATAGCCGTGGGGGTGATGGGTGCTTCCACCTGTTTATTGGACCCGTGCCCCTCCTGGTTGGTTTCGGCCAGCAGGGAGGTGGCATGCGGCTGGATCCAGGCGGTGGTCATCGCTTCTTTGAGGGAGGAATCCGTACCGCAGCCGTTAAAAGTTGCGGTGGTGAGACCCCTCCTGAAGAAGCCTTCCCTGGATCCAGCTGACTTGAAGAACTATCGTCCGGTCTCCAACTTACCTTTCTTAGGGAAAGTTGTGGAGAAGGTGGTGGCTGCTCAGCTTCTGCGGCTATTGGAGGAAACAGATCATCTAGATACCTATCAGTCGGGTTTCAGGCGTGGCTACAGTACAGAAACTGCCTTGGTCGCTCTGATGGATGATCTCTGGCGAGCCCGGGATGGGGGGAATTCCTCCATCCTGGTGCTACTTGACCTCTCAGCGCCTTTCGATACCATCGACCATGGTATCCTTCTGCATCGTCTCGGCGAGTTGGGAGTGGGAGGCACTGTTTTGCGGTGGTTCTTCTCTTATCTCGCCGATAGGATGCAGTTGGTGTTAACAGGAGGGCAGAGATCGTCCCCTAGGCTCCTGTCATGCGGGGTGCCTCAGGGTTCGGTCCTCTCACCCATCCTGTTTAACATTTACATGAAACCGCTGGGGGAGATCATCCGCAGACACGGAGTGTGTTTCCACCAGTACGCTGACGACACCCAGCTGTACATTTCCACCCTGTCTCAATTCAGGGAGGCAGTTGATGTAATGTGCCGGTGCCTGGACGACGTTAGGACCTGGATGGGGAGGAACAGACTCAGACTCAACCCCGACAAGACTGAGTGGCTTTGGATATTGCCTCCTAAGGACCATGACAACTGTCCCTCCTTGGTTCTCGAGGGAGCGAAATTAACTCCCTCGGATCAGGTCCGCAATTTGGGAGTCCTCCTAGATCCACAGCTAAAATTGGATTATCATCTTACTGCTGTGGCTAGGGGGGCCTTTGCACAGGTTCGCCTTGTGCACCAGTTGCGGCCATACTTGGAGAAGGAGGCTCTACTCACGGTCACTCATGCCCTTGTCACCTCCCGTTTGGACTATTGCAACGCGCTCTACATGGGGCTACCCTTGAAGAGTATCCGGAGACTTCAGTTGGTGCAAAATGCGGCTGCGCGTGCTGTGGTGGGTGTGCCAAGGTACACCCACGTTACACCTATACTCTGCCAGCTGCATTGGTTGCCCATCGGTCTCCGGGTACAATTCAAGGTGTTGATCATCATCTTTAAAGCCCTTCATGGCTTAGGACTAGGCCAGTGGTGGCGAACCTTTTTCGGCTCGCGTGCCGAAAAAGGGGGGGGCGCGCTTGCGCGTGCTTGCATGCCCACACCCATTCCCTCCCCCCACGCATGCGCACAACACCCCCCCATGCTGACGAAACCGGCAAACCGGAAGTGCGAAAAAACGCACTTCCGGTTTGCCGGTATGCTGTTTTTTGCACTCCGGAGGGTTCAGGGAAGCTCCCTGAAGCTCCGGAATGCAAAAAACTACAAAACGGACAAACCGGAAGTGCGGAAAAGTGCACTTCCGGTTTGTCCGTTTTGTAGTTTTTTGCATTCCGGAGCTTCAGGGAGCCTCCCTGAACCCTCCGGAGTGCAAAAAACAGCACACCGGCAAACCGGAAGTGCGTTTTTTCGCACTTCCGGTTTGCCGGTGGGAACCCTCGCGTGCCGGCTTCTATGGCTCCGCGTGCCAGCTCTGGCATGCGTGCCATAGGTTCGCCACCACGGGACTAGGCTATCTCCGGGACCGCATTCTGCCTCATACTTCCCTTCAACCGGTTAGGGCCCACAGAGTTGGCCTCCTCCAGGTCCCGTCAGCCAAGCAATGCCGGCTGGCGGGCCCTAGGGGGAGGGCCTTCTCTGTGGGGGGCCCCACGCTCTGGAACCAACTTCCCCCAGAGACCCGAACCATCCCCACCCTGCTGGCCTTCCGAAAAGCCGTCAAAACATGGCTTTTCCTGCAGGCAGGGGGTAGAGACTAACCCATTTGAGCTCTCCCCCGGGTATGTCTGGTTGATGGATATTTTTAAATATTTTTTTTAATTTTTGTACTTGGTTTTAATTAATGTTTATTTGCTGGTGTTCTTGTATGTTGCTGTACGCCGCCCTGAGTCCCACGGGAGTAGAGCGGCATATAAGAACCAATAAATAAATAAATAAATAAACTCCCAGAATTCCACAGCCAGCAAAGCTAACAAAGCTGGCTGTGGAATTCTGGGAGTTGAAGTCCACAAGTCTTAAAGTTGCCAAGGTTGGAGACCCCTGGCTCTAGAACAATAATAAAGCAGTCTTTAAAAAATAAGTCTAATAATTTGAACATTCTACAGACATTTATAGTTATTCACTTACCCCTTTGCAGCCAGTTCAGCAAAAATAAAAACCTGCGTGTCTAATCTCTCCCAGCTATTTGCCTCTTTGCAGTTAGTTTCACTTTCATTTTTCCACGTGGCAAACCCAATCAGCTGTTCGTTGGGAAACTGCTACTGACTTGCTTGGCTTTAAAGGCTCTTCCCTCTTTCTTGCAAGCAGGTAAATTGCTGGAAGACGGAGGCCAAAGGGTGGGGGTGGGTGGGTGGGGCTACATTCGGTGTATAAGACGCACCCAAGTTTTCACCCTCTTTTTAGGGGGTAAAAAGGTGCATCTTATACTCCGAAAAATACGGTAGTCTCCGGTCGCAATTTAAGGTGTTGGTTTTGACCTTTAAAGCCCTACATGGCTCAGGACCAGGTTACCTCCGGGACCGCATCCTACCAAATTCCTCCCTATGACCAGAGTGGACCTCCTCCAGGTCCCATCAGCCAAACAATGTCGGCTGGCGGGCCCACGGGGGAGAGCCTTCTCTGTGGGAGCACCATCTCTCTGGAACCAACTCCCACCAGAGATCCGGACTATCCCCACTCTGCTGGCCTTCCTCAAAGCCGTAAAAACATGGCTCTTCCGGCAAGCGGGGTGAAGAAGAAGAAGTTCAGATTCCCCCGGAATGAATGTTTTTTAAAATGATGTTATGTTTTAAATTGTAATGTTTTTTATTGTATTGTTCTTATTCCTATTGTACACCGCCCTGAGTCCTATGGGATTGGGAGGCTTATAAGAACTTTTAATTAAATTAAATTAAATTAATGAGATTCCTGCAAGAGAGCAACCAAGCTGAGAGAGCATCAAGGACTACTCAGAGTTGTTCTTATCTTAAACCAGTCACTGTTTTCCTAATACTGTTCCTAACTTCTGTCTTCTCCTAGGACAACTTCAAAGCATTCGTCAGATGTTGGTGTTAGTCCTGTTAATTGGGATTAAGGAGGAAGTTTTTCTGTATTGTTTCTTAGAAAGAATTTGCTTTTTCCTCAGTTCTCCTTCTTTCTTTTTACAGATCATTCAGATCACATCCACACCACCAATGTTTCCACCATCCCCAACTCCTCACAAAACAATTTGGATCCAACCCATAATCATCTTCATTTCTGCCAACATGAAATCATGGAGAACATGGTAGAAATAACAAAAGTCAATCAGTGCCCATTCTTCACTTGATTCATAGGTGATGCAAAAACATTATTTAATCATTGCCCTTGTCTTCACTGTCCTCATCCTTCCTCTGTACAGAAAGGGAAGAAAGCCATGGCTAATGACCTGCCACCATCTCAGATTTTCAGTGTGCATTTGCATGCATTAAGTAGTTTGCCAAAACATCTGAGTGATTGTCATGATGGAAGTTACAGGAGAGAATCTGTATGTACAAAAATGTAAATATAAGCCTTGAAAAGTGATAAAGATGTTTGCTCTCCTTTGTTTATCTGACCCCTAACTAGTTCTCCAAGATTTTTCAATCATACTATTTTAAGTGTTTGGCCAGACCAGCTTTAGGACACAACTCATCTGGCCCTAGAGATTTACATTGTACAAATGAATAGAATAGAATAGAATAGAATAGAATAGAATAGAATAGAATGAACTGGAAGGGACCTTGGAGGTCTTCTAGTCCAGCTCCCTGTTTAAGCAGGAGAACGTATGCCATTTCAGATAAGTCACTATCTAGAGCCGTGGTGGAGAACCTATGGCACGCGTGCCAGAGCTGGCACGCGGAGCCATAGAAGCCGGCACGCGAGGGTTCCCACCGGCAAACCGGAAGTGCGAAAAACCGCACTTCCGGTTTGCCGGTGTGCTGTTTTTTGCACTCCGGAGGGTTCAGGGAGGCTCCCTGAAGCTCCGGAATGCAAAAAACTACAAACCGGACAAACCGGAAGTGCACTTTTCCGCACTTCTGGTTTGTCCGTTTTGTAGTTTTTTGCATTCCGGAGCTTCAGGGAGCTTCCCTGAACCCTCCGGAGTGCAAAAAACAGCATACCGGCAAACCGGAAGTGCGTTTTTTCGCACTTCCGGTTTGCCGGTTTCGTCGTTCCAGGCTCCGTTTCGTCGTTCCAGGCTCCGGTAAGTGGGCCTGTGCGGGGGTGGGGGGGGTGTGCGCATGCGCAGGGGGCAGCATGGGGGGTGTTGTGCGCATGCGTGGGGGGGAGGGAATGGGTGTGGGCACACGAGCACGAGCAAGCGCGCCCCCCCTTTTTCGGCACACGAGCAGAAAAAGGTTCGCCACCACTGATCTAGAGTCTAGACCAGGGGTCTGCAACCTTAAACTCTCAAAGAGCCATTTGGACCCGTTTCCCACAGAAAAAAACCCACTAGGAGCCACAAAATCGCTCTCTTCCAGTCACATGACCCCCTAGCCACCCCTACCCAGCCAGTCATTAGGGCAGAGAACTGGGAACCACAAAACCCTTCTCTCTCTCTCTCTCTCTCTCTCTCTCTCTCTCTCTCTCTCTCTCTCTCTCTCTCTCTCTCTCTCTCTCTCTCCCCTCTCTCCCCTCTCTCCCTCTCCCCCTCTCTCTGTATCTCTCCCTCTCTCTGTATCTCTCTCCCCCTCTCCCCCTCTGTCTGTATCTCTCTCTGTATCTCTCTCCCCCCTCTCCCTATGTTCCCCTCTCTCTCCCCCCTCTCTGTATCTCTCTCCCCCTCTCCCTCTCTTCCCCCTCTTTCTGTATCTCTCTATGTTTCTCTTCCTCTCCCCCCTCTCTCTGTATTTCTCTCCCTCTCTCTCCCTCTCTCTGTATCTCTCTGTGTCTCTCTCTGTCGCTCTCCTCTTCCTCCCCCTCCTCCTCTCGCGACCCCCTTGCCAGCATTGGCAGGGCCGGAAGAGTGCGCACGAACGGGGAGACCCTCCTCAAGCAAGCGGCCACCTGCCCTGCATGCGCCTTTGCTCCGCTTTGACAGAGCCCACCCGCTTGCTTGAGGAGGGTCTCCCAGCTCATGCGCACCCTCCTGCCCTGCAACAGCCAGTCATGGGATCGCGAGAGGAGAAGGAGGAGGAGGGTCGCCCAAAGGGAAGCCTCCGCTGCGGTTCGCACTCGTTCCTCAGCCAGCCCAGATTTCCAAAAAGAAGAAAGAAAAGGAGTAGTGAAGAGCCCCAAGGACAGCTCACCAGCGTGACCCAGCCTCGGCTTTCCTGGGTGCGAGGTTTGGCAGGGCCAACCTCCTTTTCCTGCTGCCCTGAGCTTCTTAAAGCTGTGGCTGGGTGCTGTGGTCCCCTCCTCCCGGATCCCATTTCCACCCTACCAGCCCTCATGTTAGCAAGGCTGGTGTCAGTTGTGGCCAGGTCAGGCCAGTGTCTCGGGACGGAGAGCAGGTTGCACATCTCCCCAAGTGACCGAGGCACATCCAGCACCAACAAGGGCCAGAAGAAGCTCCAGCAAGAGTGAGGCGCTGGAGAATCAGCCGCAGCTGCTTCTCCATCCCCCTTTGTTACCCTAACCTTCTCAGGCCAGATGAGGAGTGACGGGGAGGACAGGGCAAGGGGCGGAGCCAGCCAGTGATGGGACAGGGAGCCGCAGCAGAGGGCCCAAAGAGCAGCTCAAGAGTTGCCAACTCCCAGTCTAGTTGCTCTTCTCTGAACTTTTTCCAAAGTCTCAACATCTTTTTTGTAGTATGGTGACCAAATTGGTTGCAGTATTCCAGGAGTGGTCTTACTAGGGTTTTATAAAGCGGTACTAATACTTCACGTGATCTTGATTCTATGCCTCTGTTTAGACAACCCAGGATTGTATTAACTTTTTTGGCTGCTGCTGCACACTGCTGTCTCATATTCAAGTGATCATCCACTAGGATTCAAAGGTCCCTCTCACAGTTACTCACCTAATCTATACTTATATATTTGATTTTTCCTGCCTAAATGTAAGACCTTGCTTTTCTTCACATTAAAATTCATTTTGTTAGATAGGTCCCATTGTTCAAGTTTGTCAAGATCTTTCTGGATTCTTAGCTTGTCTTCCGGGGTATTGGCTATTTCTGCCAGGCTAGTGTCATCTGAAAATTTGATGAGTTCCCCTTCTATTCCCTCATCTAAGTCATTTATGAAGATATTGAAGAGTACTGGGCCTAAGACGGAACCTTGTGGTACCCCACAGCTTACTTCTTTCCATGTGGATGTAATACCATTAAGGACTACTTGTTGAGTACGGTTTGTCGGCCAGCTACAAATCCATCTGGTAGTGATGTTGTCTATTCCACCTTTGTCTAGCTTACCAAGAAGTAGGTTGTGGTCTACTTTGTCAAATGCCTTACTGAAATCTAAGTATACTATGTCCACAGCATTTTGCTGGTCTACTAATTTAGTCACTTTATCAAAGAATGAAATAAGATTTGTTTGGCATGAACTCTTTTTAACAAACCCATGCACACTACTAGTTATAACTTTATTTGCTTCTAGTTGTTTGCAGATCTGTTTTTTGATTATCTTTTCCAGAATCTTCCCATAAACTGATTGGTCTGTAGTTTCCTGGAAATTCCCCCCGATCATGTTTCTATTAATCCCAAGCTTCATTCTGCCCTGATGGAACATATCATTCCTTGTTGGAGGGGACTGAACCAAAACAGGAATTTCCCCTTTTTTGTTACCTATTTGTATTTTATCTGCTTCACTGAGTAGCTGGTTGTTTTCTCTTCCTTTCATTATGAATAGTCTAAAGCTGATTCTCAGCATCACTTCTGATGCACTTTTGATTTCCTGACACCAGCTGCTATTATATACAAGTTTGAGCAGCCACCTGTCTGCCTCTTTTCTCCGTGTCCTGGGCCTCTGTCCATTTCCTGTATATTTTCATGTTTGTCTTAATACCCCAAAGGTGTTAAGGTGAAAGGTGAAAACTTTTTCTTTTAATTAGGTGAAAGCCATGGGAAACCTCAGAGTCGGCTTTCACCAGTTTGTGCCAATATGATGTATCCAATAAACCGTTCTTTGAGGATCTCAAGTGCCTCGGAGTTTGTTTTCTATGGGTGTATTACTTAGAACGCTGACATCAATATTGCAAAGAAAAAAAAAGAGGGAAGTCAGAAATTAAACACTTATCTATGTTATTTTTATTTGTTTATAATATAAAATACAAATAGTACAGTACAAAAGCAAATAGTAAGAAAAATAAGAGTGTCAACTCGTGAATCTTTCCTAACCTGCTCCTGAATTGCCATAGGCAGGGGGATGGGAAATTGCACCTCACAGCTGCACCGAGGAATTCACACCTCAGTCAAAACAAAACACATCCTAGCTGGCCGAAGTCAAGGCCATCTCCACGGAGACCTGCAACAGCCAGAGGGAGTGACTTCTACGAGCCGTGAAATTGCTTCATTGGGGAATGTGAGTGGTGACACACCTTGGGGGAGGGGGCAACAGGGTCAGAGGCAAGGCACAAACTGGGTGAAGTCAGAGCTGACTTCACTTAGGTCATGCTGACATGGCGCTCCTAATAAACAACTGGATTTTTCTTGCAAAATGGCTTGAGGCTCCTGATTTTATTGGGGCATTGGTTGGAACAGGATGTCAATGCTAAAAGCAGCATGGGAAAACATCAAGAAAGTGCTAGCTAAACGGCACAGACCTATAAGCAACAGGCAGACAAACACTGAGCCCCACAATGGCCATTCTAGGTGGGGGAGAAGTTCTTCCTCTCCACAAAATAAGGTTAAAGCTCCCCAGTAAGAAGCTGGGACCTCAATTCATGGAGCCATTCCCTCCATGTCATCGTTAAGCCCATCTTAGTAGCACTGTATCAGGGCTTCTGGGGACCAGCCATGTATGTGGCAGGCCAACTCGTAAAACTCCTAGGTGTATTCTGCTACTGACCTCCACCCCTGGTTTATGGTCTTCATCCTGGTCCTAGCCTTGTGTTTGGCTAGGGGGTCCTCAAAACATGCGTGGAGTGCCACCATAAACTGGTTGTAATCCCTCAACTGGGGGGCATCATCGTTGTGAATGGTAACCATCCAATCTGCTGCAGTCCCTTCCAGGGCCATGGTAACACATCTCACTTTGGCTGCCTCTGAAGTAAAATCCTCCCCATACTCCTGCATGTGATTCCAGACTTGATCTAGGAAGAATCACAGAGCTTTGGGATCCCTTCCGTATTTTACTCCTAGCAGAGGAACCTTTGGAATTTGGCGCCTCCAGAGTGATTGTATTGGTAGATAAGGGGGTGCTGGATGTGACTCCTCTGCTGCAGTGAGAAGGGGGTGATGCTAGTTTGACAGTGCAGACCTCTGACTACTGGTGGAGGAGATAGATTCCCCTTTTAGATCAATAAGAGAGTATTGCAGATAGGAGATGGAATAGCTGTTGGGGAAGATAGGGTTGGGCAGTATATTACAATGGTGTTGGGTAATGGGAGATACAGAGGCAAGGGGGAGGGTGCTCATGGGGAATGTGACCTCAGTATTTATTACTGGTCCCATGTTCCACCCCCCCCCCCTGCATTAACCTTATTTACCCAGTCAGCATATCTATGGGGCCTGGGTTTTAGCCTGCTGCAGGGGTGGGTTCCAATTTTTTTTACCACCACTCTGTGGGCATGGCTTATTTTGTGGGCATGGCTTGATGGTCATGTGATGGTGGGCATGGCTTCATGATCATGTGACTAGGTGGGAGTGGTTTGGCAATCATGTGACTCGATGGGAGTGGCTTTGCGGTCATGTGACTGGGTGGGGGGTTTGCTGGGTGATCATGTGACTGGGTGGGCATGGCCAACTTGATGTCACTAACGTCAAGGTTTAGGGTTAGGGTGCCTGGCCTCTCCTCGCCTCAAAGGCCTCAACGAGATACAATTTCCCTGTCTATTTACTACTACTGAACATCCAAAATATACTATTTAATCCTATGTATATATGTCATATGTGTACATACATATTACACACAGGCACACAAAAAGATACATTATCTACTATATATACTGTATGTGTATGTACACACACACACACATCTTCTAAAACTACACATTCAACCTCACTTACTGCATTTGGAAAAACACACCCAGAGTCCACTTTCTGGCACACATTTAACCATAACTTCTGTACATTAGAACATTACACATTCCTTCAGATGTTCTTCCCTAGCTTGCACATCACTGTTAGAGCCAGGAAATGTCATGGATTGAGTAAAATGTGGAGAAACTCACTTAAGAACACTCTTGCTTAGCAACCAAAAATTTGGGCTCAATTGTGGTTATAAGTCAAGGACTATCTCTGCCTTCCTCTGCATGGCAGCCTTGTCCTAGTAAACTCCTTCTCCTTTCTGGCAATTTTCCTCTCTGTTAGAGGCACCAAAATAATCCAGACAATGTAAGGTTTCCTGCTGCAGCACGGGGTTGGACTAGATGACCTCCGAGATATATTCCAGCCCTAAATTGCTGTGCTGTTTCAAAGTGTCTTCTGAAGCCACGTCTAGTGGCAGGGTTTGTGGTGCTTCCTTCCTCTTCTTCCTCTCTCTCTCTCTCTCTCTCTCTCTCTCTCTCTCTCTCTCTCTCTCTCTCTCTCTCTCTCTCTCTCTCTCTCTCTCTCCCTCTCCTCCTCTTTCCTCTTCTCTCCTCTTCTTCTCTTTCTCTCTCTTTCTTCTCTTTCTCTCTCTCCCTCCCTTCTTCTCTTTCTTTCTTCTCTCTCTCTCTCTCTCTCTCCTCTCTCTCTCTCTCTCTCTCTCTCTCTCTCTCCTCCCTCCCTTCCTTCCTCTCTTCTTTCTTCTTCTTTCTTCTTCTTCTTCTTCTTCTTTCTTTCTTCTTTCTTTCTCTTCTTTCTTTCTCTTCTTTCTTTCCTTCCTTCTTGTCTTCTCTCTCTCTCCTTCCTTCCTTCTCTCTCTCTCTCTTTCTTCTCTCTCTCTCTTTCTCCCTCCCTCCCTCCCTCCCTCCCTCCCCTTTCTCCCTTCCTGTAAAGAACCCCAGAAGGTCTTTGGTAGCAGGAAGAAAAGCCAGACGTTTTGAAACTGAGAACATGCCCATTGATCATCTGGCATTCTTAGAGCTCCACTGTTGATTAGCTTAGCTTGAGCAAGGATAGCTAACAGCACTTTCAATGAGCTCTCAACTCAAGCTCAGTGCACATGGGAATCCCCAAACAGTGAGGATGAAGTGTGAGTAAAAGGGTTTACCCTTCCCTCCCTCCCTTTCTCCCTTCCTGTGAAGAACCCCAGAAGGTCTTTGGTAGCAGGAAGATGTCCATTGTCTCTTCTCCTCTTTAGTGTATCAATTTTTATCATTTTTTTACTCGCCTCCCACATTCCTCATCTTTATCTCTATCCTTAGAGCTCCACTGTTGATTAGCTTAGTCTGAGGTGGAATGGGACTGTTCTCCTACTCCTCTCGGCCACGCCTGTTTTGTCCCCAGGCTTTCGCCCCCAAACAATCCGACGCTGCCTTTTCTCCTTGGCCCTTTCGCTGAATGAACCCAAAAGCCAGTTCACCCAGGGCTTTTGGGCGCATGGGACAGTTTGCCACCAGAGCACTTTGGGGGAATTCTAAAACAGACAAGCTCCCAACGAAAGAAAGTAGAAGGGGAAAGAGGACTTTGGGGGAATCCTTCTCATGCCTAAAGCAGACACGTTTGGAGGTGCTCCCAATGAAAGAAAGTGGAAGGACTTTGGGGGAATCCTTCTCGTGCCTAAAACAGACACGTTTGGAGGTGCTCCCAATGAAAGAAAGTGGAAGGACTTTGGGGGAATCCTTCTCGTACCTAAAACAGACAGTTTGGAGGTGTTCCCAATGAAAGAAATTGGAAGGACTTTGGGGGAATCCTTCTCGTGCCTAAAACAGACAGATTGGAGGTGCTCCCAATTAAAGAAATTGGAAGGACTTTGGGGGAATCCTTCTCGTACCTAAAACAGACAGTTTGGAGCTGCTCCCAATGAAAGAAATTGGAAGGGCACGAGAAGGATTCCCCCAAAGTCCTTCCACTTTCTTTCGTTGGGAGTACCTCCAAACGTGTCTGTTTCAGGCATGAGAAGGATTCCCCCAAAGTCCTTCCACTTTCTTTCATTGGGAGCACCTCCAAATGTGTCTGCTTTAGACAGGAGAAAGATTCCCCCAAAGTCCTTCCACTTTCTTTCATTGGGAGCACCTCCAAACGTGTCTGCTTTAGGCATGAGAAGGAAGCCCCCTCTGCCCTTCCACTTTCTTTCGTTGGGAGTACCTCCAAACGTGTCTGCTTTAGACAGGAGAAGGATTCCTTCAAAGTCCTTCCACTTTCTTTCATTGGGAGCACCTCCAAACGTGTCTGTTTCAGGCATGAGAAGGATTCCTCCAAAGTCCTTCCACTTTCTTTCATTGGGAGCACCTCCAAACGTGTCTGCTTTAGACAGGAGAAAGATTCCCCCAAAGTCCTTCCACTTTCTTTCATTGGGAGCACCTCCAAACATGTCTGCTTTAGGCATGAGAAGGAAGCCCCCTCTGCCCTTCCACTTTCTTTCATTGGGAGTACCTCCAAACGTGTCTGCTTTAGACAGGAGAAGGATTCCTTCAAAGTCCTTCTACTTTATTTCATTGGGAGCACCTCCAAACGTGTCTGCTTTAGGCACGAGAAGGAAGCCCCCTCTGCCCTTCCACTTTCTTTCGTTGGGAGTACCTCCAAACGTGTCTGTTTCAGGTATGAGAAGGATTCCTCCAAAGTCCTTCCACTTTCTTTCATTGGGAGCACCTCCAAACTGTCTGTTTTAGGCACGAGAAGGATTCCCCCAAAGTCCTTCCACTTTCTTTTGTTGGGAGTACCTCCAAACTGTCTGTTTTAGGCATGAGAAGGATTCCCCCAAAGTCCTTCCACTTTCTTTCGTTGGGAGCACCTCCAAACGTGTCTGTTTCAGGCATGAGAAGGATTCCTCCAAAGTCCTTCCACTTTCTTTCATTGGGAGCACCTCCAAACGTGTCTGTTTCAGGCATGAGAAGGATTCCTCCAAAGTCCTTCCAATTTCTTTCATTGGGAGCACCTCCAAATGTGTCTGCTTTAGGCACGAGAAGGATTCCCCCAAAGTCCTCTTTCCCCTTCCACTTTGGGAGCTTGTCTGTCTTAGACAAGTGCTCTGGTAGCAAACTGTCCCGTGCGCCCAAAAGCCTGGGGTGAACTGGCTTTTGGGTTCATTCGGCGAAAGGGCCAAGGAGAAAAGGCAGCGTCGGATTGTTTGGGGGCGAAAGCCTGGAGACAAAACAGGCGTGGCCGAGAGGAGGAGGAGAACAGTCATAGACCCGTCTGAGGATAGCTTAGCAGCCACTTACAATAAGCTCTCAACTCAAACTCCTTGCACGTGGGGATCCCCAAACAGCGAGGATGAAGTGTGAGTAAAACACTTCCCTCCCTCTCTTTCTCCCTCACTCTCTTTCTCCCTTCCTGTGAAGAACCCCAGAAGGTCTTTGGTAGCAGGGGGAAAAAAACCAGACTTTTTGAAACTGAGAACATGCCCATTGATCATCTGGCATTCTTAGAGCTCCACTGTTGATTAGCTTAGTCTGAGGATAGCTTAGCAGCCACTTACAATAAGCTCTCAACTCAAACTCCGTGCATGTGGGGATCCCCAAACAGTGTGGATGAAGTGTGAGTAAAAGAGTTTACCCTTCCTCTCTTTCTTGCTTCATTTGCTGGTTTTTCTGATCCATGTTTATTCCCTGTTCATAGTCAATTTGCTGGTTTGAATAGTCCATTTTATCCAATCTTTCTATTGTTTCCACCAATTCCTGGGCAGTTTGGTCTTTATTCGTTGTTCTTTGCAGAATACTTTCCATTTTCTCATCTATACCATCCATTGATATTTTTATACTTTGGAACAACAGAGTCATCTCATTAAAAAGTCCTCTCATTTCCACAGCTGTTTCTTCAACTCCAGTCATGATAGCAGTATAAGTACATTAAACAGTAAAAGTCTCAATCTATTTCAAAGAGAGTTCAAAATTATACGTTTCTAGTCATTAGTAGATGACACATTCCTCTCAGATTTCCAAGATGCTTTTTTTCCAGCAGATATTAATTTCAGTCATAAGCCACTTATTTCCAGGCAAAGTCATTTATTTGGATGGGCCATTTCCAACATTTACTCCAGTAGTGGGTTCTAAAACCCATTGCTACCGATTTGTGCGCACGCGCGACGCTTCTCCGCATGTGCAGAAGCATCCCGGGCAGGTGGGTGGAACCTCCCACCACCGCCGCTACCGGTTCATAGAACCGGGCCAAACCAGGAGCAACCCACCACTGATTTACTCCATATTCTAATAATCCAAGCTATTTTCCAAATTCTTTGAATCTGCTCTATAATTTTGGTCTCTTATTCCAGTTTCTTTTAGAAAATGTCTCTTTTATTTCCACCTCTGGTAAATGTAACACAATAAACAGTTAATGTTCACAGCCCTCCACCAGATACCAGATATTCCTTCCTCCTCTGTAAATTTCCAGGAGTCTAGGGATCACTTTTCCTTTCATCAGTAGATGGTGCTCTTGACTTACTTTTCATCATAGATCTCAGAGGTGCTTATTTTCACAACTTAAACAATTATCCTTTTGGACTCTCTTATCACGGATTTTTTATTTTCCTTGGGGTCAATTTTTAAGTAGAAGAAGAATCATCTCACCCAGAAACAATCATTGTTCAATCTGTTCACTCATGCACTTTCTTAGGTGCTTCGGCTGTCCCCAGCTTCATGGCAGCCATATTGATTGCTGCTGCTCCTCGTCTTTGGATGAGGGGGATTTTCCAAGTCAGGAAACCATTAGGGGGAGAGCTTTCTCTGTGTTTAGGGGTGCAAGGGTCTTCAAACTTGACAGCTTTAAGACTAGTGGACTTCAACTCCCAGAATTCCTCCTCCAGTCATGCTAGCTCAGGAATGGGAGTTGAAGTCCACAAGTCTTAAACTTGCCAAGTTTGAAGACCCTTGCACCCCTAACGCAGGGGTCTTCAAACTTGAAAGTTGGTCTTCAAACCTGTCAGGCTGCTTGCTTTGGGGTGAGTGGGGGCGGCGGCAGTGGCTCTGGGCAGCGGCGGCGGCCAGTAACGGTGGCTATGGCGGCGGTCAGCAATCGTGGTGGTGGCGACTGGCAGTGGCGGCGGGCAGCGGCGGTGGGCAGTGGCGGCGGCTAGCAACGGCGACAGTGGTGGTGAGCAGCGGCAGCCAGCAACGGCAGCATTGGCAGCGGTGGCAGTGGTGGGCGGCAGCATCCAGCAACAGTGGCGGCGGGTGGCGGCGGGTGGCAGCGGCCAGCAACGGCAGCAGTGGCGGTGGCAGCCGGCAGCGGTGGTCAGCAGTGGCAGCGGCAGCAGCAGCAGCGGCAGCAGCTGGCGGCGGTAGCAGCCAGCAACAGCAGTAGCAATGGCGGCGGGTGACTGCGGCAGCAGCCAGCAATGGCAACAGCATTGGCAGCGGCGGTCAGCAATGCCGCCGCCGGGCGGCAGCAACCAACAATGGCTGGAACTGGCCAAAAATGCGACGTGCGGAGGCCAAAAACCTCCGAAGGGTGGGGGCTGGCGGGTGGGTAGGGCTATATTCGGTGTATAAGACACACTCAAATTTTCACCCTCTTTTTGTGGGTAAAAAGGTGTGTCTTATTCTCCAAAAAATACAGTAGTTGTATTGAATGTCAGTATAATCCTCAATCTGTATTTCATTTTCAATAGTCTTTTCTTTTTTGTCATTATATGTTTCAGCAAGTTCATTAGTCTGTTCTTCTTCCTCTGTCTTTTCCGTTTTTTTCCTTCTTGTAGATTACTTTCCTCTTTCTCCTTTACATCAATTCCAAAGCTTCTTCTTAAGTCATTAAACAAATCTTTCAAAAATTCAATCATTACTTTATGGTCAATTTCCCCCATATTTTCAAAGTAGAGATTCTCAAATCCAAGATCTTATATACAAACCCCAACTCTTAACGAAAATATGCCTTCGCCAAGGTACAATTCTTCAAAATTCCCAACAGTCTTTAATAATCACCTGCCTCCTTGTCAGCAAAAAAAAAAATACACACAGATCACCAAGTTTTGTAATTGTTCCAGCTGTTGATAATGATTATATTCCACAGCCTTTCCTTCCAGTAAAATACTCCCCTGTATTCAGGAACAAACTGCTTACTGTTTTGAAGTTTCACAGCTTTCAAAAACATTTTCTCTATTCAAGGTCGCCAGCTGTCTGAAAGTCTTCCATGATATTCAGTCACTACAATAATTCCTCCAAGCCATAGATGGCATTCTCCCCAATCTCCTAGATCTGCCGTTTCTTTATGTCTTCTTCCGTATTTTTAATCAACTTTACTTTCAAATATTTCACTAAATTTATCTTTACAGTTCCTTAAAGTCTCCACCAAGTCTTTAATAACAAAGTTAAAAGTCTTAAAAGTTGGACATTATTTGTAATTCCATTTAACTTTATTCCTCCATTTTTAACATATATCAAGCAGCCGCTTTCTTATTTCCGGTGCTTTTGTTTCCCTTTTAGAAGGGTTTAGAACAGTTCTTTTTAATAGTTTATGTCGGCAATGTCACTCAGCAGCCTCCGTTTTCACACTCTCCAGCACGTATACTTGGATTTCTCTTCCCAGCTGACTTCAATCTGCCAATTCATCCTTTCGTTGTGGCCGCCGTGGCTAGGGTGACATTTAAAAGTCGCTTTCCATTGCCGCCGGCCGAGGGGACTGAGCTGGCTCCCTGGGGGGGTTGCCACCCCCCCCAGTCCACCAGCAGGTGCCCTTCTTCTTCACCACCTCTCCAGGGTGGTTCTGACCTGGTTCAACTGACCCAGGTCTCCAAGCAGCGCAGATTTTGGAGCTTCCGAAACTCCATAGCACCGCGGCGTTGGCCATGCCTTACTCCTCCCTCCATCATTTTTTCATTTCTCTCTTTTTCTCCCCTTTTCTCTCTCTCTCACATGAGCGCACAAGCGGGATATCCTTCTGGTCTGGGATCATGACTGCAGCCACGACTCCTCTCGCTGCTGCCACTGTGCGCTCAGGTAAGTAGCCGGCCACACTGTGCAGGAGCTGGAGCTCTTCCCTTCCTGCATGTGGCGGCGGTGGCTGCTCCTCCCCATTCCCCTCCTTCCTGAGCTGACATGAAGGGAACCACAACTGGTGCTGAGCTGCCCGCAAAGGATGCGGAATCGCAAAAAGCAGCTGGTCGCGGGCAGTGCAGAGAAAATGCTAGGAACACTTCAGCCTTGCGGCTCTGCAGAGGCTCGCACCTTCTCTGGGCAGAGAGCAGGGTGTGCGACCAGGTCGGGCCAGTGTCTCTGGGCGGAGAGCAGGTCACGTGACCAGGTCAGCAGGGAGCTGCAGGAGGGGGTCAAAGAGCCACATGCAGCTCTGGAACTGTGGGTTGCCGACACCCGGCCTAGAGAAACCGATCACCAGCCCTTAGGTGAAGTTAAGCAGAAACCCGAAGCAGTTTGGCTTCTTCCTAGCCCAAGTCTGGACCTACATGCAAGAGTATGGTCCACATCTACCAACTGAAGGGGCCAAGGTATGGTGCATAACAATGGCACTGGATGGGACTGTGGCAGAATGGATGGTCACCCTCCATGACAACGCAGAGATGTGCAACTTTGACCGCTTCATGACAGCACTTTGGAAGTGGTTTGAAGACCCCTGTGCCAACCGCAAAGCTAGAATGAAAATCAAAACCATCAGCCAGGGTCAGTGACCTGTAGCTGCCTACACCTGAGAGTTCCCAACACCTGGCTGACCAACTGGCCACAGGACATGCTAATAGAATGCTTCCAATGTGGGCTGAACAGTGACATCTGCAACACCTGTTTCTCTAGGGATGCACCATGGTATGTCCTGGCTGGGGAAGTTGAGATCGACCTGGCCAATCCCGGAATTGTCCCAGCCATGGTGACATCCCTCCCAATCAAAAAGGAGGCCCCGAGACAAGCAGGACGTGAGCAGAGCCTGCACTGATGCTCCACTATCTGCTTCAAGTGCAGGAAAGAAGGGCTCTGAGCCACTGACTGCAGAGCCACACACCAAACTCCGAAGGACATTCCAGGGCCCACTAAGAAACCAGCGAAACCAACACCGAGAGCCAGGAAAACAGCCCTGGAGGGAGTGGAGGTGACTGAGTGACAACCCCATCATCCAACGATGTGTTCTGACCTAGGCTTCCTTAGAAAGCATGAAGCAGAGTCTTAGTCATGGTAAAACCTCTTTTATTTACACGACTGTGAATTCCTTTCATTCACAGTCCACAAGGCTTGGTAAACAGTCTTTCAGAGGAATATTTATCAACACAAACCTTATCTCACTTGAACACTGCCAGGGAACTAGTTTCAAATGCAGGCAAGGCAAAACTTGGCACAGAGTCTATTAGTCACCAACAGAATTTTCCATTCTTGCAACCACCAAAGGAACTAATTGTTTCCTGCAAAAGCCAATGCCTCATTTATTCCTCTTTTATTTCCTATGGGGTGTATGGGGTGCTCAGGGAGGGGTAGCACCTCTGGTGTATGGGCATGTTGTGTCATTTTATGGCAGCTCATTCTAGGGCAGCTTTTAGGGCAGCTCATTCACCTTTGGTCCCCACCTGTCACTCAGCTCTCACCTGTGGCTCCTAGCAGCTGTAGCATGCACAGCGGCCACACCCCGGGCAACAGCTTCGACAGGCTGGCCAAACCAGGTTGAGAGTAGCTGTTGTGTCATTGACCTTTGGTGAGATAGGGGCTTGTCTATCCCGAGCATGTGAAGTCAGATTCCGGTGGACTGAGCAGATGAAATCTACTAGAATAGGACAACGGTCATGAATGCGGTCTCTGTAAGCAATGTGGTACGCTAAGAGCATGGCAAGACACAAAAGACGCCCTGGTCAACCACTGCGCCCAGCCCATCTCCAACTGTCTCGACTCTTGTCTTGCTACTGGAGCAAGATGGAATCTGGGAAGAGAGTGAGGCTGACTATGCGCACCTCTCCCTCACTTTAATCCAATTCACGTGCAAGTCTTGACATCCCCCCCGATTTGATAGATGTCAAGGTCCTCTTCAAACACGATGGACGAACATCATCATCATTTCCTATGGGAGGGGCCAATCATCTCCAAGGTGTGGCCTTACTCCCAAGTCGACCCTGCTTTCTTAGTTGTTCTTGTCTTCTGGCAGCTCTGCGCATGCGCACACTGGGAACAGACTCCAGCTGTTCCTCTGCCTAGCTGATGTCTGACTCCGGAGGCAGCTGATAACTGCCAGATGGTCTTGGCCCCCCCTCTGCCTCTGACACAGAGCCCTCATCCGAGCCTTCCCCAGACTCCAGGACTGGCCCATGTTCCTCCCCAACGTCCTTACTGTCCGAATCTGCTGGCCACTGGTGGGCCACAACACAATTATGTGAGAACTCTGACTACATCAGTCTGGGGCCCGGTTGGTAGTGCCATTGACATGGATGATGACCCCTTGGTAAGTCACTCTGTGATCCCAGTGATCAACCCCTTAGAACTGGTGGTGCATTCCTCCAGCTGTAAGGGGAGCCTGGTTGCCCTCCAGGACTTGGGCTTTATTAGATGTCTGGTCAGCCCCAGTTTAGTCAAAAAGCTGCGTCTATGACTTAGGGAACTCAAAGTGCCAGTTTTCGCCAATTTGATGGATCAATAGCAGCCCCTCCCCCGCGATGTTCATCACCAAACCAGTCAAGATGAGGATGGGGGCCCATACATGGCACCACGCATGGAATGATCCAATGTGCTGGGTTTTGAAATGGAATCCCTACTAAAACAAGAGGCGGTGGTTAAAAATTTGGCAAAAAACACCTGGGGAGAACTGAAAAGGAGGCTGCCTGCACCACTGGGTGATGAGGTGAAGTGGGAATGGGAGCAGCAATGCAGGAATGCCTCAAAACTGATCCCTGAATACCTAAGGAATACTGGGACTTACGGGATGTTTTTAGCGAGAAGAGCTCAGACGCACTTTCCCCTCACCACCCTATAGACTGTTCCATAGAAATACTATCGGGGACCAAACTACCTAATAGCACTTTACTTATATACCGCTTCATAGTGCTTTACAGCCTCTCTAAGCGGTTTACAGAGTTCAGCATATTGCCCCCAACAATCTGGGTCCTCATTTTACCCACCTCGGAAGGATGGAAGGCTGAGTCCACCTTGAGCCTAGTGAGATTTGAACAGCTGAACTGCTGAACTAGCAATCAGCTGAAGGTCGCAATGCTGCTTTTAACCACTGTGCTATCTCAGCTCTAAACCCAAGCTATACTCTATGACCCCGAGGGAGCTTGAGGACCTCCGGACATTCACAGACAAAAACCTGAAGTGGGGTTCATACAGCCAGCTGACCCAGGTGACAACCCGGTGCTTTTCAGAGAAAAGATAGTTGGGCACCTTCCCTTGTGCGGTGATTACCAGGGGCTTAATGCAATCTGCATCAAAAATGTTTATCCGCTACTTCTGATGAAGGACATGCTGGCCCACGTGGCCAAAGAGAAGATTTGCACTAAACTGGTCTTGCAAGACGCTTATACCAGGTTAAAGGAAAGGAGGGGGATGACTGGAAAACCGCCTTTAACTGCCACTTGGGTTGCTTCCAATTTTAGGTACTTCCCTTTGAACTACAGGATGTCCCTGCCATCTTCATGCAACCGATTAATGAGTGCTGCATGAATACCTGTATAAAGGAGTCCTAGTTTACCTAGATATTTTAATTTACACCAAAACCAGGGCTGAACATATGAAACTGATGAGAGCCGTACTTAAAAAGCTTTAAGTTACTCAGCTGTACGCTAAACTGTCCAAGTGTGAATTCCACCGTAGTAAAATTGACTTTTTGAGGTATCATATTTTCCTCGAGGGGATAGAGATGGCCCCTGAAAAGTTATGGGAAGTGTTGGAATGGGCTTCGCCCCGCATGAGGAAGCAACTTTGGAGCTTTCTGGGGTTTGCCAACTTTTACCACCAATTCATCCCATCGTTTGTGCAATAGCGTTGCCAATAACTAATCTATTAAAGACCAAAGGGGAAAGGAAGCCCAAGCCTAGCCAACCCCTAAAATGGTCCATGGAATGCCAAGCAGCATTTGAAAAACTTAAGCGCCTATTTGTGGCTGAAGCAGTATTAAAGCACTCTGATACAAATGCCCCTTTTATTATTCAAGCGAATGCCGTGGGAGCCGTATTGTTACAGAAAAATGAATAGGGGGGGTCTTGCAACCATGCACTTACATCTCTAAAAAGCTGAGATTGAGCACAGGTGGGCAGTGTGGGAAAAGGAGGCATACACAGTGTGCTGGGCACTCCTGATCTAGATACATTTCCTAGAAGGGAACAAAGCCCCATTTGAAGTGTGGACCACAAACATCTGGATGCCCTGAAAACCCAGGAGACTATTCCTAAACAGGTCCGCTGGTCTCAATATTCTAAGCCATTCAATTTTACTCTGTGGCACCTTCCAAGAAGGAAGACTTTTTTTAGCTGATGCTCTCTCTCAAGTTTGCCACAATGTAATAGCTCCAAGCCTGAAATCATCAGACCAGTTATCTTATCTTGACAGCTAGCAGCCCCAGTCATCACTAGGGTGCAAGGGAAACTCAAACCTCAGGTAGCGGATGACTTACTCAGCGCGTTAAAAATGGCATTAGAGAAAGATGAGTGGTTTCAAGGCTACCAGACTGAGTCCATGTTACGTGATTGCTTAGCATGGGTAGGAGCCAAATATATGTCCTGGAGCGTCAGCAAACTATGGTCCTTCAAAGGAGCCATGACTCAAAAACAGCAGGACATTTTGGCTTCATAAAAACCCTACATCTTATAAAACTCTAATTCTGGTGGCCGTTGCGTAGAAAGGACATAGAAAGCTATTTAGCCAGCTGCCCCATTTGTGCATCTGCAAAATGGTGCCAAGGGAAATGCCAGGGTCTCTCCAACCAGTGGCAGAATTCAAAGCGCCTTAGAAGGAAATCTTAATGGACTTAATAGTGGAGTTACTGGAAAGCTCAGGAACACTGTAATTTATGTGATAACTGATGTTTTTTCTAAACTAGTACATTTCATATCATGTCAAAAAATTTTCTCAGCACGCACCTTAACTAGACTATTCATGCAACATGTATACATATCAGACTGTGGCATTCACTTCGTGCTTTTGGCAAGAATTTCTGAAACTGTTAGGGACCACTCAGAAACTTAGCTCCTCTCATCGGGAAACGAATGGATGTGTGTGAACGTAAGAATGGGGTCCTAGAACAATATCTGAGGTGCTATATTAATTACCAGACTGATCTCTTTCCTTTTGCCAAAGTGCCTTATAATATTGCCATACAGGGTTTACCCCTTTTAAAGTGGCAACAGGACAGGACTTTGTATCTATTCCTGAATTGCCCCAAGCCTCCCCACAAACTACAACCCTGACAGAATAAATTTTACAATTGCAAAACATCTGGCCAGTTTGGAAAGCATTCAAGAAAGCATGGAAGTTATATAAAAAAGAAGCTGATAAAAGACACTCTAAACCTAGAGTTTAAAATTGGTGACAAAGTCTACCTATCCACTAAATACCTGCAATCCAGACAACCTTAGAAGAAACTAGGTCCAAAATATAATGGCCCTTTCCCCATTAAAAGAATCATTAACCCAGTAAGTTCAACTTGAACTACTAAAGACCCTTAGGCACATCCATCCGATATTACACTGTAGTTTACAAAAACAAGCAACCACCTCTCCCCTACGTCCAGCATCGAAACCACCACCCGATCCCATCCTTATTGAGGGAGAGCAACATTTTGAGGTCAAAGATATTCTAGACTCGCATACACACAGAGGAAAAATCCAATACCTAGTATCATGGAAGGACTTTACACTTCAGAAAAAGAATGGGTGGATGTCCAACATATAAGAGCCTCAAGATTCGTTCAAAAGTTCCATGACAAATACCCGAACAAACCCCATTGAAAGTTGAATAATTGTCTTTGTTTCTCTCTCCCCTCCCATTTCTCTTTCCTATTCAGGATTAAAGTCCCTAGAACAGTGATGGCGAACCTTTTTTTCCTCGGGTGCCGAAATAGTGCGCGCAAGTGCTATCGCACACCAATAATTTAAAGCCCCCCACTTGCCCCACCCCCCTGCGCATGCTTGCGCGACCCCCCACTCCCCTGTTTCCCGACTTCCAGTGGGCCCAGTAGGCCCGTTTTTTGCCTTCCCCAGGCTCCAGAGGCTTTCTTGGAGCTTGGGGAGGGCGAAAACACTCCCCCCCGGCACCCTGGAGGCCCTCCGGTGGCCGAAATCGCCCTCCCAGAGCCTCTGCGTGAGCCAAAAATCAGCTGGCGGGCACACACATGCGCGCTGGAGTTGAGCTAGGGCAACGGCTCGTGTGCCGGCAGATATGGCTTCGTGTGCCACCTGTGGCACCCGTGTCATAGATTCGCCATCACTGCCCTAGAAGGTGGGAAGGTCAGATCTGCCATTTTCAGCTTCTACGCTTTACTAGCATCCTGTCATAAAATGCAAGGAGGGGAAGAGGGGGCACTAGAATGTAGAGAATAGAGATGAGAGGGAAGGAGTATGTGTGATAGCCTTGACAGAAACCAGAGGTGTGAGAACTGGCATACACCAGTCTTCATGGACACCCAACCTGAGAACAGAATGGCGCAAACACCTGGGTCATTCCCAAAATACTTAAACAGCACACCATTGGACAGAGATGGACTGGTCAAGGGGAGAGGGCGAGGAAAATGAAAAAAAATGTAACATTTTGCGTGGGAATCTTCAGATCTAGCCTTTCTTTTTCTGCAATCACTTAACCTTAGTAAAAGAACCAATTATTTCAATCAAATAGTTTTAAAGGTCTTTCTTTTCTAAGCTCCTGAGCTGGGGCTTGCCTGACACTAATTTTTAACAGGGTTCAATCATTCTTGCTTCCTTTTAAGTTCTAATTTTTTTTAATTTTAATTTTTTATTTTTATATGCTATTTTTATATTTTAACATTTTATTGTATACCACCACGAGTCTCTCTGAGGGAGATGGGTGATTCAAAAATGTGAAAAAATAAATAAGGAACCAAATGTTGAATATTTATAAAGTGCTCTGGTTAGTAATGACCAGGAAAGATCAGAAGAAGTGAAAGTGAAGTAAAACCTCTGCTCATCTTCCAGAATCAGTGTATCATTGCATTCTGATCTCTGGCCTAATAATTGGAAAATCAACTTTCCTCAAAGCAAGCTACAATAATCTATTTTAGTTTTTTTCAAGACTCAAAAGTATAGGTGAATGATAACTATACAAACACATTTTCCTCATGATAACTCTGGGCAAACTATAACAGGAGTACAAAAAGTGAAGCCTGTATCTCACATATAACCCACTAGTACCCCATTTGTAGTTTCCAGTGAAATGGCTTCCCAAGTTTTGTTATTTTTAATTTGGATAGCAAACATGGATCCATTAAGATACCCATTTACCCTCGTAAAATTCTATCCCTCCAAGCCTCTCCCCCGGTTCACTTTGATTTTTTTTAGATTTATTTAGATTTATTATTAGAGTTGGAAGGGACCTTGTAGGTCATCTAGTCCAACCGCCTGCTCAAGCAGGAGTTCCTACACCATTTGAGACAGATGGCAGTCCAGTCTCTCCTTGAAGGTCGCAAGTGTTGGGGCTCTCACGACCTCTGCTGGCAAGCTGTTCCACTGGTTGATCGCTCTCACCGTCAGAAAGTTTCTCCTCACTTCCAGGTTGAATCTCTCCTTGGTCAGCTTCCATCCGTTATTCCTTGTTTGGCTTTCTGGTGCCATAGAGAACAGCCTGACCCCCTCCTCTCTGTGGCATCCCATCAAGTATTGAAACACTGCTATCATGTCACCCCTGGTCCTTCTCTTCGCTAGACTGGCCAAGCTCAGTTCCTGCAACCGCTCTTCGTATGTTTTATTTTCCAGACCCTTTATCATCCTGGTTGCTCTCTTCTGCACTTTCTCTAGAGTTTCAATGTCTTTTTTGTAATGTGGTGACCAAAACTGGATGCAGTACTCTAGATGTGGTCTGACCAAGGCTTTATAGAGTGGTACTAGTACCTCTCTGGTCCTTGATTGTATCCCTCTATTTATGCAGCTCAGGACTGTGTTGGCCTTTTTGGCTGCTGCTGCACACTGCTGGCTCATATTTAGTTGGCTGTCTACCAGGACTCCGAGATCCCTTTCGCAATCGCTGCTATTGAGTGTGACTTTGCCCAGTTTGTATGTGTATTTTTGATTCTTCTTGCCTAGGTGCAGAATTTTACTTTTCTCTGTGTTAAATTTCATTTTGTTGGTTTGGGCCCAGTGTTCGAGTCTGTCAAGGTCCCTCTGGATTTTGAGTCTGTCCTCTGGGGTGTTTGCTACTCCCGCCAGCTTGGTGTCATCTGCAAATTTGGTTAGTTCTCCTGCTATTCCCTCATCATATGAAGAGTACTGGGCCTAGGACGGAACCTTGTGGTACCCCACTGCTTACTTCTCTCCATGTGGACTTAGAGCCATTGAGGACTACTCGCTGGGTACGGTTGGTCAGCCAATTGTTAATCCATCTGGTTCTGTAGCTGTCTATCCCGCTTTTTTCTAGCTTATGAAGGAGTAGGTTGTGGTCTACTTTGTCAAATGCTTTGCTAAAGTCCAGGTATATTATGTCTACTGCATTACGCTGGTCTACTAATTTGGTCACAGTGTTGAAGAATGAAATGAGGTTGGTTTGGCATGACTTGTTCTTAACAAATCCGTGTTGGCTGTTGGTTATTACTTGGTTTGTTTTTAGATGATGGGAGATCTGGTTTTTAATTATTTTTTCCAGTATTTTCCCAGGTATTGATGTTAGGCTGATTGGTCTGTAGTTTCCTGGGTCTGTTTTTTTACCTTTTTTAAAGATGGGGACCACGTCAGCTCTTTTCCAGTCCTCAGGTAGTTCCCCTGTGTTCCAGGATTTGTGGAAGATGCGGTGCAGTGGTTCTGAAATGACTTCTGCTAGTTCTTTTAGGACTCTGGGATGTAATCCGTCTGGTCCTGGTGCTTTGTATTCGTTAAGTTCAGATAGGTGATCTCTTACTGTATTTTTGCTTAGGTTGAGTCTTGCTTCGAATCTGTTTTTTATATTTGTGTTGCTGGGTAGTTGAGCTGCAGTTTCCTTTTGTGTGAAGACTGATGCAAAGAATGTGTTCAGTAGCTCTGCTTTGTCTGTGTTGCCTGTTACTTCTTTGCCGTCTTCTCTCTTTAGTGGACCAACTGTTTCTTTGATTTTTTTCTTGTTGTTAATGTGTTGGAAGAAGCTTTTTTTTTGTTGTCTTTGACTTTTGTTGCGAGTCTTTGTTCATTCTGGGCCTTTGCTGTCCTGATTGTTTCTTTACAGATTCTGGCTGTCTGTTGGTACTCTGCCTTGGTTATGTGCCCCTCTTTCCATTTTTTGTATTTATCTTTTTTTTCATTCAGTTTATCGGTGAGATTTTTGTTTAGCCATGCTGGTTTCCTTTTGGATTTCTTGTTTTTCTTCCTCATCGGTATTGTGGTGTTATGGGCTTTTATGATCATGTTTTTCAGGATCTCCCAGGCTTCTTGAGTTGTTTTACCCTTTAGTACTTCCATCCAAGAGATCTTTCCCAGGTTTTCTGTGAGTTTATTGAAGTCGGCTTTTTTAAAGTCTGGGATATAGGTGTCGTTATGTTCAGTTATTTGTGTTTGCGTTATGGTGAATTTTAGCATTACGTGGTCACTCTCGCCCAGTGTTCCCGCAGGTTCGACTCCTTCTATTGTTTCTTCTCTGTTTGTAAGTATTAGATCCAGTATGGCTGCCCCTCTAGTTCCCTCCTCCACTTTTTGGACAATGAAGTTGTCGGCTAGGCTGGTTAGGAATCTGTTAGATTTCTCACTTGGTGCTGAGTTGGTTTTCCAGTTGATGTCCGGGTAGTTGAAGTCTCCCATTATTACAATGTTGTTTTTCTTGCATATGTTCTTTAGCTGATTGGTAAAAAGGGTGTCCATTGTTTCTGTTTGGTTTGGTGGTCTGTAGTAAACTCCTATTGTTGTGTTGTTTTTTTCTTTTATGTTGACCCATATGCATTCTAATGGGTTTTCTTCCTTGGTTACTTGTAGCTCTGTAGCTACATAGTGGTCCTTTATATACAGTGCAACTCCACCTCCTTTTTTGTGTGATCTGGTTTTTTTGTAGAGTTTGTATCCTTTTATCTGTGTGTTCCAATCGTGTGATTCGTCCCACCAAGTTTCTGTTATTCCAGCTATGTCATGTGTACCTTCGTGCATTAACATTTCAAGTTCACCCTGTTTATTCCCTAGGCTTTGTGCATTTGTATAGAGGCATTTGAGTTCTTTGTGCCTGATTGTGGGTGTTCTTTCTTTGTGTCTTGTTTGGCGTTTGAGTTTTTCTTCCCCATCCCTTTTTGGTTTGTTGTTTGTTTTGTTTGCTTAGGGTCCATTCTTGGAGTTGGGTCCCAGGGATCCTGTAGATTGGTCACCCTCCCCTCGTGATTTTAGTTTCAAGCCCTCCTGACAAGTTGGGCCAGTCTTTTTCCGAAGACATTCTTCCCAGTCTTTGTGAGGTGTAACCCATCCCTTGCCAAAAGTCCATCTTGGAGGTAGTACAGTCCATAGTCCAGAAATCCAAAGTTTTTTTGGCGACACCAACCTTTTAGTCAGTGGTTTACTTGTAGGATTCTTTGTTCCCTTGCTGGGTGTTGTCCTCTTGTTGGTAGTATGGATGAGAAGACTACTTGCGCACCTAGGTTTTTGACGTTCATGCCTAGTTGCTCATAGTCGTTCTGTATTGCTTTCAAGTTCTTTTTTGTGTCATTTGTTCCTACGTGGAGTAATAGTAGGGGGTAATAGTCTGTGGGTTTTATTATTTCAGTTACTTTCTCTGCTACGTCTATGATTTTGGCTCCTGGGAGGCAGCATACCTCTCTGGATTGGTTATCTGGTCTACAGATGGCGGGTTCGGTTCCTCTGAGGATTGAATCTATTACCAGTACTCACCTTTTCTTTTTGCCTGGAGTTGTTTGAGGAGTTTCTTTCTTTGTCATTGTGGTGTTTGGTGCTGCTGCTCTGTTGAGGGTTCTTTCTGGTGTTTCTTTTTTGTGTGTCTGTGCGTTATCTTCTATTGGAAGTCCATGGTATTGGTTGCTTAGAGCCAATGTGGTTGGGTCAGGGTGGGTTGGTTTGGACAGTGGTTTTGTGTTTGGTTTGTATTTTTTTCTGTTGGTGACATGTGTCCATCTGCTTTCTTCCTCCGAGGGGTTTAGCTGAAGTGGAAGTTGCTTGGTCATTTTTGTGTTCTTTTTGTGCGTGTTCTTTTTGTGGGGTTTGGGGTTTCTCGTTTTGTTGGTTGAGTTTCAGGGTGTTTAGGCTTTTCTCCAGGTCTTCAATTTTTTTTTCTAGTAATTTGATTAGTTTGCATTTGGTGCATGTGTAGTTATGGTTTTCTGTGGGCATAAGCGTGTACATGAAGCATGTTCTGCATGTCACAAAGGAGTCTGTTCCTTGATCCATGTGTGTGGCTTTTTGGTTGGGGGTGAGAGTAGGAGTGTAGAGTGTGGGAGTGTGGAGTTACTAGCAAGTTTCCCTTGTCTGTGAGTGTGTAGAGTGTGGGTGTGTGGTTACTAGAAGATTTCCTATTGTCCGTTAGTCTATCAAATTGCTTATTCTGCTCGCTTATTCTACTTATTATTTACTACTTATTCTGCTTATTCTACTTGTTTCTTGCTAACTTATTCTACTTACTATTAACTATTTTATTCTACTACAGTAGGTGGTCTCAATCTTTCTTACTTGTTCTACTTACTATTTACTATCTTATTTTACTTATTCTGTTTGCTTCTTACTAAGTTATCCTACTTACTATTTAACTTATTTTGCTTCTTACTATCTTGTTCTACTTACTATTTAGTTTATTTTACTACTTCTTACTATCTTATTCTTACTGTTTACTACTTTTTTTAAATACTACAATCAGTTGTCCCCATCTATCAATTAGCTTATTTTGCTTCTTACTGTCCTGTTCTACTTACTCTTCACTACTAATATTACTGCTTCTTGCTATCTTATTCTACTTACTATTTACTACTTTATTTTACTATAATCAGTTGTCCCAGTCTATCAATCAGATGTGAGTTGGCTAATCACTCTATTATCGGTTGATCAATCTATTGGTCAGATGGATTCTATTCAATCTATTAGTCAGATGGCTAATCATTCTATTATCGGTTGATCAATCTATTAGTCAGATGGGTTAGTTAGCTAAACAATCTATCATTTTTTCTAGTAGGTATCCCTATAATTAAACAATCAAATAACTTAATCTACTAAAAATCAATGGTCCTATGATCATTCCCAATCTATCAATCAATTAGATTCCCAATCTATCAATCAGTTAGGTTAAATTAAACAGTCAATGATCAATCTCAATCTATCAATCCCAATCTATAGTCCAGGAAATAAGCAGGCTCCGATGAGGGAAATGAACAAGCTCCGATGGGGGGGGACAAGCAGGCTCTAAAAGCTTCTGACTCTGCTGCAGCACGCTGGGGATCACACGTGCTCCACTGATCTGTGCTCCACTGATCTTTGCCGGTATAGGCTTTGTTGTGCTGCTTCCCGTTGCCGGCTCTCTCCTCTGCTGGCTACTGTTGCTCCTGGCTTCCCAGCCACGTGGCTCCCTTTATCCTCTGGGTGCAGGGGAATCGGATGGTTGCAGGGGGATCAGGTTACGCTGAAGCAGTTTCCGCTCGCAGGGAATAGGGATCCTAGCCTCACAGCTCCAGCTCACTTCAACAAACGAGATGGATTGCTTTGTAGATATCTCTGTGCTTCGCAGAGCTCGTAAGCAGGGAGTCAACTCACAGGGAATTCCTTCACAGAGAGTGGCCTTGCAGGGAATAGTTCAGAATCACCCCACAGGGAGTTTCAGGGAATCTCTTAAGTCTCACCTTCGTTTGGGAATTTGTCAGGATCACCCTTCAGAAACGCCGGATTTGCAGTAGACCGTTTAGCCGGTCTTCCTGGGTGTCCTCCTTCGGTCAAATCTCCTTCGGTCAAATCTGGATCCACGTGGTTAGTCTTTTTTTTTCCCCCTCTGGTTCAGCTGGTCCTAGATCCTAATTGTTGCTATATTTGTAATCAGGACCTAAACTGTGTCTATTCTCTTTGTTTGGTTGCTTCTAATCCTGTCTATAACCCTAGGTTTTGGGTTTTTCCCTATTACTGATCTCCAGCAATGTGGCTAGGCTTCTGCCTCAGTCGCCATCTTGGGTTCTAGAATCCAGATTTGGATCATGTTCCCATCAGTTTAGGTTTTAATTTTAATTGTAAGCCACCCAGAGTTGCTTTGTTGAGATGGGCAGCATATAAATTTAATAAGCTATGGAAATCTAGCATGCCTGTGATAACGTTTTTTTATCTAGCATGGTTGAGATAAACATTTTTGAACCCGATATACAGAAATGGCTGTGCCCTTAAAATCCAAAGTTCAACAGACAGTGGGCACTATGTAACTTACTTAATTCATTTTCATAGAGGGGAAAAAAGATCACTCAATATTTTTAACAAAGCAATTTCATTATTCCTAATATTGGACTAAGTAATGAGAAAGGATCCAACCTGTAAACCACTGAGGTATCTAAACTACATCAAATGAACATTCCACATCATGACCACATGCCAGTGTTGAACTTCAGAGTAAATAATGGCAGGCTTTAATTGCTCATGGAGCGTATAGCTAAAAGCTCCATTATCATCCCTTATTTTCATCCTTCCCCCTTGAGCTCATCATCCTGGCTTCCTAACTTATGTATCTGAATGATAATGTGGAGCAATCTGACAGCAGTGTGACTCTAAAAATGCACAGAGGAAGCATACTGACTCTATATAAATCAGAGATACTTCCAAGCTAGAAAAGCCCATGACCGTGAATTGGTGCAAGAAAAGTCCATCTTATTAGAATAAGGTTTTGCACAATTGCTTGGATTCCAGATAAAATAGCAGTAAAATGTTTAACATTAAGAAGACCTGACCGTTACTTTACTACATGCATAGTAACACAAACACACAGAAGTGATGAAACCATAGCAGGTTCAACTGTCAGCCAATTCACTGATCTGAACAATTATATTATTTTTTAAAAGAGGATATACTTGTTAACATGTCACAATATAAATTATATAACAATATAGATTTAAATGGTCTTTCCAACAAAGCTTTGGAAATAATATTATTCTAAATAATATCTGGAAAACAGAAAATCAAGATTAACACTGACATTCTGTTGTTTCATTAGATGTTATCAGTTCTGTTCATCAGTTGCACTGTAAAGCTCACAGCAGAGACACACTGCACACTCAAATTAAAATTTAACTTTTTATTGAATAACTTCCATTTTATCAATACATTAACACTGCTGTCATTTTTCCAGGTCTGGACATTGTGCCATGGCGATTCATTCCTTTTAGAACTGAAGAAACAAAATGGCAAGGAACACAATTCTTAAAAGGGGAGGAATGAATGATGCTTGATTCTTCATAAAGCCTATAGAAATAAGTCAGAAAGAAAAATGGTTAGGACAATATAACAGATAACTAAGGGAAAACTTAAAGGGAAATGAAAATATAAGCATCACTAAAACCACCCGAGAAGTTGGCTTCTTCATTGGTGGTCAATACAGACTCATCAATTAGCCTTGAAGATGATTCTTTAATATTGGGGGGGAAAGGCACAATAGAGATGAGCAAAAACTGATTGTAAGAGCATGCTGCTGCCACTGCCTCCTAGTCCTGCATTACCTGGGCCGCAGTACAAAAATTGCCGTCTCTGGCCTGCTGACCTATAGCATCGAAGAGTCCTGTGAAAATATTTAATAGAAAAGAAAAATGTGGATAAGTGATTTCAGAACAAATTAATATTATCTGTTTCCCTGACATTCCCATAGTTCTTCTCAGATACTGCCAACTGAAACAAAATAGAATTCTGAGAGAAGCAGTCTGCTTGCAAGACCTTTGGAAGCACATGGCAAATATGCTCATCTCCTTAATACCGTTTCCCAAAAATAAGACCCACCCCAAAAATAAGCACTAGCATGATTTTTGGGGTGGGCCTAATATAAGCCCTACCCCAAAAACAAGCCCGAGGATGGGTGTGACAAGCATAAGAGATAGCGAGTGTGCAAGGCCAGCAGTGTCCGGCAGTAGCCCCAGCCCGCCAACCCCTTGGCGCAGCGTAGATAAGTCTGAATGCAGAGGCGGGGGGTGCGGGGGGAGACAGGCAATCCAGACATGCTGCGTGGCTGCCTGGCTCATGGGAGGCTTGCGCAGCGGCACTGGCAGCAGGTGAAAGCAGAGGCATGGGGGATGGGGGAGGCAGGCAATCTCAATGCCCTACATGAGTGCCTGTCTGGCACGGCCGCAAGCAAGCTGACAGACAATGGGACGGAGTGGGCGGCACACTGGAATTGCCTGCCTCTCCCCCGCCCCGTGCCTCTGCCTGGCTCTGCTGCACACTTTTCGCCCAGAGGGAGACGAAGTGATTAGCTCTGTTTCAAAGCATCCCATTTGCAAGCAGCCAAAGCTACATCTCCATCTGGGCAAAAAGTGTACGGCAGAGCCAGGCGGAGGCACCGGGGGGGGGCGGGGGCAGGGGATCTTAGCATGCTTAGCTCCGTTTCAAAGCATCCCATTTGCAAGCAGACAAAGTTTTGAGTCTCTGTCATTTCTCTGTCCAGGCAAAAAGTGTGTCTGCCCTGGGAAGCCCTGTAAGCTGTTGTGGCTACGGGCAAGCAGCTGGTGGGAGGGAGCGGGCGGGCAGGCAGCCGCAAAATAAGACACCCCTGAAAAGAAGCCCTAGTGCTTATTTTGAGGCCCAAAATAAAATAAGTCCAGGTCTTATTTTCGGGGAAACACGGTAGTATCAAAATACACTCAGCACAGTGCTAAATTCTGCTGCCCATGTGTGGGATAAATGCTTTTTTGTGAAATCTTTTCTTGAAGACTTTCCTTGAAATGAAAAGGATAAAAATGAATCCACCTTAAAAAAAGGTCTCATTTCTTTAAATAACTACTTGCAGATTGTTGATATGATCAGGAATCTAACATTTCAAGAATTTATTACATGTGAATGAATACATTTATTATACATGAAATTATCGTGTTCTGTAGATTAAGGAAAATATGATTGAAATGCATTGAATTTAAGATGTAAATGAATCATGTCAGCAAACTTAAACCCTTCTGCATTATTTCCTGAATTGAGATCATTTCTGTAACCATAGCTGAATTAAGAAACCTGTTTGAAGTAATAGAATGCAGATTAAAAAAATACTCCATTCCACCGGTACATATTAAAAAATCCAGTAGTTTTCACTTTCTGTTTAATATGTGGAGTTAGAAAATATACAGTGGTGCAAAAAAGTATTTAGTCAGCCACCAATTGTGCAAGTTCTCCCACTTAAAAAGATGAGAGAGGCCTGTAATTGACATCACAGGTAGACCTCAACTATGAGAGACAAAATGAGAAAACAAATCCAGATAATCACATTGTGTGATTTGGAAAGAATTTAATTATGGTGGAAAATAAGTATTTGGTCACCTACAAACAAGCAAGATTTCTGGCTCTCACAGACCTGTAACTTCTTCTTTAAGAGGCTCCTCTGTCCTCCACTCATTACCTGTATTAATGGCACCTGTTTGAACTTGTTATCAGTATAAAAGACACCTGTCCACAACCTCAAACAGTCACACTCCAAACTCCACTATGGTGAAGACCAAAGAGCTGTCGAAGGACACCAGAAACAAAATTGTAGACCTGCACCAGGCTGGGAAGACTGAATCTGCAATAGGCAAGCAGCTTGGTGTGAAGAAATCAACTGTAGGAGCAATAATTAGAAAATGGAAGTCATACAAGACCACTGATAATCTCCCTCAATCTGGGGCTCCACGCAAGATCTCACCCCGTGGGGTCAAAATGATCACAAGAACGGTGAGCAAAAATCCCAGAACCACACATGAATGACCTGCAGAGAGCTGGGACCAACGTAACAAAGGCTACCATCAGTAACACACTACGCCGCCAGGGACTCAGATCCTGCAGTGCCAGATGTGTCCCTCTGTTTAAGCCAGTACATGTCCGGGCCCGTCTGAAGTTTGCTAGAGAGCATTTGGATGATCCAGAAAAGGATTGGGAGAATGTCATATGGTCAGATGAAACCAAAGTAGAACTGTTTGGTAGAAACACAACTCATCATGTTTGGAGGAGAGAGAATGCTGAGTTGCATCCAAAGAACACCATACCTACTGTGAAGCATGGAGGTGGCAACATCATGCTTTAGGGAAAAGTTTCTCTGCAAAGGGACCAAGACGACTAATCCGTGTACAGGAAAGAATGAATGGGGCCATGTATCGTGAGATTTTGAGTGCAAACCTCCTTCCATCAGCAAGGGCAGTGAAGATGAAACGTGGCTGGGTCTTTCAGCATGACAATGATCCAAACACACCGCCCGGGCAACGAAGGAATGGCTTTGTAAGAAGCATTTCAAGGTCCTGGAGTGGCCTAGCCAGTCTCCAGATCTCAACCCCATAGAAAACCTTTGGAGGGAGTTGAAAGTCCGTGTTGCCCAGCGACAGCCCCAAAACATCACTACTCTAGAGGAGATCTGCATGGAGGAATGGGCCAACATACCAGCAACAGTGTGTGCCAACCTTGTGAAGACTTACAGAAAACGTTTGACCTCTGTCATCGCCAACAAAGGATATATAACAAAGTATTGAGATGAACTTTTGATATTGACCAAATACTTATTTTCCACCATAATTTGCAAATAAATTCTTTCCAAATCACACAATGTGATTGTCTGGATTTGTTCTCTCATTTTGTCTCTCATAGTTGAGGTCTACCTATGATGTCAATTACAGGCCTCTCTCATCTTTTTAAGTGGGAGAATTTGCACAATTGGTGGCTGGCTAAATACTTTTTTGCCCCACTGTATCTGTCTACTCACTTCAAGAGAAAGAAACAGTAAAAAATTAGATAGGAACTTAGAAAAAAGCTCAAGAAATAAGGACATGAAAATAAAGAGACAGGATGATTGAAAAAAAGAAAATGTTTGATCATTTATTTAATTATATTGATAAACCACCTTTCTTCAACAATGGATCTGAATATAATATACATAATATATCTGGGTGATCCTCTAGCACAGTGGTTCCCAACCTTTCTAATGCGCGACCCCTTAATATAGTTCCTCATGTTGTGGTGACCCCCAACCATAAAATTATTTTCGTTGCTACTTCATAACTGTAATTTTGCTACTGTTATGAATCGTAATGTAAATATCTAAAAAGCAGGATGTATTTTCATTATTACAAATTGAACATACTGTATTTTTCCGAGTATAAGACGCACCTTTTTCCTCCCTAAAAGTGGCTGAAAATTTGGGTGTGCCTTATACTTTGAATGTAGCTTTTTTTCCCAGCCCTAACTAAGTGCTAACAGATCTTCCCAGCTCTTACCTTGCAGGCTTTTTCATTGTTACTCTCTCCAAAGAATGTTTTTCCAGCCCTAAGTCTTTGCAGAATTTTTTTTCATTGCTCTACTTGCTCAGAATAAGTTTTTTTCTAGCCCTAACCAGGTGCTAACTATCTTCCCAGCTCTTACCGGCTTGCAGGCTCTTTCATTGTTACTCTCTCAGAAGAAGGTTTTTTTAAGTCCAACCAGGGGATAAAATAATGTGCTGAAGCTGCTCCGAATAAGTTTTTTTCTAGCCCTAACCAGGTGCTAACGATCTTCCCAGCTCTTACCGGCTTGCAGGCTCTTTCATTGTTACACGCTCAGAAGAAGGTTTTTTTAAGTCCTAACCAGGAGATAAAATAATGTACTGAAGCTGACCAGACTAAGGATGCTAGCCAGATGAATACCTGGTAGGCAGATTGTTTTCCCCTATTTTCCTCCCCAAAAACTAAGGTGCGTCTTATACTCCGGTGCGTCTTATACTCCGAAAAATACGGTAAGCATAGTGATTAATCACAAAAACTATGTAATTATGCCAGATCAGAAATTCTCGGGGCAGCCTTTGCAAGAGCACAAGGAATATCATCTTCCACAACAAGTCTACTTCTGTATTTAGACTTGATAACCAACAAGTGTACAGCAATATTTCTCAATCTCAGCAACTTTTAAGGTGCCTGGACTTCAACTCCCAGAATTCAAAGCAAAGCTGGCTAGGGAATTTGGGGAGTTGAAGTCCAGGTATATTCAAGTTGCTGAGGTTGAGAAATTGTGGCCTGCAGTGTCGAAAAACTAGAAATCAGATAAGTTTCCAGCAAAGTAATCCATGTTTAGTAGCTTTCTCCCAGGACTTCAAAGTTTCAGGAGGCAAAAAAACCCATGATTGGTACAAAAACATTGCCAGGGTCCCCAAAGCCAATTTCCTTTTTTCTTCTTAAAACAGCCCCGTATTCCTTCCTCCCCCATGGGGCCTGCTCACCCACCCTTCCCAAAACCTCTGCAAAGACAACAATTTTAATTTGCAAGGCTCTTCTTTCAACAGTTTATTTCTTTTCCTCTCTCACTTTTTTCTTCTTTCTTTCTTTCTCTCTCTCTCGCTTTTTTCTTTTCCTTCCTCCCAACCTTCTTCTTTTTCTTTCTTTCTTTCTTTCTTTCTTTCTTTCTTTCTTTCTTTCTTTCTTTCTTTCTTTCTTTCCTTTCTTTTTCTTTCTTTCTCTCTCACTTTTTTCTCTTCCTTGCTTCCTTCCTCCCACCTAACATTCTTCTCCTTCCTCTTCTTCCCTTCCTTCCTCTCCTTCCCTTCCTTCCTTCCTTCCTTCTTTCCTTCCATCTCTGGTCTTCCTTCCTTCCTTCCTTCCTTCCTTCCTTCCTTCCTTCCTTCTCTTTTCTCTTCTTCCTTCTCATAGCCCTCAGCACCGCAAGATCCGTGCGTGCCAAACTCTCTGGCAACCCGGACAAATAAGCGCATTGTGGTTATTCAGTCACTCCAGGAAAGTGGAGCGAGCAGGGAGGGGATCCTGCCCGCCTTGCCTACACTTGTAGCAAAGCCAGCCTGCCCCACAGAGCCGACCTTGTCTGGGGAACCAGCCAGCCAGCCAGCCAGCCCACCCCACCCTCGCCTCGCCTTCTCCAAAAGGCGCCCTCTGCTTGGGGGCAACCCTTTGGAGAAAGCTCCCAGTGCAAAAAAAAAGGCTGGCCCCAAGAGACCTGGACACACCCCGGAGAGAGCAGCCCTGGAAACCCGGCCATAATTTCCTGCTTCTCCCCCACCCCTCTGCACCCCTTCCCCAGCCCGATCCATACCCCACCCGGGAGATGGGGGGGCTGCAAATCCCCACCACCGCGCAGCGATCCCGTCCACGACTCCTTGCTCCCCATTGCGCGTCTCCAAAAGCGTGCTTTGGAGAAGTTGCCCAACAGGAGGAGGGTAGAGTTGGAAGAAAAAGGGGGGATGCCAGTCATAGGGACCCCCGATTAGAAACCCCCTCCTCCTACTCTCTCTCCTCCCTCCTGGAGACCGGCAGCTGCACCGGCCGTCCTTATCTGCTAGCCTGATCATACGGAGCAGGGCGGCGGCGATGGACCATGCTCCGGCACCACCTCCTTCTCCAGTTCCCTCCGGATTACCTCCTCCTGCCCCTGGCGGTGGCGCCCTCAGCACCGAGGCTGTATGATCAGGCTAGCTCTGCGCTAATATCTCTCAGTCTCTCTCTTCCCTCCCTCCCTGTTTGCCTCTTTGTTCGCTGTGTCTCCACCCCAGCCAAGGGCGAGAGGGCAGACAGATGATTCTGACCCAGCTGTCCTCCTTCCCGCCGTCGTGTGCTGTGAAACTTAAGTGGTCGTTGGCTGGCCGTTCCCTCCCGTGACTCCCTTTCCCTTCGACTCCAGTGGGAAGAAACTGCCGCTGCGAGCAGGAGACAGGGGTGGCAACAGATGTCTTAAGCACCGCCTTGTACTCTTCAGCGCGCAATCTTGCGACGCCCCACCCCTTAGCCAATGCCGTCAAAGCTCGGCCGCCAGGCGTCACAAACACCTCTCACCGAATGGCACCTCTCCCGACCAATCGGAAGGCTTGGGCGAGTTAAGCCGATATGGCCAGGCTTGTGGCAGTGGGGGGAGGGGGGGGAGCTGAGGATGCCGGGGCGACCCCTGGGAAATGGTCGTTCGACCCCCAAAGGGGTCCCGACCCCCAGGTTGGGAACCACTGCTCTAGCGGCTAGCCAAATACCGATGAGCCACTGACATTTTCTTTGGATGACTATTAAAAGTTTTTACATGTAGGAGGTTTTAAAAAAAAACTAATAAAAGAAACTTGATGGACAGAAAACATGGATCTAATACCAAAGGAAAGAGAGAGCTAACATGATAGAAAAACTTAACAGAAGAGCAATGAGAAAGATCTACCTATATTATGTATGTTGAGACCATCAAGTATTCGACTACATATCTATGACTCATTTACATATTTATATACAGATAGGAAGCAACAAGTAAAGCTAGGAAAAATCACATTGAGCACCTGGACAATTAGTACAGGCGCCCCTCAGAGGTGTGTGTTCTCTCCATTGCTCTTCTCTCTCTCTTGTGTGTGTGTGTGTGTGTGTGTATGTGTGTGTGTATGTATGTATGTATATATGTATATATATATATATATATATATATATATATATATATATATATATATATATATATATATATATATATATATATATATATATATATATATATATATATATATATATATAAAATCAATCACACGCGCACACACATTCTCTCTCTCTCTCACTCACACACACACACACACACCAATGGCTGCATCTCTAAGGATCCTTCTGTCAAAAGACTTCGAAGATATAACAGTCATTGGTCTCATTTGAGACAGTGATGAGTCTGCATATAGATGGAAGGTTGAACAACTGGCCCTGTGGTGCAGCAGGAACAACCTGGAGCTGAACTTGCTTAAAAATTTACAGATGAGAGTTAATTTTAGGAGGAGCCCTCCTATTCTATCACCTCTTACTATATTTGACAGCACAGTATCATCAGTAGAATCCTTCAAGTTTCTGCTTTTTATAATCTTCCAAGGTTTGAAATGGACACCTAGCATTAGAACCATCATTAAAAAGGCACAACAAAGCATGTTCTTTGTGTCAACTTAGAAAGTTCAGATTGCCCCAGGAGCTGTTGATACAATTCTACACAGGAATTATTGTGTCTGTCATTTGCACTTCTATAACTGTCTGGTTTGGTATGGCAAATAAATAGGACAGGTACAAAGTCCAATGGATAGTCAGGACTGCTGAAAAAACAATTGAAACCAGCCTGCCTTCCATAGATAATCTGTATATTGTGAGGGTTAGAAGGGCTGAGAAAATAACTAGACCTCTCACATCCTGTACATAAACTGTTTCAATTCCTTCCCTTGGGACACCGTTATAGGGCATTACATGCCAAAACCATAGACCCAGGGATATTTTTTCCCTCGTGCCATTGTTGTTCTGAATATCTAATCCTCATAATAGTCACGTCTAAGTATATTCATCCATGTTGTATGGCTGTAATATTATTATTATCCTTCTCATCTTTTCTAGTTCCCCCTCTTATTGGTATCATTAATATTATTATTATTACTCAGTTGCTTTACATGTATACCGAGAGCTTCTGCACCAGAGATAAATTCCTTGTGTGTCTAATTACACTAGGCCAAATAAAGTATTCCATTCCATTTCCTATTAGTTTTAGATATACGTAATTTCAAATATAAAGTTGAGTCAAAAGGTGGTGTTCTTGGGTATCTTTATTCATTCTTCCCTTTAAAATAAAGATATGGAATGACACACATTATTTTTGCTTGCAAAGTCATCCAGAGGTGAATACATTACTTTTCAACAGAGCTATAAATTTGATAGACCTGTGTCCTTCTCGAATAGCTGCATAGCAAGGTCGGGAAGTTGCTTTCTGCAGTGGAGATCTGATGCTTATCTTCTCCCACTTCCTTTTCTACAGACCTGCAGGGGAAAATCTGTATTGGGAAACATCAAGGTAACTGATCATTTTACATATCACCTGCCACATACTCCACCTGGGACCATTATTATGAAGCTTCTTCTTCTTCTTCTTCTTCTTCTTCTTCTTCTTCTTCTTCTTCTTCTTCTTCTTCTTCTTCTTCTTCTTCTTCTTCTTCTTCTTCTTCTTCTTCTTCTTCTTCTTCTTCTTCTTCTTCTTCTTCTTCTTCTTCTTCTTCTTCTTCTTCTTCTTTGCTTTTAGACAGAAAAAAGGAAACACCTGGATTTCAGAATTTACTTTTTAAAATGCTGCAAAGGCAACTATGTTTTAAGTAATTATACATTGGTTCCTTTGTGGAGCAAATTGTATTATAAATTACCACAAATCTTCCTTTAAGCTGCTTATGAAAAACAACATAATTCTTGGATCCAGATGAGGCTCATTCCAAAATGAACTTGGTAATTCAAGATAGATTCCTGCTTGCATAATGCAGAATTGGTGGTACAAATATGTCATGCTTTGTATTCACCCACTTTTTGCTTCCTAATTCTTCTACTTACTATGCTGCAAATCATACATTATAGCAACCAAGCTTAAATAAATCTTTCAAGTATCTATATCAAATGCTATACTACAGAGCCAAAAGAGCAAGATTGGATTCAGTTTTGGACAAATCCATCCTCAAATTCAGATCATAATAATACACCAATTCAGAATAGCTGTCTGTTGTTCCACAGTTGTTAATCTTGAATGGGCAGATCAGACTATTCCCAACCTCTAGAGAGCTAAAGATGTAAGCTTGCGTGGTTTGACATGAAAAATACAGACAGTCCTGCCCTCTGTTGAGAATGTCTAAGGAGGAGCTGTGTTCAGAAGCCTTAAAAAGAGGGTATTTTTATTTCTTTTTCAAAGGGGCTAAGATATGCTGTCATTCTTTCTACTATATATAGGTAAGTTTTCGCCTTATGACCACAATTGAGCCCAAAATTTCTGTTGTTAAGTGAAACATTTGTTAAGTGAATTTTGCCCCATTTTACGACCCTTCTTGCCATAGTTGTTAAGTGAATCTGGCTTCCCCACTGATTTTGCTTGTCAAAACGTTGCAAAAGGTGATCACATAACCTTGGGACACAGCAACAGTCATAAGTATGAACCAGTTGCCAAGCATCTGAATTTTGATCACATGAGCATGGAGATGCTACAAAGATTGTAAGTGTGAAAAATGGTCATGTCACTTTTTTTAGTGCTGTTGTAACTTTGAACGTTCATTAAATGAACTGTTGTAAATCAAGAACTATCTGTTTATAGATTCCAACTATTCCCTCATTTTTAATGCCATAAAAAGAATATTCCCACTAAAAAGATAAATTAATTTTTTTATATACAATAGAATTTTAAAAAAACTGAAACAAACTACTCCAAGACAATTAACTACTACTACAATCTTGGGTCCAGTTCTCAGCCCAACATTGTTATTTTCCTTGTGGTTCTGTGATTTAAGCTTTCCTTGTGTTTGAAGCTAGAAAGCGCATTTCCACTACTACAAAAGATGCAGACGCTTGTAATTATAGGAAGCATAAGCTGAATTTCAGAAACTGTGAATCAGAATCACAGATCTCGTTGCTATTTGACATATCAAAAAAAATGTCCTGTTTTTAATCATTATGCTAATCTAATTCATTTCAGAGTGCTACCCAAATTTGCACAGGCTGAATGCTATCTTTCTGGTTAGCTTAAATATGCCCCAAAGCACTTCATTTTAATTGAGCTTTTGTCCTCACCCATAACATTACTAGAATCTACATAATTCACTGTTTAATCTAAACTGAAAAAAAAATCCCATCCATACATTTCCACTGCCACAGTCTGCTCAGTTATTTTTACCCAAAAAAGAAATGTTTGATCTATAGACAAAGGTCTATCTGCTGCCTCCTTCAAGGAACTGCAAATGCCTCCAATCTTACTGAGGTACTTAGGTCTTCCAGATCAACAAAGTTGTTTTTCTGCAAAATATTAACTAGGTGAAGTAAAATTAAACACTTAAAATAGCAGGAAATATTTCTCCCAACACCCAATCAACATGGTCAGGATAGAGAACTGACACCTGAGGAATTCAAACACTTCAGACAAACTTGCAACATTTTACTTGAATGCAAGTTCCAATATAGGACATAGGGGAAATATTAAAAGACATTTAATTTAATATATATTGATTTATATGTCTGCCCATCTTGCAGATGTGACTCTGGGTAATTAACAACATACCAGAAACAATACATATCAATAAAAGCCTAAAAGCCTACAATGGATTCTACAATAATTCTAATAAACATTCAACAATAACATCTCATGGTCCATTTAACCTCCTAGAGCACCATCTAGATCTTCAGTGTTTTGGAATCTCATCTTGTGGGTACAGTATTCCCGAGGGTAGGCATTGTGACTAAAAAGGCCTGCTTCCAATTGACGACTGTGGATTAATTATGATCACCCTGAGACCTATCAGTGCGCAACTGGGAAATCACCTTTTTTCAGGCCACATTTCCTCAGAATATTGTTGTCCAGGGCTACATAGAAGTGGAGACAGCTGGCACATGCTGTCATTCTTCCTGTTAATTTTTGATATGTCTGAGGGAAGAGGATAAAGTACCAATGAAACATTTTCAAAATCTTTTTGCCAAGTGAGCATTTGCAAGGGGCAAACTGTAGTATGGGAGGCAAGGTGAGGTCAATCCTTGCCTCCCCATACATGACTCTTTCCCACAAAATTGTGCTCATGGAGCAATTGCATTAATTTAAAAATGCTTTTATAGAGATCAACTATATTTTTAAAATATGATACCTGAAAAGGCGGGAAATGAGACTGCTGGAACAAACACCCAATTAGAGAAAAAGTTCTGAGTGGATCTGATGCTGGCAAAAAGGTGTAGCTCTAGTTTATGTCTGGTTAAACCTATCCTGTTATTTTCTTTCACTTAGATTTTAACAGTTGTTTTGCCATTCCATCACCAGCTGTGGTGCTTTATTTATCATTAGCCAATTAGTCTTATCTATTTGCTTTTATTCTCAAAGAAACACTGTATATTTTGGGGTGTATTTTGTAAAAAGTAGAAAAGAGAAAATGGGATTTTTCACAGAGCAAAAGAGAATGACAAACTTGCCCAATATAAAATTACTTTAAACATAATTTTAATTCTACCTTTATCCAAACAATGACAGACTTGGGCCCCAAGCTGAAAATAATCCTGTATATATCTAAGTGTACACATTTAAGTTAAGAAAGTCAGGCAATTGAATTAAAAATAGAATCTCAATCAGCTAATTTTCTCCTATACGTATACTTGGGCAAGAGCACCCGGAGGCTCCAACTGATCCAGAATGCAGCCGCGCGGGTGGTTTCGGGGGCTAATTGGCGCTCCCATATAACACCCCTCCTGTGCGAGCTGCACTGGCTTCCGGTGGTCTACCGGGTGCACTTCAAGGTGCTTGTTACCACCTTTAAAGCGCTCCATGGCATTGGACCTAGGTATCTCCGAGACCGCCTGCTGCCACAAACTACCTCCCATCGACCAGTGCGCTCCCACAGAGAGGGCCTCCTCGGGGTGCCATCAGCCAAGCAGTGTAGGCTGGTGACGCCCAGGGGGAGGGCCTTCTCTGTGGGAGCACCCACCCTCTGGAATCAGCTCCCCCCAGACTTAAGAACCATTCACGACCTGTCCACCTTCAGCCGTGCCCTCAAGACGTATCATTTTTATCAAGCCGGGCTGGCGTGAAAAAGTTTTTGGGGTTTTTAAAATTTTAAGATTTTACCAAATTTTAATTGTATTAAATCACGGCCACATCGAATATTTTATTTTAATTGTATATATATTTTAATGTTTATATTGTGTTTTTACTTGGCTGTTCACCGCCCTGAGTCCCCTGGAGAAGGGCGGTATATAAATCTAATTAAACTAAACTAAACTAAACTTATCTACTGCATTTCTTTATTTGCTACTTAACTATAACATTCAGGCTTTCCTTGCTTGTTAAACAGGTTTGGCAAAGGGCAATAATGTAAAATGATTACTATATGAAGTTTATCTTTTATAAGAATATTTACAATAACTTTTTCCTTAAAACGAAGCAGACTAGTGTTAGAATTATAAATCATAGCACACTTTTCAGAGATACAGAAGGAATTCTAGCCAAATACAAATCAGATATGCAAAGAACATTAATAGCATAACAAAGTTGGAAGGGACCTTGGAGGTCTTCTAGTCCAAGCCCCTGTTCAAGCAGGAAACCCTATACCATTTCAGACAAATGGCTGTCCAGTCTCCTTTTAAAATCCTCCAGTGATGGAGCACCCACAACTCCTGAAGGCAAGCCATACCATTGGTTGATTGTTCTCCCTGTCAGGAAATTTCTCCTTAGTTCTAGATTGCTTCTCTCCTTGGTTAGTTTCCAACCATTGCTTCTTATCTTGCCTTGTGGTGTTATAGAAAATAGGTGGACCCTCTTCTTTGTAGCAGCATCTCAAATATTGGAACATTGCTATAATGTCACCCTAGTCCCTTCTTTTCACTAAACTAAACATACCCAATTTCTGCAACTGTTCTTCACAGAATGGGAAGCCAACTCACCACGATCAACTTGCCATGGCCAATTCAGGCAGCCAACTCACCATGGCCAATTCGTGGTGGTACAACTCACCACGGCCAATTCACTGTAGGACAACTCACCTCAACTAATTCACCGGGGGTCAACTCACTGCGGGACAATTCAATTATTTAAAATAATTTAAAAATAATTTTAATTTTTGTCATTCACATTTCATTTTGTCCTTCCTTTGGCATCCTTTCTCTAATGATTCTATTCCACTATTTCTTTGATATTAATGTAACTCTTCTTCCGTGACTAATTGTCCCATAGCGAGTTGACCACAGCGATATGGCTGTGGCGAGTTGTCGCAGATCCCATTCTTCATATGTTTTAGCCTCAGCCCCCAATCATCTTTGTTACTCATCTCTGCACTCTTTCCAGAGCCTCAACATCTTTTTTTATATTGTGATAACCAAAACTGGATGCAGTATTCCAAGTGTGGTCTTACCAAGACCTTATAAGTGGTACTAACACTTCACATAATCTTGATTCTATCCCTCTGTTAATGCAGCCTAGGATTGCACACTGCTGGCTCATATTTAAGTGATTGTCCACTAGGATTCCAAGATCCCTCTTGCAGTTACTGCTATTGAGCCAAGTTTCACCTAATCTGTACCTGTACATTTGGTTTTTCTTGCCAAAGTGTAAAATCTTACTTTTCTCTACACTGAATTTCATTTTATTAGACAGGGCCTAGTGTTCAAGTCTGTTGAGATCCTTCTGGATCCTATCTTCTAGGGTGTTGGCTATTCCTGCCAGTTTAGTGTTGTCTGCAAATTTGATGGAATTCCCCTTCTATTCTTTTATGAAGATATTGAAGAGTACTGGGCTAAGACATTTAAAACAGGAAACTTCTACTTAAATGCTACTAATGTAGCATTTAATACAATACAAATCTTTTATATCCTTTTGTGAGTTTCTTTCTTTCTTCTTTCTTTTTCTTCTTTCCTTCTTTCTTTCTATTTCCTACCCTCTCTCCCTTTCTCTTTCCTTTACATATCTCTTTTGCATATAATAAAATTCCTGAGATACTTTGTCAAACTGTATAACACATTCACATATATGGCACCACAAATAAATTGCTCCTCCTAGGACAGGGGTCGGCAATCTTAAAAACTCAAAGAGCCATTTGGTCCCATTTCCCAGAGAAAACAAAACATCCGGAGCCACAAAACATGGGTGGGCGTGGCCAACTCGACGTCACTCCCACCTAGTCACATGATCCCCCAGCTACACCTACCCAGGTTTTGTGGCTGTTTTCTTTTCTATTAGAAAAAGGTATCTCTCTCTTTTCCCTCTCTTTCTCCTCTCTCTCTCCTCTTTCTTTCTCTTTCCCTCTCCCCATCTCTCTCTATCTCCCTTCCTCCCCACCCATCTCTCTCTCACTCTCACTCCCTCATCTCTCTCTTTCTCCCATCTCTCTGTTTCTCCCTCTCTCTCCCCTTCTCTCTGTGTGTGCTGAGGAACGATCGCCCCCCTGGCTTCTCTTCGGGCGACCCTCCTCCCCTTCTCGCGACTCTCTGGCTGGCTGTGACGCGAGGAGGCCCTCCTCAAGCGAGCGGCAAGCGCAGCAAAGGCGCACACGGCGGGCGGGCGGTGGGCAGCTGCTTGCTTAAGGAGGGTCTCTCCTGCCCTAAGGATCCGGCCATTGCCTTGCTGTGTCCCATCCCATCCTCCCTCCCCGCAGCTCTTCGGCCGAGCGGGGAGGGCATGAGCTCCAGTCCAAAGCGGCAGGAAGCGAAGGCTGCCTTACGCGCAAATGTGGCGTGAAGGCAGCTACAAGCCCGCTTCTCTTCTGTTCTAAGGATCTGGCCATTGCCTTGCCAGCCCCCCCCCCCCCGCATGAGAGGAGAAGGAGGGGGAGGCGGGTCGCCAGAGCGAAGGCAGCCTTCGCTTCCTGCTGCTTTGGGCTGGAGCTCACACCCACCCCGCTCGGCCGAAGAGCTGCCGGGGGGGGGGGGGGGAACGGGACGGGACACAGCAAGGCAATGGCCGGATCCTTAGGGCAGGAGAGAAGCCGCATCCAAAGATCCTCCTTAAGCGAGCAGCCGCCCGCCCGCCGGCCGTGTGCGCCTTTGCTACACTTGCCGTTTGCTTGAGGAGGGCCTCCCCGTGCGCGCCACAGTTAGCCAGGGAGTCGCGAGAAGGGGAGGAGGGTCGCCCGAAGAGAAGCCAGGGTGGCGATTGTTCCTCAGCACACACAGAGAGAAGGGGAGAGACCAGCACCAATAAGGGCCGGAAGAAGCTCCATAAGAGTGAGGCGCTGGAGAATCAACCCCAGGGACTTCTCCATCCCCCGCCGTCACCCTTACCTTATCAGGCTAGGCAAGGGAAGGCGATGGGCGGGGCAGTCAGTGATGGGACAGGGAGCCGCGGCAGAGGGTCCAAAGAGTCACTTGTGGCTCGCGAGCCGCGATTTGCCAACCCCTGTCCTAGGACATCTTTCCTACAAATGGAAGTACTGCTTAGATTCCAGTGATTCCTACAATTATCACAGTAATTCACCTGTGAGGAAATTATTGTTAATATCACAGAAAGTTCTTTAAATTATGAGATACTGAATGATTTACACTGTGCTTAATACACAACTCTGAGATTAAGCATGATATTCCTCTTACACTATTAACAACAGCTAAAAGAAATTTTCTGATTCACAATTTTGCAATGCTACAACTAATTTCTAATAAGCCTCAAAAATTGGCAGGTTCAAAGCATGATTTTGAAAAGGCCAGAAAGAAAGTGTTAAAGCCAAAGGAAATTAATTTTGAACTTTTTAGACTACACATTTTTGTTTGACATTTATTTAGATGCTGAAATTTTCTTCTTAATGAAAAATATTCCCAATTTTCTGTTTCACACAGTATATTACCTCTGGGCAAATAAGTGGAGATAAGTGTTCCTAAGAAATTGCTTTATTTCCCATTCTATTTACACTGTAAACATATTTCCCATTCTTAGTGACAGTTTCATCTCTATGTCCATGAATAGAATCAATGCAGGATAGAAGAAAGTGATAATTCATCTACAACATCACTTTTGTATATTTAACATAAGGATGTAGTTGTTAAAGGGAAAAAAGTTGAGAATAATGGCCTTCAATTTGTTTTTAAGGAAGTGATAATGAAATTAAGACAAATACCTAAATCTGCCAGCTCCCTTAGTCAGCATTCCAGATTAAACAGAAATGTGGACTTAACATATCCGTTATGGTGAATAAGAACTGATCAAGGGTCAGACTCACCATGCAGAGTAACAAGTCAAGGAAGCTGTCTCTCATCTTTGCACGTTACATCAGCTAATATTTTGGAATCCATCTCTCCCCACATGGCAGCATTCTCTGTTCTCGGGTGCCATCTGTATAATCTCCTTCTTCTGCTGCCACCTACCAGTTTTATTATTCTGTTGCAGCACAAGGGCATATAGAAGAAGTTCTTGTTCAGCTCACAGAAAAACCACACAATGGGGATCCTTTAAAGGCATGAAGCTCACTACAATCTTTCCTCCCATACCTCCCATCTCCTTCAGAAAAATATTGGACAGAAGACCAAAATAATAAACTTTGGAGGTATCCTTACAGATGAATACTACATGGCAGATTAAAAATACAAATGCTACCAGATGCTTCTGTTATGTTACCATCACATTTCAACACAAAATATTTTCTGTTGCATTAAGCACACCTAGTTATTACTTTCCTCTTTCATAGTACCCTATTTCTTTTTCCAAGTATATTTCTAAGCAAACGCTGCAATTCATAAACTTAATTCACATAGAACATTAAAAAGTAAAACAGCATTTCCTAAAAGCTGGAACTCTGGGCAGTGCCAAATGTCTGCCTTATTGGATTGCCCTTTTAGTGCAAGCAAAGTGAAAATTTAATTTTGTTGAACAGCATACACAAGCTCCTATTGTTTTAATATCACTTTTCCTCTTCTCCCCCCAATTCCAGCAACTGCTAATTTGCATGAGCATTGACAATTATAAGGAACAATTTGCAGTATGATCCTTTCTCTTGTTTAGCTTTTTCAAGTCACAAGAGTTGCAGTAGGAATCAGATTGTGTCAAAAAGCCTAAAAATTGGCAAGAGAAGAGAAAAAAAGTCTGTTCAACAGCCAATTTTAATCTAATGTTTTTCTCTTTACGCAATGCCTCTGGGTCAAAAATAACAGGGAAGACAATTTTATAAGACTTTTGCAGAGCAGCCATTTTTTGTCTCAAATAAATTTGCAAAAGTTAGCTATGTCTGGGAGAGATTAACTATTTGTGAAAAATAGAAGTTATAGAAATAGTAGTATAACAGTAAATCTTCCACATAAAAAATACTGCTTTTAATCTATCTTAATCTATTTTAGTAGAATATCTTGGCACTTTTAAATTTAAAAGCCATATTTCTATAAGGTTAACCTGACAAAAGAAAACACTTTTCTTGTAATAAGACATGTGTGCGCTCCCATGCAAAATCATTTGGGGGATGTTCATCTGGAACATTTTGTTCTTTCATATTAGCCATCATTTCTACCACTGGTTGTGTCACTGCTGTCATATGTTTATGCAGATATTTGAATATTAAATCAAAAGTAAAATATTAAGAAGTTATTCAGATTGTTTATTATTACCCCCAATAAATAGCAGTATACTGAGCAACCCATATGGAAAATTCCTGAAATAAAATCCCCCTCTGAATTTTTGCAAGTACGCAATGCCCTCCACCCAAGCCCTGCTATAAGAAATAGAAAATTATATAAACTTTTTACTCCTATTTTCCGTACCTGTTAATTGATGCCGATTAGTTTTGTGCTGACTGTGCCCCTGGAAAGCATCAAAGCCCTGTAAAACTTAAGCCAAGAACGTGTATTGGGGGAAGGGGCAGCAAGAAGAGGTAGGTACATGGGAAGATCGAGATGGCAGAATTTGTGAAGTTACATCCCATCCCATCCCTTCTTTCTGTCACTGCACACTGCTTAAATTTTCTCTTGCTGTGATCCTACTTGAACACAATAAGCTTTAAAGTCTAATTCTGCTGAATATACACAAAATGAAAAACAAGAAAAGAAATACCATTTGCTTCCTAAAACTCATTCTTTTACAGCAATAATCATATTATGACTGAGGAAGAAAAAAAGGAAAGCAGTGTTAGCTAATATGGGATGATCAAGAGCTGAAAGTTACCTGCCAAGGGGTTGGTATTGGATGCCACCGGGCTGCTGCGTTTATTGTTTTACCACAGGGGGGGGAAGTTTAGGGAGGAACATTCTCAAGGATTTTCACAAGCTCTCTCTCTCTCTCTCTCTCTCTCTCTTGTCACCAGAAAGGGGAGAAGGGAAGTTTTTCTCTGGATTGTTTTTGACTTTTTTGGCTCCTGAAAAGTTTTGCAAAGAACAGTAAGAAAGTGTGAATTGTTAGAACATTCAGAAAAAAAGTAGTATGCACTACACAATGGTTCCTTAAGTGTTACAAATTCCCACCCCAAAACATCAAGTTATTGACAATGCATTAAACAAATAAAAGTCATTCAACTGAAAACTGTGACATGAGGGATACATAAATTGCCAATGATGGTCAAAGCCATCATCAGAATATCCCAAAATTCACCCTCCAATATCAAGACACTCAAATATATATTAAAAAGAAAAAGAAAGCAAAAATATAACCTTTTGTCATAAATTCTATAGTACTTTATAAATTCATAGAACAGTGAAAAATTAAAAATGAAAGAGACAGTAGCAGCAGATGTTACCTGTCTGAGCACCTACAATTCCATAGAGAGAACAGGAGTGGGTCGTGAGTCTCACACCAGCCAAATAGCTCATAAACCTTCTCAAAAAGAGTGAGCCATGAGAAAGAATTGTACATGTTGATACATCTTACATAGTTTAAACCCTTATACATTTAACCAACTTGAGCTCTGCTTTTATTAAATGGGAGGATATGAAGTTTAAAACAGTATCCATGAAGTCTGGTACATGTCCAATGCAGCACTTCTAAAACTGTCTTTTATTTTTTCCCCAATTTTCACAGGTTCAAAACATTTTTCTTGGCATATCTTCTATGGTAAATTGCTGAACAAAGTCAGTGTAGTTTGATCCAACAGGTTGAAAGTTTGGTGGAACACAACAACAACAAAAATAGTCCACAAATATGCTGTCCTCCCAACATCTGTTATTAATGCTCTACCAAAGTGTTCCAGAATGAGAAGTTTTATCAACAATATAAAATCTGAGAAGATACAAAGCTACAAATACAACCTGTAATTCTATACAGTAGAAAAAGTATAAACATAGCATCTGTAAAATAAAAGCACAAACAAAACATACAGTACTCATTAAACTCCATCATCATCATCCAACCCCCAAGCTTGGTTCCATCTGAATGCTGACATTCACTACAGCTTCTATTTTCCCAATTGTTCAATTCTGCTTTAGTAGTTGTTCATTTCAAATTATGATAAGTAATGTTGGTACTCTTAATATACTTGTATTTTTTTCCAGCAAAGTGTGATGTGTACCACTACTCTCTACAGAACTTACACTCTAGTTATTAGAAACTAAATTCATTTTCTTTACCAATAGTAATGTTTTTAAAACTTCTTTTACAACATTTTTTTAAAATTACATTACGTAAGGAGGGAATGTACCACCCCATTTTTTTCAAGCATAGAATTTCCTATGTGATTTTAACATGCAATGCCAGCTTCTATTTCAACAATGTGTGAGACTTTTCTTTGCCCAAACGTTATTCAATTTCTTTTCCATCTTTCCAATACAACCACAACACACACATGGCCATCACATGGCAAACACATAAACCAAAGTATAAAATCCCTTAATGTGTTCATTGTGTATGATTCAGAACAAAGTGTATGTCATTCCATTGCATTTATAGTGGTGTAAATTGGGTCTATACATTTTGAAAAAAATTCATGTGAAAAACATTTGTCACAAACTGTTTTTCTCAAACAGTGGAGAAACTCAAAGAGCCCAAATCAGAAAGAGTTGTCAAGCTTCTTCTGGCATCAACTTTGTTTCCTGTGAATGTTGCAATATTTTTCTACTAGTTAACAAAGGTTAATTCTTTGCTCATGTTTCCGAAAGATGTGCAATCTTTTAAAGAAACCTGTATTTTAGAAGGCACATGTCTAGTTAACAAAGGGGTGAAGGGCCACAAAGCAGAAGGAAAGAAAGCTACTTTGGGTTTTTCTTTTTCTGAGTTTTTTAAAAATAGAAACCTTTGTATTTTCTTCAACCTACACAAGCTAAAATATTGTTTCTGCTTCATCAGCTAATGCCAACAATCATCCTTCTATTTTGCTTTTAACAATAACATTTAATTCTACAAAAACATCATTATTGCATTTTAAAAACCTGTACAAATAGGCGTGATCAACCTTCATGAAAGCAAACTAACACTTTTCTATTTATTCCTAGTGTCTCTGTAAAGTGTTTACAAGTGGTGTTTAATACCGAAGTGAAAGTTAAAACAGCTGAGTGTTGAAGTTGGCCAGTAGAATGAAGCTCAGAGCTCTGGAGGGTAAATTGTTGTTCTGAAGCATTGAGACAAAACAACCCTGCACACAGAAGCTGCCCATCCTCCAAAACCCTTTCATAAGCCAACTTGCTGTTACAAATATTCTACTGTGTCATGTTGTGGCTGGCTGTTTTTAAAGTAAAAGGATTTTATTTACATTTTTCTATAATTTCAATATGGTATATATCCAAAGTAAATAAATGAGTGAGAAATGGGTGAGGAGGAGGAAGATGAGGCCATTAAAACAGACCCAAAGCTGTTGTTTTGGTTCTTTTATCAAATTTAATAAGAAAATGCACAGCCAGAAGTATCAGGGATGGACTGGGAGAGGAGATCATCAAGCATTCTGGAAAAAAGACTGACGAACTGGACAGACAAAAATTAATGATAAAAACAAAGCAACATACAGACACATACAAAGGGGCCTGGATCCACACACTTGCGGCCTTAAATCATATTCCCATTCTGGCTGGGCCTTACTGGCAAAGTGTTTCCCAAAACCAAAACCTGCTTGTTTCTTTCAGGATTTATCCTTTGTAAATCAGGCCACTTTAGATTCTAATGGCTTCTATCAATAATAGTGACACATACAATTTACAAAATGTAATTTTGAAATTTGCAACCATTTCAACCCTCCTCCACACCCCTCCCATATTTTCTAGGCATCAGATTTTTTTGTATAAGTTTGTTACTATTAGTGGTGATGTTGAGTAGTACAGGTATTTTTCAAATTGGGTCCCTGTTAAAGATGTAGGCATGGAGAAGGAAGTGTTGGACGAGCATGTATTAAAAATGAAACATTAACACAGCATATATCTTGCAAAAAGGACTAAAACACTAACAAATACAAGTCAATGCACATTTGTTTTAAACTAGTGTTATTCTTTTTCACATTGGTTTAAACATTATTTTGTACACCAAAAGTTAACAGTGCTGTTTATCTCAGTTCTTGTGCAAAAGAAAACATGCCACTTCTGCCATCAATGGCGCAAACTGAATTTTACACACAGCTTCTCCCCATCCTAACATAAAGCAAGGTTTTAAAATTATTTTTAAAATCCAGATACATAGTAATTTTTTTCTCCCAAGGAAAATGAATTTGATTTTAAATCTAAGCATGTGGGACATCTGTTAATATAGAAATGGCAGAAGTTGCAGGTTTATTTCAAAAGCTCATGCTGAAGTAATCAATGTTGCACCCTGTAAAACTGCTTAAAGGCTAGAATTTCATTGTAGGCTGTTGCTAGGGATACAATTTTACAGATCTTATTGATAATAGATAGAAATGCTGATATTTAGAACCTTTGAATGAAATAAAAAATGGCTGTTCTAATTTCTCTCCACTCCTATAGGACATAAAGCAAAAGGCATATAATAACTAATAGGAATGAGCTCCAATGAGGTGAGGGGATGGTTGGCAAAGTATTAGTTCACAGGTGCTTTTGGAGCATTAACTTCAAATTACAAATAGCATAAATGAAGATGAAACATTTTCATATGAGTTCAAAGATCATAATGGCATCCCTATCAAAAACAGTTCTTATCCAGTTATTTTCCTCTATTTCCCAATGCATAGTATTAAACAAAGTATTATCAAATGAAAAATAGTTGTTAAAAATAACAACTAAACATATGTTCTGTAAGATTAATAGGAAAGCAGCATTCACAGAACATGCATGTTTTGATTCTGAGCGCCAAGTTAAAACCCTCACCTCACCTCATCTCACCTCTATAAGCTGCTTCCAATAAACAGCACTACAAGTTGGTTGTATTTAAAAAAAATTTACAAGAAAGTTGGTCATAGTTATTTACATGTGGCATCACTCCACTAGGAGCTTAATCTCATTGGCTATTAGCTGGTTCATATTGAATATCCCCCCCGGGAGCTTGGTGAGCAACTCTCTCTCTGTGGTTTCAGGGTCGCTGTCAACAGAGCTGGAGCTAGCACTCATATTGTCGACAGTGGCACTAGCTGGAGGTCCCAGCTCTGGCTCGCTAGTCTCGCTAGCCGTGGATACCACAGAGAGCAAGGACATGCGTCGTGTCAAGCGACCGGGAGGAAGCAGTGAAGCGGCATAGTCTGCTATGATACCAGCTACATCTAGATTGCAAGCCTTGTCAAAGGCAATGAAACCTACATTTGCATTGGCCTCACAGACGCAGAATGAGCCATCATCCTTCATTAGGAGGTCGATGCCACAGATATCCATCCCCAAGATGTTAGAAACTTGGATTGCCAGTTGTTTCCCTTGTTCACTGAGTGAGCACATCATACCTATACCACCTAGTAACAGGAAGAAAGCTAAATCAGGGTACAATAGTATTCCAACTCAAATTCTCAATCAATAAACCTACATGAGCCACAGAGTGCTATGAGATTTTAATGGTTATTATAGTATTGAGGCTAGCTTTTAAGAAATTTTGTGATGATTTTCCATTTTAAATAAAAAAGGACTCTAATTGCTAGTGTTAAAACTAAATGCGTTCTAGAAAAACTTTGATGGGTGAATAAGCAGGTAACCAATAAAGGCTGATATATCGTCTTTATTTATCTTTTTTTTCAATCATACCATTTATTTAACTAATTCACAACTACAGTTAGGCTTACCTGTGTTTGACCATGCATTTGTTCCCCACTCTCATCTCAGAGAGATGAAATAAAGGACTGAATGAAATAAAATAGGAATATAGAACACTTATGAAAGCCGATGAAATAATATTAATCTTGGAAACAAGGCCCACAGAGGAGAATTGATCCAGAATATGGGCCATTTCAGTGTGTTAATTTCCAGATAGAAGAAATTAGTAACTATTACTAGTACAAAGATAGTGTGGCATTCCCAGACACCAAGGCACTTGTACTACCCACATAATTTTAAAAAACAGTTTTTAAAAATTACTAATAGTAGAAGTCTCATGAGGTTTCGTGTTTCCCCGAAAATAAGTACCGTGTTTCCCTGAAAATAAGACTGGGTCTGGGTTTTCTTTTGGTCGGCAAAATAAGCACTAGGGCTTATGTTCAGGATGTGTCTTATTTTTTCCCCCATGTATGGGAGGCCCACTTCTGATTGTTCGCAGTGGGGCAGGAGGCCGTGCGGCGTGCCAGTGCTGCCACCGCAAAGCAGGGGGTCGTGGAGCTGCCCCATGCCCCCGCACCGGCTTACCTCAGGGGCCCCGCAGCTAGACCACCCACACCCTTACATTTGCCTCACCTCGTGGCAGCGGCTCCAGCAGCCCCATCCAGCAGGACTTTGCATGGCCGTTGGCCCACTTCTTCTGCTTGCTCACAGCTGCAACGGAGCAGGACGCTCAGTGATTTGCCAGCGCCGCAGCCACGAGGCGAGGTGGGAGGATGGTGCTGCCCCATGTGCCCTGCATCAGCCTACCTCAGGGCCCCCGCAGCCATCCACGCCCCAACACTTGCCTTGCCTTGAGGCCACGGCACCAATACACCACTTGCCTTCTGCTCCGTTGCGGCCGCAAGCAGAAGTGGGCCGGTGGCCACGTGGGCTCCTGCCTCACATGGCTGCAAGGCAGGTGTCAGGGCGTGGATGGCCTGGCTGGTACTTATACAAAATCTCATGATCAGGGTAGAGGAAGTTAAAATTTTTGAAAGACCTAGACGTGAGATTGATTTAATATTATGTGATGTTGGTATTAAAAAGTTTCTGATTATACCATGTGAAATTGCATGATGTTGGCTCAGCACATAAAATGGCCTATCTACTCCTGCTACTTCTTAACTATAGTAAATGATTGGGAAAATGATCCAAAAGGAAACTGCAGAAGTAATGTAAATGTAAAGGCAATCTATACAAATACAAATATTATACAGCAGTTACTTAATTTAGTGGACTTAAAATTTAATGGATAAATGGCTGCTAGACCTGAGTTTTGATAAACTTTCAGGACTTTGCCCCAAATAACATACACAAATGTGTTGTTTGGTGAGACAGTTCATATAATAGCCAATGGTTCTCATCAAAAGGTGTTTGATGTTATTAGTTTTTCTATGCAGAAGCATGTTTTAGAACTTGAAAAATCCAATTTGCTATTTAGGATATATGCAAGCTTAGGGTTAGATAGTGATTTCCCTTTTAGTCCATTAAATCAAAGTTTATTGTATTTGTTCCTTTCAAAATAATATTTACATTTAAGATAGCACTGTCTATGAAAAATGTATGCCTTAAATTAGAATTTAAAAATTTAACATATATAGTAAATTCAAACACATTTTCATTCTTACCAAGTGAGCAATTGCTCTGCATTCTACCATCTGTTGAGCAACGCAGCATAGTGCCCACAACACGGCCTCCCACCACGATGACACGTACATCTTTGCCATGAGACTCCTGGACATATTTCTGGAATAGATAAGGGGCTTCATGACGAATTAGATGGCTCAGGTCTGCCAGATGGTGTTTGTCTCTGGCTAGAAACACAGCTTTTCCTGCATCAAAAAAACACAGAAGATGAAAACTAGTCAGTGATTTTCCTGCCTGTATTCTCAACTTCTGTACTGAAAACATTATCCTGGTAACACTGGTGAATGAATATAAAAAAAATGGCAAAGCACTTATAAATTTAGTGCTACTAAAACAGCAAAATTTGGAAAATATTACCTTGAAGTACACTCACAATTTCCAGGGCTTATTCCAGTTCTCATTCCCTCAGTATAGATCTCTCAGTATCCTTCAATCTTGGCCTGTACCATTCCGTGCTATTCTAGTAGAACTAGGTTGCAAGAGTGTTTTGCAACAAGTTTGGGATTCTCTAGACACATAAAACAGAGGGCTGCACCAATCACAGTCTAAAGATGGCAGAGATTCCAAGGTGCTGTTCATGATTAATTGACGAATCAAAGCAAACCAGTCCCAATTAAATTGCAGTTGCCAATTAAAATAATTAGTATAGCAATGGAATATAACACCTATTTAAAATTCTTGCCAAATCAAAATTCACATTAAATACATTGATTCAAATGTTAAATTTATTGATAAATATCCTTTAGTTGAATACAACCATATTTAGGATAATATCATTAATAAATAAAACATATTTCATGCTATCTTAAGGAGGATTTTATAAATAATCATTTTTTTCAGTAACTAATATGAAAGTTGTTGATTCTATTTAAAATTTCTACATTAAGGAATCTGATGTACTCATGTACATTCAGATCTACTTAAGTCTTGGGTTGTAAGCCTGTCATAGATTACAAAGCATGTTCTAAGATAAACAAATAAACTAAATAAATACTAGCAGTGAGAGAATACAAAAGAAAATCCAGAGACTGAAATCTGCAAATAAGCGTAGGTTCCAATGCTTAGATGAAGCTCTAAGCAAAATAACAACAAATACATATTTACAAAAGTAGGTAAACTGCATACACTTCTGCTTTCATTCTCTAATAAAGGAGTTTTAAAAACTAATTCAGAGTAACATTATTTATTTGGTATTCTTATATGCCGCCCAACTCCCGAAGGACTCAGGGCGGCGTACAACAGAGAACGTGAATGAACTAATGCAGATTCATAATGTCCTTAAATATAAATACATATATAAATATATAAATATATATATATAAATATATCCTAAAACATTGTATCCTAAAAATACGAGTTCCAGGTGTAGCTATAAAAGAAGAGACAGACATCGCGATCTCCGGAACTTAAAATAAATTATCCACTTAGCTTTCGTTAGCCTCTGCTAACATCGTCAGAATGTAAAAACTACCATTGAAATTTGCCTTTATACATCATTGATCAATTTGGCCATTGCGCGCATGATAGGCCCACACAGCCACCTCCCACCTATAATTAGCTCTGTCGTTTTTACTTCAGGCCTGTTAATCGATGTAGGCCTAGCTCCTGTTGCTTCCTCTCCTATTGCACACCGCTTGGGCTGCTCATCCCCAGGGAATGACGCTGTCAGATATTGGTTTAACGGCATTCTCTCCGGCCCCTTCCCACACACCACCGCTCCTCTGCCTCACAACCACATTTGATATATCAACAAAATTCATTTGTTGTTTTGCCCGTGATCTTGTAACCGGCCCAGCTCGTTCCTCATTATCCATGTTTATTATGGCTTGAAACTGCTCTGCTGGGCTCCTCTGCATTTGGTCCAGGCTGGCTACGGCTCCACAGGACAAACCTACATGCCCAAAGGGGGGGGGGGTTGCCGGCAATCTCTACTCCCTGATAAGAATTGGTCTCTGCTCATCCTGCCGAGTCTTTCCTGGTGCCTCAATGCTTGGTAAGCCGGTAACCGGTCGATGTGCCTATTGATGGAGTTATTGTTGGAAAACTAGGCTTCTTTCAATAGGCGTCCCCCTTTAGTTTTATTTATTTATTTATTTATTTATTTTGGTTTTCTTATATGCCGCCCAACTCCCGAAGGACTCAGGGCGGCGTACAACAGGAAAAATACAAGAATAACCAATTTATAAATATTACTTAAAAACAATATAAAAATTAAAAACACAGTATTAAATCATCCCACCACCATTCAGCAACCATACATACTTGGGGGTGAGCTCGAGTGGATTAAGCTCTACCCCCAGCCTGCAGGAAAAGCCATGTCTTAACGGCTTTTCGGAAGGCCAGCAGAGTGGGGATAGTTCGGGTCTCTGGGGGAAGTTGGTTCCAGAGCACGGGGCCGGCCACAGAGAAGGCTCTCCCCCTAGGGCCCGCCAGCCGGCATTGCTTGGCCGACGGGACCTGGAGGAGGCCAACTCTGTGGGCCCTAACCGGTCGAAGGGAAGTGTGAGGCAGAATGCGGTCCCGGAGATAGCGTGGTCCTAAGCCATGAAGGGCTTTAAAGATGGTGATCAACACCTTGAATTGGACCCGGAGACCGATGGGCAACCAATGCAGCTGGCGGAGTATAGGTGTCACGTGGGTGTACCTTGGCACACCCACCACAACACGTGCAGCCGCATTTTGCACCAACTGAAGTCTCCGGATACTCTTCAAGGGTAGCCCCATGTAGAGCGTGTTGCAGTAGTCCAAGCGGGAGGTGACAAGGGCATGAGTGACCGTGAGTAGAGCCTCCTTCTCCAAGTATGGCCGCAACTGGTGCACCAGGCGAACATGTGCAAAGGCCCCCCTAGCCACAGCAGAAAGATGATGATCCAATTTTAGCTGTGGATCTAGGAGGACCCCCAAGTTGCGGACCTGATCCGAGGGGGTCAGTTTCGCTCCCTCGAAAGTCAAGGAGGGACAGTTGTCGTAGTCCTTAGGAGGCAGTATCCAAAGCCACTCAGTCTTGTCGGGATTAAGTCTGAGTCTGTTCCTCCCCATCCAGATCTTAATGTCGTCCAGGCACCGGCACATTACATCAACTGCCTCACTGAAGTCAGACGGGGTGGTGATGTACAGCTGGGTGTCATCAGCGTACTGATGAAAACACACCCCATGTCTGCGGATGATCTCCCCCAGCGGCTTCATGTAAATGTTAAACAGGATGGGCGAGAGAACCGACCCCTGGGGCACCCCACATAATAGGGGCCTAGGGGACGATCTTCGCCCTCCTGCTAACACCGACTGCATCCTATCGGTGAGATAAGAGGAGAACCACCACAAAACGGTGCCTCCCACTCCCAACTCGCCGAGACGATGCATAAGGATACCATGGTCGATGGTATCGAAAGCCGCTGAGAGGTCAAGTAGCACCAGGATGGAGGAATTCCCCCCATCCCGGGCCCGCCAGAGATCATCCATCAGAGCGACCAAGGCAGTTTCTGTACTGTAGCCGCGCCTGAAACCCGACTGGTAAGGATCTAGATGATCTGTTTCATCCAGAAGTGGCAGAAGCTGAGTAACCACCACCTTCTCCACAACTTTCCCTAAGAAAGGTAAGTTGGAGACCGGACGATAGTTCTTCAAATCAGCTGGATCCAGGGAAGGCTTCTTCAGGAGGGGTCTCACCACCGCAGCTTTTAACGACTGCGGTACGGATCCCTCCCTCAAAGAAGCGGTGACCACCGCCTGGATCCAGCCGCGTGCCACCTCTCTGCTGGCCGAGACCAACTAGGAGGGATACGGGTCCAATAAACAGGCGGAGGTACCCATCGCCCTCACAGCTCTGTCCACATCCTCGGGAGAAACAGGCCCAAACTCTTCCCATAACGGTGGACTAAGACTTGCCCCTGTCAACTCTATGGACTCTGCCCAGCCAGAGTCCAGGTTCGACCGAATCTGAGCAACTTTATCCGACAGATACTCTGCGAATTCCTCAGCTCTGCCTTGTAAGTGTTCCTCGCTCTCCCCTTTGGCAAGGAGGGAGCGAGTCACCCTTAACAAGGCGGCTGGGAATCTGCGGACGCAATAAGAGTGGAAAAATAGGATCGTTTTGCCGCCCTTATCGCCACTAAATAAGATCTGATGTAAATTCTTAATAGTGTTCGGTCAGATTTGGTTTTGCTGGCCCTCCAGCGGCGCTCCAGATGTCTCTTATGACGTTTCATCTCCCGGAGCTCCTCGGTAAACCAGGGAGCTTTCCGGGATCCACTGCCACGGAGAGGTCACTTAGGCGCAATTCGGTCTAAAGCCCCTGATGCTGCGGTGTTCCAAGCAGCCACCAGGGAATCAGCCGAATTGTGTACCAGGGTTTCAGGTGTTTCCCCAAGTTACATCACGGGCAACAACTTCAGCCTCTTGAAAATTGAACATGTGATTATGCTCCTTCATATGTGTCCAGATCTGAGAGTGCTGTTCTTTGCGCTTGACAGCCAGTTCATGTTCATGCATTCTAGTCTGTAGCCGCTTAACCGTTTCCCCTACCTAGTTGCTTGCACAGTTACTGCAGTTAATACAGTAAACCACCGAGGATGCCTCCTCTTTGGGTAACATTTCTTTTGGGTGCATCACTCTCATTTTCAGAGTTTGATCCGGTTTGTGCAACACCTTGACCCCATGCACTGAGAAAATGTGTGCAGCAGTTTAGGATACCCCCTGTACATATGGGAGCACCCTCCATGCAGATGTTCCACTTTTACCCTCAATGGGCTGTTGCCTATTGAAAGAAGCCTGGTTTTCCAACAATAACTCCATCAATAGGCACATTGACCTGTTACCTCTTACCAAGCATTGAGGAATCGGGAAAGACCTGGCAGGATGAGCAGAGACCAATTCTTATCGGGGAGTAGAGATCGATGGCAAACACCACCACCCCTTTGGGCATGTAGGTTTGTCCTGTGGAGGTGTAGCCAGCCCGGACCAAATGCTGAGGAGCCCGGCAGAGCAGTTTCAAGCCATAATAGACATGGATAACGAGGAATGAGCTGGGCCGGTTACAAGATCACGGGCAAAACAACCAATGAATTTTGTTGATATATCAACTGTGCCTGTGAGGCAGAGGAGCGGTGATGTGTGAGAAGGGGCCGCAGAGAATGCTGTTAAACCAATATCTGACAGCTCAGCGTCATTCCCTGGGGATGAGCAGCCCAAGCAGTGTGTGATAGGGGAGGAAGCAACAGGAGCTAGGCCTCCATCGGTTAACAGGCCTGAAGTAAAAATGACAGAGCTAATTATAGGTGGGAGGTGGGTGTATGGGCCTATCCCGGGCGCAATGGCCAAATTGATCAATGATGTATAAAGGCAAATATCGCTTCAATGGTAGTTTTTACACTCTGATGATGTTAGCAGAGGCTAACAAAAGCTAAGTGGAAAAATGATATAGTGCAGCTGGAGAAGGTTCAGAAAACGGCAACTAAAATGATCAAGGAGTTGGAAAAACTTCCCTCCAAGGAAGGATTTTCCTCCATGGAACTGTTTTTTGGGCTAAAGTAGTGAACGAGAAGGGATAGGATTGAGGTGTAAAAATTACACATTGTGGGTGGAGAAGCTATTTTCCCTTTCCCAAAATACTAGAATCAGAGGTTACTCAGTGAAATTGAATACTGAAAGAATTCCAAACAACCCTTTTCCTTAAAATTTATGCCGCTTCTGACGACAGACCTCATTTTAATGAATATGTGTGATTCTATGGGATGCAAATATATAACAGGTTTGACTACATATAACTGATTTCCTATACAGAGGTTACTTTTATCCTGTCCAATCAACTTTCCTCCTGCATTTTCTTTGCTGTATTAACTATAAAAAGGAATGCAAGATGGGTCTCGAGGTTCTCCCTTTTCATAGGGAGATCCCACTTTATTGGGGTACCCAGTGGTAGGATTCAGCTGGTTCGGGCGAACCTGTAGTAAAATTCTGGCTGGCACTGCCCCACGCAGTCACACCTCATCTCGCCTCCCTGGCATAACACACTGTGTAGCTTCTCACTTGCATTGATCACACAATCTCTGCGGCTTGCCTGCCTTCCCACGCAGTGCCTGCAGGCCAACTGAGTGGCCCTGATCTGCCTGCTTGGGTAAGTAAGCCTGCGAGTCACGGTCTAGCTAGCTGCCCCCCACCACCATCCCCAGCCTCCAGCTTGCCTGCCTTACTTCACTGCCGCAGCTCCATCCCACGTGGCGCTGCAGCCTAGCTAGCTTCCCCACCACCACCATCCCCGGAGCTTGCCTGGCTTGCTTCGCCATTCGCCTCGGTTGCGTTGGGGAACACACCAGTCCCCGGCTGCGGCCTTGTCCCGGAGCGTCCGCCCACTCGCCATAGCCGGGTCGGGGAATGCGCCATTCCCCCACTCCGGCCTTGCCCCAGAGCCTCCGCTCGCCTTGGCCGGGGAATGCGCCATTCCCCCCCTCTGGCTTTTGCCTCGGGCCTCCACCCACATGCCACCCCCCTCTGGCCTCAAATCAATTTATTCGGCCTGTGGCCTGCCACTCTAGGCCGAAGGGCCGTGGGGGCGCATGTGGGCACAGGAGGGCCAAAGTTGTTTGGGAATGGACCGGACGGTGGTTCTTACCTGTTCAACCTGGCTGCTTCTCTCTTCCGCAGCGCTTTCCGGATGGGACTTAAGAGAAAAAGCGCCAGCTCATGGCTGCTAAATTTCACTGTGCAGCGCCAGATGTTCTCCCAGCAAGAGCAGCAGGGGAGAGAAACAGCTGTTGACCTGGAGAGTACATGGACCCACGGAAGAAGGGAAGCCAGGCAAAGGGGAGAGTGAGGGCATGCTGCAGCACATGCACTTTCCCTCAGCACCCTTCTTTCGGGGGCTCCGATCGGCTCCCCTCCAGCTTCTCCGCCTCTGCTCTCACCCCATTAGCCAGCCTGCCAGCAGGAGGTGAGTGGGTGGGCTTTATTGTGTTCCAGGCATTTCCCACCTGAACGGCACGACACATTTGCAATGGGGGGAGGTGTTGGGGAAGGCAGCAGGGGAATGGCAGAGGAGCCGCTTTCAAGCCATTGGCTTTTGTGGGGTGGAGAGTCTCCCCCTAGTTATGCAGGCAGAGGCACACTTCCCATTTTGGTAGCCTCCCGTAGGGAAAATAATTTTTTTTTAAAAAAAACCCTTGGCTCGAGCCAGGCTGCTGGGCTAGCGGCAGACCTTCCGTGCCCTGGATGGACCCACCCACGCCACCCATAAATGCGTATCCGCCGGCAGCAGATGGTTTGTACAAAATGAGAGGCTTTGCCTACCCTGGGCAGTAGAGCTGCATCTCTCATTAGTGCTGAGAGACTGAGGAGAAGGCATTGCGTGCCTGCCAAAAAGTCTTTCTGACAGCCTCACCTGTAGCAGAGATGAGAATGTCAACTGTCTCTAGCTCCTAATTCTCCTTAAGCATTGCCAAATGAGGAGCAGCACTGGCAGATTTTCTAAGCCTAAAGCAGAAAGGGAGGGGGAGAAGGAAGGAAGGTAGGAGAGATATCCAATCCAACGTGTGTGTGTGTGAGAGGGGGGGGAGGGGGGAGGGGGAGGGAGAGAGATGTGGCTTCTTGGGGGTGCATTTTTGAGAAGTGTCAAGAGAAATGCAAAAAGGGCAATCAGTTTGGGATTCCAAATGAAATTGGGTCTTCAGGGTAAGGAGACATGAAGAACTTTCAACTGCAGGTTTCTAAAAATCTTATTAAAAGGAATGTCTAGAGGCAGCTCTTTAACTCATTAGTCCAGAGGGAGCAAAAGATAGGGTCCCAAAGAGGGTCTTAACTATTTAGCTTAGGAATAACAGAATAACAGAGTTGAAAGGGACTTTGGAGGTCTTCTAGTCCAACCCCCTGCTCAGGCAGGAAAACTGAGGATGCCAAATCTGAGTGGAGGGCCTGGGAAAGGTGTTAGAATAATACTTAGAAGGACCTTGGAGGGGACCCTATACCATTTCAGAGAAATGGCTATCCAGTCTCTTCTTGAAAACCTCCAGTGTTCGAGCACCCAGAACTTCTGGAGACAAGCTAATTCAGGTTAATTGTTCTCACTGTCAGGAAATTTCTCCTTAGTTTTAGGTTGCTTCTCTTTTTGTTCAGTTTCCATCCATTGCTTCTTGTTTTGCCTTCTGCTGCTTTGGAAAAATACATTGCCCCCCTTCTTTGTGGCAGCCCCTCAAAGCCCTGTTTCGTGACCTGCCTATCACACTCTTGGGCAAAACAAGTGAGCCATTTCCTCCTTTCAGTGGTCCATGAAAGTACATCTGTAGTATGTAGATGCAGATAATAAAGTCGAAAAAAGGTGAACAACATTTTTACAGAATTATAGATACGCTGAGGCCGGGGGTGACAAGGAGTGGCTGGGCAAAGTGCCTGTTGACATGAATGATGTTGAGTTGGCCACACCGACCCAGTCAAATGACCAAGCCACACCCAGCCAGCCACACGTCCAAGCCACGCCCACAGAACCGGTAGTAAAAAAAATTTGAACCCCACCACTAGTACCCTAATAAATTGCTTTTAAATGACCTACCCCCTAGGTTGTTTACTGGGAATGTAAACTGAGGCAAAACCTAGAGCCAAATATGGCTATCACTCCTCTGAAGGCTAGCTGCTGGGAGACTATTTATTTATTTTATTTATTTATTTGGTATTCTTATATGCCGCCCAACTCCCGGAGGACTCAGGGCAGCGTACAACAGAGAAAAATACAGAATAACCAATTCATAAATAATATTTAAAAACAATATAAAAGTTAAAAGACTCAATATTTGAAATCAACCCAACAGGCATTCAACAACCATACATACTTGGGGGTGAGCTCGAGTGGATTAAGCTCTACCCCCAGCCTGCAAGAAGAGCCATGTCTTAACGGCTTTCCGGAAGGCCAGCAGGGTGGGGATAGTTCAGGTCTCTGGGGGAAGTTGGTTCCAGAACACGGGGCCGGCCACAGAGAAGGCTCTCCCCCTAGGGCCCGCCAGCCGGCAGTGTTTGGCCGACAGGACCTGGAGGAGGCCGACTCTGTGGGCCCTAACCGGTCGAAGGGAAGTGTGAGGCAGAAAGCGGTCCCGGAGGTAGCCTGGTCCTAAGCCATGAAGGGCTTTAAAGATGGTGATCAACACCTTGAATTGGACCCGGAGACCGATGGGCAACCAATGCAGCTGGCGGAGTATAGGTGTCACGTGGGTGTACCTAGGCACACCCACCACAGCACGCGCAGCCACATTTTGCACCAACTGAAGTCTCCGGATACTCTTCAAGGGTAGCCCCATGTAGAGCGCATTGCAGTAGTCCAAGCGAGAGGTGACAAGGGCATGAGTGACCGTGAGTAGAGCCTCCTTCTCCAAGTATGGCCGCAACTGGTGCACCAGGCGAACCTGTGCAAAGGCCCCGCTAGCCACAGCACAAAGATGATGTTCCAATTTTAGCTGTGGGTCTAGGAGGACCCCCAAGTTGCGGACCTGATCCGAGGGGGTCAATTTCACTCCCTCGAAAACCAAGGAGGGACAGTTGTCGTAGTCCTTAGGGGGCAATACCCAAAGCCACTCAGTCTTGTCGGGATTAAGTCTGAGTCTGTTCCTCCCCATCCAGATCCTAATGTCATCCAGGCATCGGCACATTACAGCAACTGCCTCACTGAAGTCAGACGAGGTGGTGATGTACAGCTGGGTGTCATCAGCGTACTGGTGGAAACGCACCCCATGTCTGCGGATGATCTCCCCCAGCGGCTTCATGTAAATGTTAAACAGGATGGGCGAGAGAACCGACCCGAGGCACCCCACATACTAGGGGCCTAGGGGACGATCTCTGCCCTCCTGCCAATACTGACTGCATCCTATCGGCGAGATAGGAGGAGAACCACTGCAAAACGGTGCCTCCCACTCCCAACTCGCCGAGCCGATGCAGAAGGATACCATGGTCGATGGTATCGAAGGCCGCTGAGAGGTCAAGTAGCACCAGGACGGAGGAATTACCCCGTCTCGGGCCCGCCAGAGATCATCCATCAGCGCGTCCAAGGCAGTTTCAGTACTGTAGCCGCGCCTGAAACCCGACTGATAAGGATCTAGATGGTCTGTTTCATCCAGAAGTCGTAGAAGCTGAGTAACCACCACCTTCTCCACAACTTTCCCTAAAAAAGGTAAGTTGGAGACCGGACGATAGCTCTTCAAATCAGCTGGATCCAGGGAAGGCTTCTTCAGGAGGGGTCTCACCACCGCAGCTTTTAACGACTGCGGTACAGATCCCTCCCTCAAAGAAGCGGTGACCACCGCCTGGATCCAGCCGTGTGTCACCTCCCTGCTGGCCGAGACCAACCAGGAGGGGCACGGGTCCAATAAACAGGTGGAGGTACCCATCGCCCCCACAGCTCTGTCCACATCCTCGGGAGAAACAGGCCCAAACTCTTCCCATAACGGTGGACTAAGACTAGCCCCTGTCAACTCTATGGACTCTGCCCAGCCAGAGTCCAGGTTCAACCGAATCTGAGAGACTTTATCCGACAGAAACTCTGCGAATTCCTCAGCTCTGCCTTGTAAGTGTTCCTCGCTCCCCCCTTTGGCAAGGAGGGAGCGAGTCACCCTAAACAAGGCGGCTGGGCGAGAATCTGCGGACGCAATAAGAGCGGAAAAATGGGATCGTTTTGCCGCCCTTATTGCCACTAAATAAGATCTGATGTAAATTCTTAATAGTGTTCGGTCGGATTCGGTTTTGCTGGCCCTCCAGCGGCGCTCCAGACGTCTCTTCTGGCGTTTCATCTCCCGGAGCTCCTCGGTAAACCAGGGAGCTTTCCGGGATCCACTGCCACGGAGAGGTCGCTTAGGCGCAATTCGGTCTAAGGCCCCTGATGCTGCGATGTTCCAGGCAGCCACCAGGGAGTCAGCCGAATTGTGTACCAGGGTTTCAGGTATTTCCACAAGTTCCCTCTGGAATCCTTCCGGTTCCATTAGGCGCCTGGGGCGGAACCACCTAGTCGGTCCCGCCTCCCTGCGGGGGAGGAATGGGGCTGCGAAATCCAACCTCAGGCCTATTAGGCTTTCTTGTACAATTGGTTGAGTACTATGAGATAACTGCTGGATTAGATGGTGTACGATCTGGCAGGGCACTAGTTACATTTTTATGTTCCACTATGGATGACTATATTGCAGAGATATCATCAATGACTGCTATAGGTTGGACCTACTGCTGTAGCTAATGTAGCAGTTTATGCCATTACTGCTGGGTTTGGAATTTTCTTTTCTTGTTCTCTGCAAAATTTTGTCTCCTCATGCAGAAGTACTGCAGGGAATCTGTAGGTTTTCTAAAATTCTACATTCTACTGAGCTGGGAAGATTTGAGGGTGATTCAATAATACTTTTCTTTCCTTTTAGTGCCTGCATTTTCCTTTTCAAAAGATGCTTTTAATAGACTTGGATGAATCTGAAATACACTCAAGTCCCTATCTGGGAATCTCTAGGATATAACAGTTAAAGATTAATGCTGACTCTTTCATGATGTTTCATGGGTCAGTGGTGTTCTTGCTTCTGCTAGGGTTGATTTTTGGTGAGACAGAGCAGTCCTCCTTAATTTATACAACCCAGTGACATGATAGAACAAAATCATACAATAGGTCCACATGAGTGATACAATTATTTTAGAATTGTATGTTAATTTTTTATTTAGCTACTATTGCATTATTTATAACTTAAATTTCAAAATGTTCATATTACCTATTTTTTTATGAAAAAGAATGGTTCCCCAAATGCAGTAATTTCATTTTGAAGTCATCCTCAAAAGCAACATTATATCTGAAACTGTACTGAAGAACATCAGGCACTTGAAGAACAGCAGAGTTAAATTGAAGCCTCCTTCTGTGGACTTCTGCAATACCTGCAATATAATCATCTTACATTGCTCTTCCAAGAGTTCTCACTTTACTTATGCTATTCTCTTCAACTATTCTATTTTACATGGATTTAAATAGAACCTTCTCATTTGTTTGGGGGGGGAATCAGATATAATTTCAAATTAGCTTAAAGTAATGTAATTTCACAAGATTGGATAGAATAAACTGTATCAGCAAACTTTATGAGGACAAAAAATACCACTGTAAGGCTGGTGTCCCCAACCCCTGGGCCGCAGCCCACTACCAGGCCATAGCCTACCGTATTTTTCGGAGTATAAGACGCACCGGAGTATAAGACGCACCTTAGTTTTTGGGGAGGAAAATAGGGGGAAAAATCTGCCTACCAGGTATTCATCTGGCTAGCGTCCTTAGTCTGGTCAGCTTCCCTGGTTAGGACTTAAAAAAACCTTCTTCCGAGAGAGTAACAATGAAAGAGCCTGCAAGCCAGTAAGAGCTGGGAAGATCGTTAGCACCTGGTTAGGGCTGGAAAAAAACTTCTTTGGAGCAAGTAGAGCAATGAAAAAAAACCCTGCAAAGACTTAGGGCTGGAAAAACATTCTTCTGAGAGAATAACAATGAAAAGGCCTGCAAGGTAAGAGCTGGGAAGATGGTTAGCACCTAGTTAGGGCTGGGGAAAAAAGCTTCGGAAAAGCTACATTCGGAGTATAAGACGCACCCAAATTTTCAGCCACTTTTAGGGAGGAAAAAGGTGCATCTTATACTCCGAAAAATACGGTATTCAAAACTGGGCCGCTCAAGCAGTGGGCTGACATGCATGCCTGCATGCCTAGCTTAACTCGTCCGAGCAGCAGGCCAGTCAACTCACACAAATAGTGGGCTGGCATGCACGCATGCACACATGTGTATGTGCTGGCCCTGGCTTGCTATGTTGAGTTGTGTGTGCATGTGTGTGCACACCAGCCCGCCACTTGCACAGCCCAGTTGTCCTCCCTCCCCCCCTCAGCCGGGCTGCCAAGCTACAAAGGTCGGGGACCGCTGCAGTAAGGAGTTACTTGTGAATAAAATGAAATGAATAATAAGTAGCACAATTTCTTTTTAAAAACTCTCAGAGAAAGTGGAAGTACTGTATATTAAATAATTATTTTCCTACAAGGAATATAGGCATTATAATATTTTGCTGCATTTATCTAAACAGATCATTACCGTATTTTTCAAACTATAAGACGCACCAGAGTATAAGACGCACCAAGATTTCGAAGAGGTAAACAAGAAAAAAAAGTTTTTGCCCTCCCCTGCCCCAGGAACCTTCTGCAGACCTCTCAAACCCTCTGTGAGTCCCATTTTTCACGCACAGAGGCTTTGGGAGGCCTGCAGAGTGCTCCTGGGGCCTGGGGAGGGCAAAAACACCCCCATTTTCACGAAAGCTGACCAGTTTTTCGCCTCCCAAACCTCCCACGTGTCGCGTTTTTGCCCTCCCCAGCCCCCAGGAGCACTCTGCAGGCCTCCCAAAGCCTCTGCATGCCCCGTTTTTGCAAAAAACGGGCCTGTTTTTTGCGAAAACTGGACAAGTGGGCCGGGGTTTCGGGAGGCCAAAAATGGCTGTATTCGGTGTATAAGATGCACCAATATTTCCACCCTCTTTTTTGGGGGGGAAGTTTGTCTTATACTCCGAAAAGTATGGTAATCCTCAACAAAGTTTAATTAATGTAGGATGGATTTTAAATTCCTCATGACCATCAAAATTTAAAAAGAAAGATTTTTACCCTATGACATTACCATGTCACTGGAGACATTCAAAGTGGCTGTTTACTATGGTTGGTTGAATACTCAGCCAGATGTTTAGACTGGATTTGACATTGTATCCACCTAACCTAATGATGGTGGTGGCATGACGATGATGATAATGCAGAACTGAGGTAGAATTGTGCCCAGCTTTTATCAGAAGAAACTTAATTCTACTAACAGAAATATGACAGGGGATTCCACTACAGTCCTGCAGCATTCAAAATATCTGAAGCCAACCCAATAGCACAACTTCTCTATGGTGCCAGGCAAGGCCCATTTCCAACTTTGCACCACTAGAACTTGTTCTGAACAGATTCCTAAGATTGGCCTTTCAAGCCCTAAAATGTCTCTCTAATACCACCTTGAGTCTAGAGACAGGCCTCGTGAAAGTGGAGGCTAGAATGTAGGCAACCATAATCAAATACTGGCTTAGATTGTTCTTTTTCCTTTTTGGCTTTGCCCCACTTACTACAGGAATGATTTTCAGTCTACAAGGAATTAAAATCTAAAATCTAGTGACAACTAAAATCTCATCCTTGGAGTCCTTGGGATCTTCTCCAGCATAGCATATGATTTGTTTGTTTGTTTGTTTATTATTTATTTATTTATTATTTATTTATTTTAGTTCTTATATGCCGCCCAACTCCTGAGGGACTCAGGTACAACATATTACAAGAACAATTTAAAAAACGATAATAATGGATTAAAATACTTACAAAAATTAAAACAAACCAACATTCATACATGGGGGATTGATCTATTTCATTCCGCCTGCATGAAGAGCCATGTTTTAACGGCTATACGGAAGGCCAGTAGGGTGGAGATAGTCCGGATCTCTGGGGGAAGTTGGTTCCAGAGAGAAGGAACTCCCACAGAGAAGGCTCTCCCCCGCGGTCCTGCCAACCGGCATTGCTTGGTTGATGGGACCTGGAGGAGACCAACTCTATGGGACCTAACCGGTCGTAGGGAGGTATGCGGTAATATGCGGTCCTGAAGGTAACCTGTCCCTGAGCCATGTAGGGCTTTAAAGGTTAAAACCAACACCTTAAATTGCGTCCGAAGACTAATGGGCAGCCAATGCAGCTGGCGGAGAATAGGTGTTATGTGGGTGTATCTTGGGACACCCACTACAGCTCACGCAGCTGCATTTTGCACCAGTTGCAGTCTCCGGATACTCTTTAAGGGTAGCCCCATGTAGAGCGTGTTACAGTAGTATAGCCATGAGGTGATGAGGGCATGAGTGACCATGAGTAAGGCCTCCCTCTCCAGGTAGGGACGCAATTGGTGCACTAGGTGAACCTGTGCAAAGGTCCCCCTAGCCACAGCTGCCAGATGTTGATCCAATTTTAGCTGCGGGTCTAGAACCCCCAAATTGCGAACCCATTCCGAGGGAGTTAATTTCTCTCCCCCAAGAACCAAGGAGCGGCAATCGACATAATCCCTAGGAGGCAATATCCATAGCCACTCGGTCTTGTCAGGGTTGAGCTTGAGCCTATTCATTCCCATCCAGACCCTAACGTCGTCCAGGTATCGGCACATTACATCCACTGCTTCCCTGAATTGCGACCAGGTGGAGATGTACAACTGGGTGTCATCAGCATACTGTTGGAACCTCACCCCATGTTGTCGGATGATCTCACCCAGCGGTTTCATGTAGCTGTTAAACAGGATGGGCGTGAGGACCAAGCCCTGAGGCACCCCGCAAATCAGGGGCCTAGGGCTCGACCTTTGTCCTCCTGTCAACACCGACTGTGTCCTATCAGAGAGGTAGGAGGAGAACCACTGTAAGACGGTGCCTCCCACTACCACTTCGCCGAGTTGGCGCAGAAGGATACCATGGTCAATGGGATCGAAAGCCGCTGAGAGGTCAAGTAGCACCAGGATGGAGGAATGACCAACATCCCGGGCTCGCCAGAGATCATCCATCAGAGTGACCAAAGCAGTTTCCGTACTGTAGCCAGGCCTGAAACCCAATTGAAAGGGATCTAGATAATCAGTGTCATCCAATAACCGTAGGAGCTGGAGCGCCACCACTTTCTTGACAACCTTGCCCACAAAGGGAAGGTTGGAGACTGGACGGAAGTTATGATCAGGCTGAAGTTCTCATTCAGCTGTCTAACAGACACAGAGCACCAACTTGATCTATCCAGGTTCTCAACTTCTTTCGCCAGTGAACCCAACAGGTTCTCTGCTTCCCTTACAGCATACTTAACAAATCTTGATATACCTGATCACTGAACGGCCTTTACTTTGGCACAATGACACACCCTCCCCTCAGCTATCCTTGAAGGCTGATACAGGAAGACTCCTTACCCAGAGAGACCCTGTGACTCTAGACCAGGGGTCTGCATCCTTAAACACTCAAAGAGCTATTTGGACCTGTTTCCCACAGAAAACATTGGGAGCCACAAAACCTGGGTGGGCGTGGCCAACTGAACGTCACTCCTACCCAGTTACATGACACCCCCCCAGCCACGCCTACCCAAATTTTGTGGCTTCCGGTGTCTTCTGTGGGAAATGGGTCTCTCTCTCTCTCTCTCCCTCATTTCTGTTTCCCTCTCTTTTCCCTCTCTCTCATTCTCTCCCTCCATCATTTTCTCATTTCTCTCTCTCTTTTTCTTCCCCTTTCTCTCTCATTTCTCTCTCCACCTCTCATTTGTTTTTATTTTTTCCTCTCCCTCTCTTTTTCTCTCCCCTTCTCTCTCTCGTTTCCCTTTTCCCTCTCTCATTCTCTCCCTCCCTTCTCTCTCTCTCTTTTGTTTCTCTCTCTTTTTCCTCTCTCTTTCTCTCCCTCCATCATTTTCTCATTTCTCTCTCTCTGGTTTTCTCCCATTTTCTCTCCCCCCCCGTCTCTCTCTCCCCCCCGTCTCTCTCTCTCTCTCCCCCTCCGTCTCTCTCTCTCTCTCTCTCTCTCTCTCTCTCTCTCTCTCTCTCTCACACACACACACACACACACACACACACACACACACACACACACACACACACACAAAGCCAAAGCTGGGCTGATCCAGTGAGCTCTCCTTGGGGCTCTTCGCTACTCCTTTTCTTTCTTCTTGGCAACTTTTCGGAAATCCAGGCTAGCTGAGGAGCAAGCATGAGCCGTCGCTGCAGCTTCGCAGAAGATGACCCTCTCCTCCTCCTCATGCGACCCCCTGGCCGGCTTTTGCAGGGCCAGGAGGGCACTTGAAGAGAGCGGAACCGCAGCCGGCATTGATTGAAACGCATCCTCCTGGTGGCTTTAAATCTTGCACGGGGGACCTTCACTTCGCCGAAGACAACCCTCTCCTTCTCCTCACACAACCCCCTGGCCAGCTGTTGCAGGGCCAGGAGGGCACGCACGAGCGGGGATACCCTCAAGTGAGCGGAGCTGCAGCTGGCATTGATTGAAACGCATCCTCCAGGCGGCTTTAAATTTTGCACCAGGGACTTTCGCCTTCTGGAGATTTCAATCAACTCCGCTGGAGGAGTAAAGAAGCTCCTGGCAACGGGAAAAGGGGGCTCGTCCTGCAGAACCTCGCATGCCCATCCTGGGGATCAGGCTCTCACCAAAGATGCTCGCCTGTCAGCTGGTCAACCCACCCGCTCTGTGTGCCTTCGCTGCGCTTTGACCGAGCCTGCCCCCCCCGGCCCTGCAACAGCTGGCCAGGGGGTTGCGTGAGGAGAAGGAGGGTCATCTTCAGTGAAGCTGCTGCCGCAGCTTGTGCTCACTTCTCAGCTGCGAACCTGTCCCCCTTTCTGTTGTACTCTCTCCCGGACCCCATTCCCACCCCGCCAGCCCTCGTGTTAGCGAGGTTGGCATTGGCCACGGCAGGGTTGGGCCAGTGTCTCGGGGCAGAGAGCAGGATGCGCAACCAGGTCGGCAGGAAGCTGCAGGAGAGGGGTCAAAGAGTCGCATACAGCTCGGGAGCCGCGGGTTGTCGTCACCCGCTCTAGACATATTTTTATTTATTTATTTTATTTATTGGAATTTGTCAAACAAAAACAAGAACAAGAATAAGAAAATAAAAATACAATGACAGGGACGATAGGCACATTAGTGCACTTATGCACGCCCCCTCTACTATATAGAAACAATGGAATATGTACTTCTCCAGTTCCTACACTACATACACATTTATACTTTCCTCAACTCAGCATTACTGTATGAATACCCAAGGACGCACAAGACAATTTTATATTTCCCTGCTGTTTTCAGATACCATCCCTGCTACAACATAGTGTTGCAAGTTTTTGCACATTTTTGCACAGCAGCACTTAGGTAACCTGTACCACAAATCAGTTTTAATGAACATCTAGGTGATAATTATAGTGATTTGTAATAGATTTAGTTTATACTTTAATGCTCATTTATTGCTTTTTCGTTTTAGACTTTTTAGATTTTAATGTAATTGTTATTTTTGTATTTTCTAAGTTTTTATTTTATATCATACCCTCCTTATGCTGTTCTTTGACCATAATATAGTTTGTTTGTTTGAAAACCATCTGTTAATAAGTTCTGTTCTATTTTGGAGAAGAGCCATCTTTTACTAATTTTATAAAATGACATTTAAAAATATATTCTAATACAGTAGGACAGAGTGAGTGAGTTGAAAAATATCTCAGAAGAAGGCAATTATAAACCACCTCTGTGCTTTTCCATGAAAAACCCTACATGAATACGTCCACGAAGTTACCAAAAGTTATGTTCAACTCATGAGCATTTTCATGAAGAATGCTTCACTAATTTATTTGCAGAATCAAACAGCCACAAAAGTTTCTCAAACTTGACAATTTAAATAAAAAACTTATATTTAAATTGAACTGTTGGGCCAAGTTTATCAATGAATTAAGTTTTGTGGTAGTTGAAAGAAAAAAATGTAAATTTTTAATATTACAATCATTAAAGATGCAATATAGTAGTGTAGCTCTATGACTTGTATAATTAGACAAAAATGTATCTAATGTTGATAAATGAATGCAAATAAGTTAGGAAATGTAGATATATTCAAGGTATTCTGAAAGCAGGTTGTTAATTTATGTCATTTTAACAACCTTTGTATTTATGATTAAGAGCACTTTGTACTATTTTGCAGCTAAACATTTTTGACAAAACAACTCTCATTTAACACTAATTAAATGTGTTTAAACAATCATATTCAGACTCTCACACCCACCTCTATGACCTCGTGTGTTCTTCACGACCATGGGGAACTCCAACACTTCTGCTTCATCAATCATTTTGGCAAAGTTTTCATGACCCCCTAGAAAAAAAGTAGCCAAAGCTGTAAAAAGGGATGCACACAAATGTGAGTTTTGGATGTTTTCTTGTTGTTACAATGCAAAATTCTGTGATTCTAGACCAGGGGTGTCAAACTGGAGGCCTGCGGGCCAGATAAGTCACCTGCAGGCCATGCCTATCCAAGCTCCGCGAAAGGAAAAAAACATTGTGATACATCACATGACGGCAATGTGACGTGGCGAGTTTGACACCCATGTTCTAGACAGAAAAAAGTATATTACCCTTGAGTATTCTCAGGTTACTTTCTAATATTTTCAAAAGTTTATATCAAGGGGTAAAGAGAGTTTGAAATCTAACATACCAGAGTTATGGCATACTTCTAATTGTGTCCTGGATAAAAAGAATTTCCTATAAATATAAAATTATCTTACATTATATTGGTACAAGTTATAGCTTTTCCTCTTGCAATTTAGCTCTGCCTAAGAACAGAGCTAAAATGAGTGTAGGAGCGTTAGATCTTTTCTGCATGGCACTGCATTATGGTAAAAGGTTTGCTTTACAGCCATAAGCTTATATAGTACAGCAATTTGCTTAAGGCCCAGTGACAGCCTTTGCATGCATTGTCTTATCAGTTAATAATGGCATGCTATCTATAACCTTTCTTTTGGGATGAATAAGCTATATCAGCTATTGTACTACATTTTTCTCAAAATTGACAAGATTGTAAGGATTGGTAACAGAAGTTTATAATTCATAAAATCCTTTTGGACAATTTTATTGTTTTATTTACGAATATACGTGTATATATGTGTGAGTGTAATATATGTATTTTATACTATTCCCAATTTATATTATACAGATTGCTAATTTTAATTTCTTGTATATATGTGTAGCCTGAGCTGGACTTTTAACATATTCTGATTTAATATTGTTTTTAGTCAATTTTTTTGTCTATATGTACTTTTATTAACTATCATGAGATTGTGAATTTAGTTTTAGATCATTTGAATACCAATTCTTTTGTGCTGGTTAATGACTACAATAAAGTTAACTAACCTTTCTTAAACAGGAAAAGCGGTACTTGAAAAATCTCCTAGAACAAGGGTCACCAACCTTTCGGACCTCAGGGACCACTAAATTCATAATTTTAAATCCCGCGGACCACTAATATGATTTTTTTTAAAGATAAATAGTATTTACCGTATTTTTCAGAGTATAAGATGCACCTTTTCCCCCTAAAAGAGGGTGGAAATGTTGGTGCGTCTTATACACCGAATACAGCCATTTTTGGCCTCCCGAAGCCCCACCCCTGCGTCCCATTTTTGCAAAAAATGGCAAAAAACAGGTGAAAAACGGGGTGTGCACAGGGTTTGGGAGGCCTGCAGAGTGCTTCTGGGGGCTGGGGGAAGGCAAAAATGCCCCATTTTTGCAAACCCTCTGCACACCCCATTTTTCACAAAAACGGGTGAAAAACATGCTAGTTTTGCAAAAACCGGGGCACGCAGAGGGTTTGGGAGGCCTGCAGAGTGCTCCTGGGGGCCAGGGAGGACAAAAACTTTTTTTCTTATTTACCCCTTTGAAATCTTGGTGCGTCTTATAGTCTGAAAAATATGGTAGTTCAATATAAAAAATGCAAATAATTTTTCTGCGGACCATCAAAATGTTCTCGTGGACCACCGGTTGGTGACCACTGTCTTAGAACACTGAGTAAATACACAGTGCAAGTGCTATACTATTTATTTATTGGAACATGTTAAAACCCACCCTTCATTTTGTAGACAATCCTTTTAACACCAAGAAAGAAGAAAACACAAAATCCACATATTAAAATCAGTAATCTTGGGCAAACAAGATAGTCAAATAAGATATTCAGCCAGCATTAAAATAACTATGAAGATAGGCTCCAGTTTGTGGGAAATATGCTATTGTGAGGGCATCATAACTTAAAGATTATTATTGTTGATGATCTATGAGAAATTTGGACAAATCTATGAGAAATTTGGACAAATTGTCCAGCCAATTTGGACAAATCGCAAGTCACAAGGAGGCTGACATATCACTTACCGCAGAAGTACAGGTTTCTATCTGACATTTTCATCGAAAATGACTTAAGAGTGAGACAAGGTTCTATCTAACATGACTTAATTTTTTAACAACTTATTTCATAAAATTTTTAAATAGATTCGCCACAAATAGCAAAATTACAAGGTTCTATCTACACTATCGCACAAAAACTCAGAACTACAGGGTTCTATTTGCAGAACATACTGTGTGAGAAACTTTGCTTCTTGGTAATGCCACTTTAAATGGATAGCCCCCATATAAGAAACATAAATAAAGGTTGCTAAGTTTTGTTTGGTGTTAATAACGTCAAAAATGCAAATGTAAGATGGTGTGATTTAAGTTGACTTTAATAAGTAAATATTTTATTTTGTTCTAGGCAAGAAATGGATGATGTTGCCAATCCTCCTACGTCTACTGAGGATCAAGTAAACACTGACACACAAGTAGTAACATCAAAAAAACTTACACGGAAGAGACAGAGACTTGGGCAGCCAATATTAGGGGGGGAAAGTGTCAGAGGGGAGAAGAATATGTAAGCAGACGTGGGAAAACTGTACCTGCTAAAAAAATTAAGTCACGGAAGGACTGTATGCAGAGTTGCAAATTTCTTTGTTTTACAAGAGTGACAACTGAGGAATGTGAAGCAATATTTAGAGCATACAATGCTAGGAGCCCTAATGAAAAGTTACATTACATTGGCAAAACTACACGCAGGGAATCAGTGCATCGTCCCACACCAAAAACAAAACCTTCTAGGCGCAAATTCAGTTTTTTCTACCATATGTACGTAGGAAATGCAGCAATTCATGTTTGCAAGAATTTTTATCTAGGAACACTGGCAATCAGTCAAAAGCCAGTGTACAACTACCATAGCCAGAAAGATTTAGTAACAGATACCCCGCCTACAGACAAGAGGGGAAAGCACCCTCATAAGCAATTCTTTGCTACAGCCAGACAAAGAGTAATCAACCATATTAATTCATTTCCGAGGGTAGGGTCGCATTATTGTCGTGCTAGAACTAAAAAAGAGTACCTTGAATCTTCATTGAATGTAAGCATCATGTACAAGCTGTATAAAGAAAAATGCAGCGAAACGGGAACTGAACCAGTCAAACTCTCTTACTATCAAACTGTATTCAACAATGAATTTAAAGAGGCTTCCGGTTTGGCTCCGCAGGCATCGAGGACGCTCCTCGTCGAGCGCCTGTTCCGAGGTCCCGTAAAAGCCGCCAGAACAGCTGTCTGGCGGCTTGAAAATCTTCTCCCCGGGAAAAGGGGAGGGATGAGAGCCGACAGGTGAGGGTAGAGCCCCCCTAGTGCCCCAGGAGACAATCTGGGGCGCAAAGGGTGAGGGCTCCCCAGGCAGCCTGTCACTTGCTCCAGGACTTTGGACGCCTCCGCTTTTGCGGAGCAAGATGCCGCGACCACCTCTGCTTGCAAGATGGGATTTATAATATTTTGATTCAATACAGACAGCAGACAGAAAAAGGCAGGAGACCCGATGGCAAGTATCCTAAGTTTAACTCCATTGCTGACTTTTACTTCGGAAGTTACAAATTAACTGAGCTAACAAGCAACAAAATGGCGATTGAAGATACAGAGGGTGTGGAAGTGAAAGTTAAAAAGTTCCGTTTCGCTAGCAGCCCTTTGTTTGGAAATGCCTGACTCTGAGGAATTTTTTCTTTCTCTCTCTCTGACTTTGGAATAAAATAATAAACCTAATTTTAAAATCTAAAGGGTTTTAAAACTTGGAAAGACTCTTTTTAATAAAGGATCTGGCTTTTTTTCTTTTTTGAAAATGTTTGAAAACGTTTGACTTTGCTGAATTCTCTTCCATCTCTGATCTTGGATTAAAATCAAAAGTTTAACTCAAAATTTAAATGCCTTTTAAATCTGGAAAGACTGTTTTTAATAAAGGATTTGAGCATCCTCCTGTTTATACTTTAAGAATGCAACCCACTCCTTATTCAATACCCTCACAGACTTTAACACCTGAAAAGTTATTTGATGCTTTAAAAGTCATGAAGAATGAACTTGTTATGGAATTTAACTCAAAAATTAATGAAATTAATTTTTTTAGAGGAGATTGATACTTGACACCAGCAATTAAGGAAGGATATGATAGTTGTACTTAAAGGACTGGTAGGAAATATGGAAATTTTGGAGCAGGATGTGGAAGAAATTAAACAGACTGTGATAACTTTGGGTGAAGATATAGAGAAGACCCAAAATAATATGGAAAACTTTGAAGCAGAGGTGCTAATGATTCAATTTAGAAGTATGGAGTTTGCTTTGAGACTAAGAGGTGTAAAAGAAAAAAAAAACAAGAAGATTTAAAAGAAAGGATGGGGGAGGCACTTGTGCATATGCTAGGAATCACAAAACAGGAACTGGTTATGCAAATTGATAAAATATGTCATGTTAATTCCTGGGTTGCTAAACAAAAACATCTGCCAAGAGATATCGTAATATACTTTACTACAAGGGCATTACGGAATGAAATTTTACAGGCGACTTTTAAGAATAAGCTTCAGGTAGATGGACAGGAAGTAATGACACTGAAAGAAATCCCTCCTAAAATGTTGAGAGCCAGAAAAGATTATGCCTTTCTGGTTGAAGAACTTAAAAAACAGCAAGAACAGTACAGATGGGAGGCTCCAATTGGGATTGTGGTTAGACACCTGGAAAAGAGATATCGGCTCAATACGATAATGAAAGCTACTGATTTTTATGTAAAAGTGTTAAAGGCCGACATATCCAAAATTCCAGAAGGAGGAAGAATGAAGGAAGCAATAGAAGAGGAGAGAGGAGATTCATCGATAGTTGTTCAAATGGAAGGAGTTTTGATGAATCAAGGCGATTTATAGAACCAGAGAGATGTTCACAATGTGGAAGGGGAGACAGAAGAACAGAGTCAGACAAGAGCAGAGTTGACAATTCAAAAAACTACCAAGTCACAAAAGGCTGTAAGAGTTAGATCTAAAGTTGGACCGAGAAGAAGGAATGACTAGACTTGATTTCAGTATGGGAAGTTACAGGCCAGATGGAGAGATGAATGAAAATTGACACTTTGCAGTAAAGATCTATTTACTATTGAGGACTGACGCTGATGGTTGTGCTTTCTCTTTGTTTCCTACTTTCTTCTTTTTACTATTATATTTTAAAGATTATACAAACGAAAGATACTTAAAGTACTGGTTTAAGAGGGGTTTAATAATCCTTTTGATTATTTTTAAAAGGTTTTGAGATATATGAAATTAAAGATTTAGAATTATTGTGAAATTAGTAATTTGAAATATTGGAATGTATATATTGGAATTAATAATGTGTTTGACTTTTTCTAGATCATGCCTAAAAGGTTTTGAGTTATAAGGGGTTAAAGAATTAGAGAAATATTCGAATTAACAATTGCTTAGTATATTTTACTTTTTATGTTTATCGAAGAGGTATAATGTTGGGAAAAGGAAGATCTATCCAGCATTGAGGAAATGATGGTGATGGTTGTGTAATTGAATGAAATGGTGAAAGAAAAACTTTTTTTTCTCTTCTTTTTATTATTATACTTTAAAGATTATATAAATGAAGGATATATAGTGGAGTAAATTAACAGCCGGAGATATTGTTATGTTGATTGATTAATAATATGCTTGATTTTTTAGATTATGTTTAAAAGGTTTTGAGTAACAAGGAGTTAAAGATCTAGAGAAATTTTGAAATTAAGAATTTGTTAGCATAATTTATTCTTATTTCTATTGAATATTACACCCTGTGCTTTTTCTGGGAAGCCGGGGATGGGTGGGCGAGGGGGGGGGGAGGGGAGGGGGAGGGGGGGAGGGGGGAAGAAAAAGAGAAAAATGTTTGTACTTTGTACTAATAAAACTTTTTGAATAAAATAAAAAAATAAAAAAATAAACAATGAATTTAACCTGGCATTCCAGGTACCCAAAAAAGATTGTTGTGACCTTTGCGAGGAACATAAAATTGCCTCTTCAGTTGGGCAGGTAGAAGAGATGCTATAAAATATGATTCACATATCCAACAGAAGAATTTAATGAGAGATCACAGACAGGAAGAAAGAGACGACAAAACTAGGCAGGCAATATGTTTTGACATGGAGAATGTCATCACTTTGTCAAAATCTGGTAGTTTTTTTTACAAGCGTAAACTTAACTTGTAGAATATGACTGCTCACACATCACATACAGGACAAGGGTACTGTGCCATTTGGATGGAATTAATGGGAGGACGTGCTGGAAACGATATAGCTAGTGCCGTGGTATAAATTTTGGAAAATGTAGTGCAAGATCAACCACATGCAGTGCATCTAACATTATGGAGTGACAGCTGCGTTCCACAAAATAGGAAGTCACACATGTCTTTTGCAATAACAGATTTTCTTCGGAATCACCCAAACATTGAGAGCATTGAAATGAAGTTTTCTGTACCAGGTCACTCTTGCATTCAAGAAGTGGATAATATACATAGCATAATTAAACGTGCTATGCTACCAGCAGAATTATTTTTGTTAAATTCGACATTATATTTGTCTGCGAAACATGGCTAAATGCATCCCTCCCCGACTCCATTATCACAGTAACAGACTATCATGTTTACCGATCTGATCGAGAATCCCGTAGAGGAGGTGGAGTTTCCATCTTCTATAAAAAATCACTGAACCTAAAAAAAGTGCAAGTTAAACATGAACTCGATCTTCCAGAAACCATCATCTGTGATCTGACCTTAAATACCACACTTCGCTTCCTACTATGTTATAGAGCCCCTGATTACAACATCACACATGCGAAAAAGTTAACCTCACTACTAACGTGGGCAACCTCCTACCCACACCCTCTTATATTTCTTGGTGACCTAAACCTACCTCATATTAAATGGACCCTAAACGAATGTACAACTGGACCCATACATTCAACCCTTTACAATGCTAATACCAATCTACCGTGTTTCCCCGAAAATAAGACAGGGGCTTATATTTTTTGACCCCCCCCCAAAATGCCCCTGGCCTTATTTTCGGGGGGTCCTTATAATTTTCGGGATGCAGGCGGGGCGGGGCACGAGACGCATCACTTACTGGAGTTTGCCAGCTCCGTGGTCTCTCGGCTAGTCTCTTTAGGGGGAAAAACTTGCAAACAGACAAGCAGAGAGACCACGGAGCTGCAAAACTCCAGCAAGTGGTGCGTCTCTCTTGGCGGGGTGGGGCGGGGCGGGGCAGACGTCCTACCTGGGACTTGTCCCGGGACCTCCATCACGTTCTTATGGTCTTCTCTCCACGGCAGCCCGTTCTAAAAGAACACCGCGTGAGTTCGAGAACTTTGAACTCGCGAGACGTTCTTTTGGAATGGGCTGCCGTGGAGAGAAGACTGTAAGAATGTGACCGAGGTAGGAGGGGCGTCTCGCGCTGGGGTTTGGCAGGGCAGGAGGGCGTGGCATGGTGGGCGTCCCTTCAAAATGCTTCGAAGTCCTTCAAAGCATTTTAAAGGGATGCGTTTTGCCTCCCATGAAGGGAACCAATGTTCCCCGAAGAACAGGAGGCAAGCATTGGTGGCAGGCAAAACGCATCCCTTTAAAATGCTTCGATGGACTTTGAGCGGATGGGGGGTGGCGCGATGGAGTGAGGAAGGCAACTGCGACAGGGATGCCCTGCCCAAAGCACTCAAAGTCATTCGATGCATTTTAAAGGGATGCGTTTTGCCTGCCATGAAGGGAACCAATATTCCCCGAAGAACAGGAGGCAAGCATTGGTTCCCGCTTTGGGAGGGGCATCCCTATCGCCGCTGTCTTCCTCACTCTGTCGCGCCACCCCCCATCCGCTCAAAGTCCATCGAAGCATTTTAAAGGGATGCGTTTTGCCTGCCACCAATGCTTGCCTCCTGTTCTTCAGGGAACATCGGTTCCCTTCATGGGAGGAAAAACGCATCCCTTTAAAATGCTTCAAAGGACTTCTAAGCATTTTAAAGGGACGCCCGCCACGCCACGCCCTCCTGTCCTGCCAAACCCCAGCGCGAGACACCCCTCCTACCTCGGTCGCGTTCTTACAGTCTTCTCTCCACGGCAGCCCGTTCTAAAAGAACGCCGCGTGAGTTCGAGAACTTTGAACTCGTGAGACGTTCTTTTGGAACGGGCTGCCGTGGAGAGAAGACCGTAAGAACTTTACTTATATACCGCTTCATAGTGCTTTTCAGCTGAGGTAGGAGGGGCGTCTCGCGCTAGGGTTTGGCAGGGCGGGAGGACGTGGCGTGGCGTGTGTCCCTTCAAAATGCTTCGAAGTCCTTTGAAGCATTTTAAAGGGATGCGTTTTTCCTCCCATGAAGGGAACTGATGCTTGCCTCCTGTTCTTCGGGGAACATTGGTTCCCTTCATGGCAGGCAAAACGCATCCCTTTAAAATGCATCGAATGACTTTGAGTGCTTTGGGCGGGGCATCCCTGTCGCTGCTGCCTTCCTCACTCCGTCGTGCCACCCCCCCATCCGCTCAAAGTCCTTCAAAGCATTTTAAAGAGATGCGTTTTGCCTCCCATAAAAGAACGTCTTGAGAGTTCAAAGTTCTCGAACTCGCGAGGTGTTTTTAGAACGGGCTGCCGTGGAGAGAAGACTGTAAGAACGCGACCGAGGTAGGAGGGGCGTCTCGCGCTGGGGTTTGGCAGGGCAGGAGGGTGTGGCGTGGCGGGCGGTCTTCAAAATGCTTCGAAGCGTTTTAAAGGGATGCGTTTTGCCTCCCATGAAGGGAACCGATGCTTGCCTCGTGTTCTTCGGGGAACATTGGTTCCCTTCATGGCAGGCAAAACACATCCCTTTAAAATGCATCGAATGACTTTGAGCACTTCGGGCAGGGTATGGGGAGGGGCGCGACGCGAGTGAGGAAGGCGGTGACAGGGAAGCGGCGAACTGCCAGACGCTGGTAAGACAAGCGCCTCGCAGCCCGGCCCTCCCCTGCATTCCCCGCCACCCCCAAATTGTGCCTGATGATCTTACCAGCGTCTGGAAGTTCGCAGCTTCTCTTTTCAGCAGGTCTTTGAGGGAAACTCCTTCAATGTAAAGGAGAAGTTATCGCGAGTGTGGAAAGTTGTTAATTGGTCGCACCCGCGATAACTTCTCCTTTACATTGAAGGAGTTTCCCTGCAAAGACCAGCTGAAAAGAGAAGCCGCGAACTTCCAGATGCTGGTAAGATCATCAGGCACAATTTGGGGGTGGCGAGGAATGCAGGGGAGGGCCGGGCTGCGAGGCGCTCATCTTACCAGCATCTGGAAGTTCGCGGCTTCTCTTTTCAGCAGGTCTTTGCAGGGAAACTTCTTGAGGGATCTCTCTCTCTCTTTCCGGGCCAAAAGAGTGCCGCCGCAAAAAGAGCGGCTCCCGGCATGTCCCCCCCTTTCCCCCGGAAGTAGTTGGGGGGCTTATTTTCGGGGGGTGGCTTATTTCAAGGCATGTCCCGAAAAAGCCCTGTGGGGCTTATTTTCGGGGGGTGGCTTATTTTCGGGGAAACACGGTAGGACTAGATCAACTAGTAACAGATAATACTAGACTCAGCAATTATCTTGACCTCATGTTCTGCAACAGTTTACACCCAATTTATGGACTACAAATAAAAGAACCTTTTTCCAACAGTGACCACAGCATGATTGACTTTTGTCTCAATATATGTCCTTACAAAAACCACCTCAATGATGGGACAACCAATTAAAAGTTTAAAAAAGCGAACTATGATAACATAGATGCTGACCTCTCATCTCTTGATTGGCATACACTATTCTCTGGCTGTAATACTGCTGAAGACTACTACAATATCTTTTTGCTCAAAATCCAAAGAGTAATTAAATTATATGTATCACTAATAATCATCACCAAAACCAAGAAAAATAAATTACCCATAAAAATGAGGAAGCTCCAATCCAAAAAAAGATCTCTTTGGCGAAAAAATAAAACAGGCTACATTGCTAACTTTAAAAGCCGTTACAAAAATCTGTGTCACCAAATAAAGACCGAGTGCACCAATTATCACATCAATCAAGAAGAAAACCTTCTGCGCACGAAGTTCACACGAGCCTTCTATAACTTTGTAAACAACCAACTCAAAGACTCTAAGATCCATCCCTCCCCTAAAAGGACCAAATGGTAAAGACTATAACGATGAAACCGTTAAAGCCAACCTCTTTAACACATTCTTCGGCTTAGACTTTGTAAACAGCAATGGCTCATGCCCAATATTTCCTAGTCGTACCACAATTAACTTCAACGATCTAACACAAACCAATTTTACAGAAGATAACACTAGAAAGGCATTATCGCCTTTGGGGAGAGGTAGGTATAGCGGGAGCAGAGGAGTGGGCCGCTCTTGGGGAATAAGATCCCTTGTTCCGGCCCCTCTGATGTGGTTCCATCGTGCTCAACCCGAGTACCTGGTGACCGGGGTTTTCAGGGCTCTGGGCTCAAGCTGATGCTGCTGAATGCCAGGTCAATTGTCAACAAAGCCCCCCTAATACGTGATTTAATCACTGACGAGGGGGTAGACCTGGCATGCATAACTGAGACCTGGCTGGGCCAGGAGGGGGGAGTAGCCCTCTCCGAGATATGCCCTGACGGGTTCTCAGTGTTGCATCAACCATGACCCCAGGGAAGGGGGGGAGGAGTGGCTATTATAACGCGCCAGAATCTACATCCTTGTAGGAGCCCTGCCCCGGATATTGTCGGGTGTGAGACGCTCCTTCTGAAGTTGGACTTAGGGGTTCAGGTGGGCCTTTTGTGTCACGCAGTGATTTATATTGCCTGTTACATGTATATGCAGGGAGATGCATCCCTATCTAATATAATGGTTTATTCCTGAGCACGTGATTGATATGTTCTAGTATGCATGTGTACATTCCATTCTACGTCCATTCCTTCTGTTCCTAGCTTCTATCGAAGCAAGACCTATTTTTGTATATCAGAAATGTAGACTAATGAGGATTTATTCTTTTGTACCGAAATAAATATTTTTACTTAGACTTTTAAACTGCGGTTTCTTTTCTAATGCCTGATGTCCGGGAAAAGATCGAATTCTTTGAGAGATAAAAATCACCTCCCACCATTTTGTTAGCGTACCTGCCTCACAGCTGCGTTACCAAGGCCCTGCCTGAGCTGCTTGAGGTGGTAGCAAGCCTGGCAGTAGAGTTCCCCAGGCTTATGGTGCTGGGGGACTTTAACCTGCCTTCAGCGGGCGAAACGTCTGGTGCAGCTCAGGAGTTCATGGATTCCATGACAACCATGGACCAGACCCAAGTAATTCAGAGTCTGACTCATGAGGGAGGTCATATGCTTGACTTAGTGTTTCTCTCGGGGCAGTAGAGATGATCTGAAGCCAGGGGATATAGTCACCACCCCGTTGTCGTGATCAGATCATTTCCTATTGAGGTTGGATTTCACAGCCCCACTCCTCCCCTGCAGGGAGGCAGGACCAACTAGGTGGTTCTGCCCCAGGCGCCTAATGGAGCCGGAAGGATTCCAGAGGGAACTTGGGGAAATACCTGAAACTCTGGTCCACAATTCGTCGGAGTCCCTGGTGGCTGCCTGGAACACCGCAGCATCAGAGACATTAGATCGGATTGCGCCTTTGCGACCTCTCCGTGGCAGTGGATCCCGGAAAGCTCCCTGGTTCACTGAGGAGCTCCGGGAGATGAAGCGCCACAAGAGACGTCTGGAGCGACGCTGGAGAACCAGTAAAACCGAATCCAACCGAACACTTCTAAGAACTTTTATTAAGTCTTATTTAGTGGTGATAAGGGCGGCAAAACAATCTCATTTTTCCGCTCTTATTGCATCCACAGATTCTCGCCCAGCCGCCTTGTTTAGGGTGACTCGCTCCCTCCTTTCTAAAGGGGGGAGCGAGGAACACTTGCACGGTAGAGCTGAGGAATTCACACAGTTTCTGACGGATAAAGTCACTCAGATTCGGTCGAACCTGGACTCCGGCTGGACAGAGTCCATTGAGTTGACAGGGGCAAGTCTTAGTCCAGCGTTGTGGGAGGAGTTTGAGCCAGCCACTCCTGATGACATGGACAAGGCCGTGGGTGCGATGAGCTCTTCCACCTGTTTATTGGACCCGTGTCCCTCCTGGCTGGTTTCGGCCAGCACAGAGGTGGCAGGCGGCTGGATCCAGGTGGTGATCAACGCTTCTTTTAGGGAGGGATCTGTACCGCAGCCTTTAAAGGTTGCGGTGGTGAGACCCCTCCTTAAGAAGCCTTTCCTGGATCCGGCGGATCTGAAGAACTTTCGTCCGGTCTCCAACTTACTTTTTATAGGTAAGGTTGTTGAGAAGGTGGTAGCTTTTCAGCTTCTTCGGTTATTGGAGGAAACTGATCATCTAGATTCCTGTCAGTCGGGTTTCAGGTGCGGCTACAGTACAGAAATTGCATTGGTCGCCCTGATGGATGATCTCTGGAGAGTCCGGGATGGGGGTTATTCTTCCATCCTGGTGCTACTTGACCTCTCAGCGGCTTTCGATACCATCGACCATGGTATCCTTCTGCATCGTCTCGGCGAGTTGGGAGTGGGAGGCACCGTTTTACGGTGGTTCTCCTCTTACCTCGCCGATAGGATGCAGTCGGTGTTAACAGGAGGACAGAGGTCATCTCCTAGGCCCCTGACTTGTGGGGTGCCTCAGGGTTTGGTCCTCTCGCCCATCCTGTTTAACATTTACATGAAACCGCTGGAGGAGATCATCCGTCGACACGGGGTGAGTTTTCAACAGTACGCTGATGACACCCAGCTGTACATTTCCACCCTGTCTCAATTCAGGGAGGCAGTGGATGTAATGTGCCGATGCCTGGACGACGTCAGGATCTGGATTAACCCCGACAAGATTGAGTGGCTCTGGATATTGCCCCCTAAGAACTATGTCGACTGTTCCTCCTTGGTTCTTGGGGGAGAAAAACTAACTCCCTCGAAACGGGTTCGCAATTTGGGAGTCCTCCTAGATCCACAGCTAAAATTAGACCAACATCTAACAGCTGTGGCTAGGAGAGCCTTTGCACAGGTCCGCCAGGCTCACCAATTGCGACCATACTTGGAGAAGGAGGCTCTACTCAGTCACTCATGCCCTTGTCACCTCTCGATTGGACTACTGTAATGCGCTCTACATGGGGCTACCCTTGAAGAGTATCCGGAGACTTCAACTGGTGCAAAGTGCGGCTGCGCGTGCTGTGGTGGGTGTCTCAAGATACACCCACGTAACACCCATACTCCGCCAGCTGCACTGGTTGCCCATCGGTCTCCAGGTGCAATTCAAGGTGTTGATTATCATCTTTAAAGCCCTACATGGCTTAGGCCCAGGTTACCTCCGGGACTGCATCCTACCTCATACTTCCCTTCGACCGTTCAGGTCCCACAGAGTGGGTCTCCTCCAGGTCCCGTCAACCAAACAATGCTGGCTGGCGGGGCCTAGGGGGAGGGCCTTCTCTGTGGGGGCCCCTGCTCTCTGGAACCAACTACCCCCAGAGATCCGAATGATCCCCACCTTGCTGGCCTTCCGAAAAGCCATCAAGACCTGGCTTTTCCTGCAGGCAGGGTGATTGAGACAATTCTACACCATAGGTCTCCCCCATGTATGTATGGTTTTTAAATGTTTTTTTAAATTCTTTTTAATATTGTTTTTAAATTTTATATTGTTTAGTTGTTCTCTAAATGTTGTAGGCCGTCCTGAGTCCTCAGGGAGTAGGGTGGCATATAAGAACACTAAATAACTAACTAACTAACTAACTAACTAACTAACTAACTAACTAACTAACTAACTAACTAACTAAATAATATATAAATAAATAAATAAATACATAAATAAATAAATAATGCAACCTAAAACCATCTCTATCTATTGGACCTGATGGACTATGTGCATACTTCTTAAAAAAGCTCTCCACAACCTTGGCTGAATCTCTAAGCTTAATTTTTGAAAAATCCTTCAGGACTAGCTCCTTACCCAACCTATGGTCACTAGCCACAGTCATCCCTATCTTCAAAAAAGGAGATCTAAGTAATGTTGAAAATTACAGACCAATCTCTTTGTGTTGCGTCACCTGCAAAGTCATGGAATCAATCATAAACCAATTCATTACACTCCACTTAGAAACTAACAACCTACTCTCCAACAAACAATATGGCTTCAGAAAAAAATTATCCTGTAATCTACAACTCTTACACTGCAAAAACATATGGACCACTCAACTTGATCAATAGACGCAATTTACATAGACTTTTGTAAAGCCTTTGATTCAGTAGTACACGACAAACTACTTCTGAAACTAAAATCCTATGGCATCTCTGGACCCCTACACGATTGGATAACTGTGTTCCTGTCTAACAGGCAACAAGTGGTTAAAATAGGGAATGCCCTATCAAATCCTGCTCCTGTCAACAATGGTGTCCCTCAAGGCAGTATTCTAGGACCAACACTCTTCATATTCTACATAAACGATCTTTGTGATCATATTATAAGCAACTGCGTTCTCTTTGCCGACGATGTTAAACTATTTAACACCATCGACAATGATACTACCCTTCAAAAAGACCTTGACCATGTAGCAGAATGGTCAAACAACTGGCAACTTCAAATCTCAACCAACAAATGCTCTGTCCTACACATTGGCAAAAAGAATCAGAATAAAAAATACAAACTTGAAGGAAACAAACTTGTAGACGACCCTCACTCTGTCAAAGACCTTGAAATACTCATATCCAATGACCTAAGGCCGTGGTGGCGAACCTATGGCACGCGTGCCACAGGTGGCATGCGGAGCCATAGCGGCCGGCACGCGAGGGTTTCCCACCGGCAAACCGGAAGTGTGGAAAAACGCACTTCCGGTTTGCCAGTGAGCTGTGTTTTGCACTCCGGAGGGTTCAGGGAAGCTCCCTGAAGCTCCGGAATGCAAAAAACTACAAAACGGACAAACCGGAAGTGCATTTTTCTGCACTTCCGGTTTGTCCGTTTTGTAGTTTTTTGCATTCCGGGGCTTCAGGGAGCTTCCCTGAACCCTCCGGAGTGCAAAAAACAGCTCACCAGCAAACCGGAAGTGCGTTTTTCCACACTTCCGGTTTGCCCGTTTCGTCGTCCCAGACTCCGGTAAGGCCTTTGCGCGGGGGTGGGGGGGTGCGCATGCGCAGGGGGCAGCATGGGGGGGTGTTGTGCGCATGTGTGGGGGGGGAGGGAATGGGTGTGGGCACGCGAGCGGGCCCCCCCTTTTTTGGCACGCGAGCCTAAAAAGGTTCGCCACCACTGACCTAAGGGCTAGAGCCCACTGTAACAACATTGCCAAAAAGGCTCTGAGAGTTGTTAATCTAATCTTGCGTAGCTTCTTCTCTGGCAATATTACACTGCTAACCAGAGCGTACAAAACATTTGTTAGACCAATTCTGGAATGCAGTTCACTTGTCTGGAACCCGCACTGCATATTAGACATTAATACAATCGAGAGAGTCCAGAAATATTTCACTAGAAGAGTCCTCCACTCCTCTGCTCGCAATAAAATACCTTATTCCACCAGACTTGAAATACTGGGATTAGACAATTTACAACTACGCCGCCTCCGATCTGATCTAAATATAGTTCATAAAATCATATATCAAAAAGTCCTTCCTGTCAATGATTACTTCAACTTTAACCGCAACAATACACGAGCACATAATAGCTTCAAACTTAATGTAAACCGCTCCAAACTCGACTGCAGAAAATACGATTTCAACAACAGAGTGATGAATGCCTGGAATGCACTACCTGACTCTGTGGTTTCCTCCCCAAACCCCCAAAACTTTAACCTTAGACTGTCTACAGTAGACCTCTCCCCATTTCTAAGAGGTCTGTAAGGGGCATGCATAAGTGCACCACTGTGCCTACCTTCCCTGTCCTATTGTCCTCTATTATCGGTACTTTTTACTTATGTTATGTTTATACAAACAACTACTATCCTGTAGATGTTTGACAAATAAATAAATAAATAAATAAATAAATAAATAAATAAATAAATAAATAAATAAATAAATAAGTTTCTTTCCTAAGATTGCTGAAAAAAGCCAAGTGACGCCAGCCGTTCAAAATCATCCAGATGAAGCCCACACATTTTAAAAATTACTCCATGTGTTCAAAGCAGTTTCAGTACAGTAATGTGCCATATGCTAAAGTTTCACAACTAAAATTCACCCACTCCCATTCAACAGTAAGGTTCAAGACAATCTTCGCTGTGGAAGATTGGAACATGGTCACCATCCGTGCCTTTGAAAAGGCGACGAGGAGTGTTCGTGGGAAACCTGCTTCGGCAACACTGCCTGCCGCATCTGTTACATTGCCTGTGCCTAAGACAGAGTTACAGGTACACACACTATCCAAAGCAAAACAAGATGACATAGAAAGTATGCTCAAATGGATGCCTAAAGTCGATAATGACTAATACTGCACCATTTTGAAGAAACCGTTATGCAAAACTTGGGTTAAATAGTAATTCTCAGTATTAAGACATGCATTTACGTTCTTACATTTAATGCTGAACCTTCAAATAGTAATTTACAAGCATTTTATGGACACAAAAACAAATTCGAGTTAATATCAAGTTGAATTCAGTGCTTTTTTAAAAAAAAGTAATTTAACTTTGTAATTCTCATTTTTATGGTGTAACTTAGTGTGACAAGGTTCTATCTGATATTTGGAGCCTCCAGTATGACCCCAAGATGAGTTGGCCTCATTTTTTTTCTTGCATGCACTATTTGTTGGTAGGCTCACATACCAAAATGTTTCCTTCTACGTACAATGGGGTAACCAGTACAATTTTTCAAATGTTTAAGGCTCATTTCCCCCCAAAAATGGTCGTGACACACATGTAATTCTGAGGTAGTGATATGTAGACATTATTTACTTGTATTTACTTGTACTGTATGTACTGTATGTGAATGGTGTTGGTTCCTGTTGATCTTGACTTCCAGATGCCTTTATAAATATCTTTATTTTGAATGGCATTCCAAAAGTTCCATAATCAATAGGACAAAAGATCATGCACAGAGTGTACACAACTAACATCAGCAAGCCATAATTAATTTAGTATTTTTTTCCCAGAAAGTTCATTATTGCTGTTAGTTTACCGGTATTTTTGAAATTTTTGTTTTGATTTAATTAATCCTTTTGCAACTTGTGCAATTCATTTTCTTGGATTTGCGATGTCTTTATAGATATATTTGGGTTAAATGAATCCCACTTTTACGGTATTCTGCAATGTGTGGGTGGGAAGTGAAAGAGAAGTGGGAAGTCAGAGGGAAGGAATCTGGCTTTCTGGTTGTTTTATCTAGTATTATGAAATGTGTCAGGAAAATGAAAAACAATAGAATACACAAAATGACCTGGTAGCAATGCTAAACACTAAAATAGCGACTGTTAGGAGGAGATCTGGTAGGAAGGATGCAATCCACACACTACAGGGAAAGGAAAACAGGTCATTCACAAACTAGAAAATCTATCTCAAATATAACTAGAACAAGTTACACCAAACAGAATCATAGAATCATACTGCTGGAAGGAACTTTGGAGGACTTCTAGTCCAACCTGCTGCCCAAAGCAGGAGACCTTATAACAAATGGATATCCAATCTTTTCTTGAAAATCTCCAGCAATAGAGCAACAACTGTAAGGACCTGCCTCAGCTACTCCCTCAGGACTCTTGAAACAATTAGTTATCAAAAGGAACTTTTACAGAGAGAAAGTGATTGCAGAGAAGTCAGGTGGAATCTGAAGTTCCCGCCCAAAGTGTTAAGCTATTCAAACCTCACCCTCCTTCACCAGTCAGGTTTCTTTTTTTAAAAAAATGTAAATAATACAAACGTAATACATATAAATACAAATACAATCCCCCCACAAATATTACAGTGCACCCCCCGAGACAATTTTTATTATATTTCTTCTTCTATATCAACTAAAAAATATACAATATATTCCAATTGTGCCCTTATCCCCTCCAAAACAACATATATTCTTGAGGTTTATTTCCTTTGCCTTCCACCGACGCTGCTTTTATAAAATCCAATATTTCATTATAATTGTTTACTTTAATCATCTCTTTTTTAAATTTAATTTCTATTGTTAATTTATCATTTGTTGCCATACTCCAGATTTCATTATACCATTCATTTCTTTGAATATCCCAATTTCGTCCCCAATATTTAGTCATCACTAATCTAGCTGCCATTATCAAATTTACAATCAATTCCTTTTTTGTTTCATTTATATCCTGTTTTTCCACCAGCAACAGTAATGCAATCCTCAGTGACATACCATATTTTTCGGACTATAAGACGCACCTTAGTTTTTGTGGAGCAAAATAAGAAAAAAAAATTCTGCCTACCAGCATCCATCTGGCTAGCGTCCTTAGCAAACAGCCTGGAACAGGTTTTTAGCCTTGCAAAGCTCCGTTTGAGAAGCTGCTTTTTCAGCCTTGCAAAGCTCCGTTTAAGAGGCTGTTTTCAGCTTTGCAAAGCTCCGTTTGAGAGGCTGCTTTTTCAGCCTTGCAAAGCTCCATTTAAGAGGCTGTTTTCAGCTTTGCAAAGCTCCGTTTGAGAGGCTGTTTTCAGCCTCTGAAAGCTCCATTTCAGAGGCTGGGCGGGGCTACATTCAGTGTATAAGACACACTGATTTTCACCCTCTTTTAGGGGGGGAAGGTGCGTCTTATACTCCAAAAAATACAGTATCTAAATTTACATTCAAAAGTGCTCTAATTTCCCTAAACACCATGTCCCATATTTTTTTTGCACTATCACAATCCCACCACATGTTTATATGTTCCAACCTTTTTCTCGCACCTCCAACAAATATTTGTATATTTAACATCTGGTTTAATTTACGTGGTGTTAGGTACCACCTCCATATCACTTTATATCCATTTTCCTTAACTCTAACTGGCATATTCCTATATACTCTTCTATTCCAAATATTTTTCCAATCATCATTTCTCCTAAATCTGATTCCCAAATTAATTTTAGACCTTTTGCCTGATCTTCTAATTCAGTTAATATTGTATATATATTTCCAATTCTTCCTTTACCTATATATTCATTCATCTCACATTCTTTTATAATCATTTCAAATTTTGTTAACTGTCTTTCTCCTCAAATCTATCTTCCATTTTTATCCATTTCTCTAACTGTATCTCACATTTAATTTAATTTATCACAAATTTAATTTAATATCTGATAAAACATTTAGTTGTGTTATATTCTTTATCTTGTTCTTCCAGTCTTCCCATTTATATATCTGATTTTCTTTTAATTTACTAATCCATTCTTTCAATTTAATCTTAGGGAATTTCTCCATTTCCACCACTGGTGTTAAAGGAGAAATTCCTGGCATTAATTGGTATATCCATTTATTCCATAGTTCTATCAAATTTTTAAAAAAGGGATTTAGAATCCTCTTAGCAATTTTTTTAATAACTTTTTTAAACCAATATGTTTCTATTGGATCACCTATTTCCCCTTAATTCTTTCAACTCTATATCCCTCCATATTAAATCTCTAGGTGATGCTATAATATCTGGGACCACAATTAATTGATTAGCTACCCAATAATTTCTAACATTTGGAAGAACTAGGCCACCCTTTTTTAATGGTTCATACCATAATGCTTTACTTATTCTTGCTCTCTTACCTCCATTACAATACACCTCTAGCAACCTCTGTATTTGCTTTAATTATTGATCCGAAAATTTAATTGGGAGCATCCAAAACAAAAAGTTAATTTTTTGTAAAACTTTCATTTTTATCATTGCAATTCTTCCAAATCATAATAATTTTACTTTCCCATATTTATCTTTTTTATCTTTTATATCTTTAACTTTTCATAATTTATTTTATTTAACTCTTGAATATTTTTGGGGTGTCAATATCTAAATATTTAATATTATCTACTATTTTTAATTTATATTTTCCTTTCAATACATCCACTTCTTCTTTACTATGGTTATATAACATCATTCCCATTTCCCCCCAATTTATTTGTAATCCACTATATTTCCCAAATTCATTCAGATGTAAATATATCCTCTCTATAATAACTACGGGATTTTGAAATGTTAATAATGTATCATCTGCAAATAAATTTATTTTAGTTTTCTTATATACACCAATTCCTTCAATCAATGAATCTTCCCTAATTGCATTTGCCAAAACCTCCATCAATAATGCAAATAAAACTGGGGATAAAGGGCAACCCTGTCTCATTCCCCGGTTTAAGATTATCGTCTCTGTAACACCATCTATAACTACTCTCGCCTTATTCTCTGAGTATAGTTGATTTATCACTTTTCTAAAAATTCCAAAACCTAACTCCTCTATTAATATCTTCAATGTAGGCCATTCCACACAGTTGAAGGCCTTAAATACATCTAATGCTAATAAACCTGCCTTTAATTTTTGATTCTTTATATAGTAATCTATATTTAACACCCTTCTTACTACGTCTGACATTTGTTGGCCTCTAATAAATCCACACTGGTCATTTTTAATATAGTTCTCTATAAATATATTCAATCTATTTGCCAATATTGCTGTAAAAATCTTAGTGTCCTGATTAAGAAAGGATATATTGGTCTACATCAATGGTTCTCAATCTTACTAATGCCGCAACCCTTTAATACAGTTCCTCATGTTGTGGTGATCCCCAACCATAAAATAATAAAATTATTAGGAAACTCAGGGGTGGGTTCTAACTTACCTCGCTGCCGGTTCGCTTCCTCCTGCGCTGCGTGGCCGCGCGTGCGCTTTGCGCGCACATGCGCAGTGCCAATTTTTTTTAAAAATGCAAAAAAAAAGCCAAAAAAAAAAGAGATGGCGACGCATGCGCAGTGCCGGAAATTCGGCTTCTGCGCATGCTCAGAAGTTCCCATGGTACAGATTTTTTTTGCAGTAGTCTATTTGCATGTGGGTGGTCCCACCTGGAGACGGATAGAGGAGCGGTGTCTCGGTTCCAAAGACCATCGGAAATATGTTTTCCGATGGTCTGAGGCGACCCCTGTGAAAGGGTCGTTCGACCCCCAAAAGGGTCGCGACCCACAGGTTGAGAACCACTGGTCTACATGATCCTGGGTTTGTATGATCTTTATCTGGTTTAGCTATCAGTATTATCAAAGATTGCTTCCAGGAACTTGGAATATTTTTCCCTTCCATTATTTTATTAAACATTATCCTCATCTTCGGCACCAATAGTCCTTTGAATTTCTTATAATATTCTACACCTAGTCCATCTAACCCTGGTGCCTACCTATTTTCAATTTATTAATAACTTCCAGTATCTCCTTTTCTTCTACTTGTGATTCCATTATTTCTTCATCGTATTTTTGAATTTTACAATTTAAATTCTTTTCTATATACCGTATAGGACACACCGTATAGGACGCACCGGAATATAGGACACACCTAGATTTTAGAGGAGGAAAACAAGGAAAAAAGTATTCTGAACCAAATGGTGTAGTAATATACTATTTACTAAAATACCAGTGTAGCAGAATACTTTTTACAACCATGTACACTTTTTACAACCATGTACACTTTTTACAAACTTCAAACTTGACAGCTTTAAGCCTTGTGGACTTCAACTCCCAGAATTCCTCCTCCAGTCATGCTAGCTCAGGAATGGGAGTTGAAGTCCACAAGGCTTAAAGCTGTCAAGTTTGAAGTTTGTAAAAAGTGTACATGGTTGTAAAACGTCTTGCCAAGTTTGAAGACCCTTGTACCCCTAACCTCTAACCCAGGGGTCTTCAAACTTGACAGCTTTAAGACTTGTGGACTTCAACTCCAATTCCTGAGCTAGTATGACTGGAGGAGGAATTCTGGGAGTTGAAGTCCACAAGTTTGAAGACCCTTGCACCCCCTTGGCAAGTTTAAGCCTTGTGAACTTCAACTCCCAGAATTCCTCCTCCAGTCATACTAGCTCAGGAATGGGAGTTGGAAGTCCACAAGTCTTAAACTTGCCAAGGGGGTGCAAGGGTCTTCAAACTTGTGGACTTCAACTCCCAGAATTCCTCCTCCACTTGACAACCTTAAAAAAAAAACCTTTAAAAAAACCCTTAAAAAAAAAAGTTCTAACCTGTCGGCTTTCTTCGGACGGCAGCAGCGGCTCCTCAGATGCCTCGGGAGCAGGCTTCAAGCGGGGGGGGGGTTGGGCAGTAGCGGAGATGGCGGCTCACTTCAGGTAGTGGCGGGGACGCCGGCTGGGGCAGCGGGGACAGCGGAGACAGCTGAAACAGCGGCGGCAGTACAGCAGGGAGAGCGGAAACGGCGGCGGCAGGACAGCGGGGAGAGCAGAAACGGCGGCGGCAGGACAGCGGGGAGAGCAGAAACGGTGGCGGCAGGACAGCGGGGAGAGCAGAAACGGCGGCGGCAGGACAGCGGGGAGAGCAGAAACGGCAGCAGGACAGCGGGGAGAGCAGAAACAGCGGTGGCAGGACAGCGGGGAGAGCAGAAACGGCGGCGGCAGGACAGCGGGGAGAGCAGAAACGGCGGCGGCAGGACAGCGGGGACAGCAGAAACGGTGGCGGCGGGGGCAAGCAGCGGTGGTGGCGGCGGCAAGCAACAGCAGGGATGGGGGGGGCAAGCAGCGGGGGGGGGGCAAGCGGCGGTGGCAGCAGTGGCGGGGACCACGGAGGCCGAAAACCTCCGAAGGGTGGGTGCTGGTGGGTGGGTAGGGCTACATTCAATGTATAAGACGCACCCAAATTTTCACCCTCTTTTTGGGGGTAAAAAGGTGCGTCTTATACTCCGAAAAATACGGTATGCCTGACTTTCATTCACATTTATTTCATTTCCCTTATATAGTTTTTCAAAAAACTTCTGAAATATCAATAATTTTCTTTTCATTATGTTACATCTTTCCCCCTTATCATTCTTTATTACTCCAATCAGGCTTTTTGCCTTTTTAACTTGTGCGGCTCTAGCCAACATTCTAGAATTTTTATTACTATTTTCATAAAATTCCGTTTAAATATATTAGATTTCTTTGAACCTGTTCTATCTCAATATTTTGCAACTCTTTTCTTTTAACTAATAATTCTAACATAATCCTATTCTCTCTACTTTCTATATATTTACTCTCTAGTTCTAATTTCCTCCAACCATTTTATATATTTCTCTTTGTTTTTTATATTATAAGAGTATTTTATCCCTAAATCTCTCACTACTGCTTTCATTGCATACAATATTACACCTATATTACTACCTCCCTCTTCATTTGTAGTCCATATTTTTAATTCCCTTTCCATTTTTTCTAAAATTTCTTTATTTTTAAAAATCCTCAAATCCATTCTTCATCTACTTGCCTGTTTATAATCACAATCTATTTCCATTTCCATAGTTACCATTGCATGATCAGATATTTTAATTATTTTTATCTCTGCTTTCATTATTTTAGATATTTCCAGTGTTACAAATATATAATCTGTTCTTGTAAAACAATTTATGTCTACCAGAAAAATATGTATAATTCTTTTGATTACCATGTAATTCTCTCCAAACATCTTTCAATCTATTTTTATTAATAAACTTTCTTAAACCTGTATTATTATACTTTATTTCCGCTTTTGATGGATTGGATTTGTCAATTCCGCTATCCATAACCATATTATAATCACCTGCCATTATCACATAAGCTTTTTTACCACCTACCTGCCAGCTCACCAGTCTGCCTGGGGAGGAAAGCATTTTCAGGCGGCAGCGCTGCGATCCCCTCCCCGATTCCAAAAGGCTGAGTGGCGAGCTGGCAGGTGGGTGGAGGCTTCTTCAGCTCCGCAGCTTCCTTGGGGCAGCAGCAGGACAAGGACCCTCCAACCCTCCAACCCGGGCTGCGGCTGACCCCCCGGGCGACTTGCATACCTGCGCGGCGGCGGTGGCAAGCGATCACCTCCCCCCTCCCCTCCGCGAACGTCTGCGGTGTGCTGTCACTGCCAGCGGGCTCGCGATCGGCCGGCTCAGGCTGGAAGGAGGGAAATAAAAAATAAAAAAGCTCCTTCACTCTTAAAGGGGCCGCTGCCTACTGAGGAGATGGCTGATCGAGGGTCCTTCTCAGCAAAGAAGAGCATCGCGTTTCCGGTGGCGGGCAGCGCTTGTTGCATGCCCCGTTTTTGGAATCGAGGAGGGGATCGCAGCGCTGCCACCTGAAAACGCTTTCCTCCCCAGGCTGAATGGCGGGCTGGCAGGTGGGGGGGGGGCTACATTCGGAGTATAAGACGCACCCAGTTTTTGACCCTCTTTTGGGGAGTAAAAAGGTGCGTCTTATACTCCAAAAAATACAGGAAGTGAAAAATAAGATACTGACTTTTGAATGATTGATTAAAATGTATAATTATGTACTTTAATATTTTAAGGTATATGTGGATTGAGTTGTATTTGAGGTTGTGGAGAAAAATAAAAAACTTTTTAACAAAAAGAAGTAATCCGGTGAGTCTCTGGCTGGGGGCAGGGCAACCAAGAAACAAGTTCACTGTGGAAGAATCAGCTGTTTAAAATGGACAATAAAGTGTGCCATCACTTCTTAGACACTATCTTTTTGCATATTTACCTTTCATGTCAAAAGAGGCTTCCTCTGGCTACAGACTGCTTTTTCCTTTTTGTTGAAATATTATCATTTCTGAAGCTCCATGACGTTAAGATGGCATAGGGGGAGGAGTTGGTGTATCAGAGCCAAAATAAAGAAGCTGGAAATCACTGTGGAAACTACTCTTGAAACTTTTGGATTTAAATGTTTTAGAGGACTTTATATATTTAATTGACTGCTGAATTTTTTTAAAAAAGAAGGACTGTTTAAATCGTGTTTTGATATTGATATGAGGTTGGGGAGAAACAGTTCCAATTTTACTTGCTTTTGATTGGACTAGTTGTGTGAGCTGTTAAACAAAGAAGCAGAGACTGTTCTTTTTTTGCAGCTTATAATACAGTGGTGTTGTTTGACCAGAAGAGGGAGCCAAAAGACTAGTATTGGTAATCCTTTTTAACTCTTCAGTAGTATCATTTAACCCATTGATTTCATGTTATTTATTTATTTTTATTTTATTAGTGAGACTTATATACCGCCTCACAGTGCAAGCACTCTCTAAGCGGTTTACACCAGTAAGCAATGTATATTTATATTGCCCCCAACAATCTGGATCCTCATTTTACCTACCTCGGAAGGATGGAAGGCTGAGTCAACCTTGAGCCGGTGAGATTTGAACCGCTGACCTGCGGATCAGAGTCAGCTAAAGTGGCCTGCAGTACCCCACTCTAACCGCTGCGCCACCTCAGCTCTTATAAATTTATAAATTTACAAGTCTAAAACTCTTAACTTTAAAATCTAAGCTTTAGTTACACTCTGATGGCATGGCTACATGTTAAACAATGGAGAAAATGGGGAAAAAACATCAGAAGATACAGAATTTTAAATACACTTTTTGGATGATTACACAGTTAAAACACATGAACTAATTCAGGCAATGGGAACAAAGCTTGAATCTAAATTTGATATACCGTATTTTTCAGAGTATAAGAAGCAACCTTTTTGCCACCCAAAAGAGGGTGGAAATGTCGGTGCGTCTTATACACCAAATACAGCCATTTTTGGCCTCCCGAAGCCCCATCCCTGCATCCCATTTTTGCGAAAAACGGGCCATTTTTTGAAAAAATGGGGGCATTTTTGCCTTCCCCCACCCCATAGGAGTGCTCTGCAGGCTTCCCAAACCCTCTGCATGCCTCATTTTTGCAAAAAAAAAATGCCCCCAAAACGGGCCGTTTTTCGATGATAATTACCCCATCTAGCATGACTGGAGGAGGAATTCTGGGAGTTGAAGTCCACTAGTCTTACTAGTTCAGGGTCCGATTCATTGGGGGGGGGACACGCTTGACCTGGTGTTCCTTTCGGGGCAGTGGAGATATAATCTGAAATTAAGGGGTATAGTTGTTTCTCCCTTGTCGTGGTCAGATCATTTCCTGCTGAGGTTAGACTTTAAGGCACCACTCCCCCATCGCAGGGAGGCGGAGCCGATTAAGTGGTTCCGCCCCAGATGCCTAATGGACCCTGAAGGGTTCCAGAAGGAGCTTGGGGAGATACCGGACTCCCTTATCCACAATCCGGCTGAGTCCCTAGTGGTTGCCTGGAATAGGGCAGCATCTGGGGCACTGGACCGGATTGCGCCTTTGCGACCTCTCCGTGGCGGTGGATCCAGGAAATCTCCCTGGTTTATCGAGGAGCTCCGGGAGATGAAATGCCAGAAGAGACGTCTAGAGCGATGCTGGAGGTCCAGTAACTCCGAATCAGACCGAACACATCTAAGAGACTTTATTAGGACTTATTTATTGGCGATACGGGCGGCAAAATGTTCACATTTTTCCGCATTTATTGCATCCACTGATTCGCGCCCAGCCACCCTTTTTAGGGTGACTCGTTCCCTCCTCAATGTAGAGGGAATGGAAGAGCCCTTTCAGGGTAGAGCTGAGGAATTTGTGCAGTTTGTCGGATAAAGTCACTCAGATTCGGATGGACCTGGACTCTGATTGGGCAATTCTGACCGAGACAACAGGGGCAGGTCTTAGTCCTATTGTGTGGGATGAATTTGAATCTGTGACTTCTGAGGAAGTGGACAAGGCAGTAGGAGCGATGAGTTCCTCCACTTGTCTGTTGGACCCGTGCTCCTCCTGGCTGGTTTTGGCCAGCAGGGGGGTGACACGAGGCTGACTCCAGGCTTTAGTCAACACGTCCTTGAGTGAGGGGCCCTTCCTGCAACTGTTAAAGGAAGCGGTTGTGCGACCCCCTTCTCAAGAAGCCTTTCCTGGATCCAGCTGAATTAAAGAACTTTCGTCCAGTCTCCAACCTACCCTTTGTAGGAAAGGTTGTTGAGAAAGTGGTGGCACTTCAGGTCCTACAATTATTGGATGAAACAGATTATCTGGACCCTTTTCAATCTGGCTTCAGGCCTGCCTACAGCACGGAAACTGCTTTGGTCACACTGATGGATGATCTCTAGCAAGTCCGAGATGGGGGTCATTCCTCTATTTTGGTGCTACTTGACCTCTCAGCAGCTTTCGATACCATTGACCAGGGCTCCTCAAACTTTTAAAACAGGGGGCCGATTCACGATCCCTCAGACTGTTGGGGGGCCGGACCTGGTGGGCAGACGTGGCTAGGTGGTCATGTGGCTGGGTGGGCGTGGCTGGCTGGTCATGTGATTGGGTGGGCATGGCAGTCCATTTTGCCTTTGTCCTTCATAAGCTGTATTTGCTCAACCCAAGAAATCTATTTACTTTATAAGAACCCCCCCCAAAGGGAAAAAAAGTGCAAACTTTCTTGCCACTTGCCTAACTTCATTACAGCAGCAGCTTCAGGCTCCTTAAAATAGCTCATTAAAAAGAATAAAACAAACAGGATTTCCTTCAAAGTAACTCCTGATCATGTTTCAGATGACCACACAATAAACCAGACTGAGAACTGCACCAATTAAGACTGTAACTAAAAACCCCAAGATGGGCATTGAGAGACATTGGAAGCAGGTGGAAGAAGGCGAGAATCAACACAAACACCCCCCCCCCAGCCTCCAATGGTGAATTAAGGAGGGATAATGGTCCCTCAGACTGTTGGGGGCCTGACTATAGTAATAGTTTGAAAAAAACATGAACAAATTTCTATGAACACTGCACATCTTTATTTGTAGTGCAAAAAAACATGAAATAATACAATACTTAAAATGAAGAACAATTTTAACATAAATATACTAATTCAATGGGAAGTTGGATTCAAAATTGCTATTAGTAAGTTACCAATAAATACAGAGCTACAAAAAATAGGGATCACTATTTGATCCCCTTTTGTTCCAGGCAAAGGCTTTACAGCGCTGCAAGCAAAGAGTTAAAAATTTCAGGTGTGAGGGTTGAATTTAGGCTGGGCAGCTTCTGCAAACACCCCGCCCCCAGAGCTCAAACCACGCTCTCATCCCTCCAACCTAGGACTGAGGCAGCTTCTCCAAACCCCACCCCCAAGAGTTCAAAGCTCTCTCTCTCTCTCTCTCTCTCTCTCTCTCTCTCTCTCTCTCTCTCTCTCTCTCTCTCTCTCTCTCTCTCACACACACACACACACACACACACACACACACACACACACACACAAAGCTCTAACCTCGGGCAGCAATGAGCTGAAGTTCACAGAAGTGCGGCTGCAATCTGCAAGGTATTATAGGCTGGAGGAGAGGCAATGAGGGCAACGGGAAAAGGCAGCCTTGCAAAGAGTGGCTGGGAGGTGAGGGGCGGGGCTTAATCCCACCACTGGGGGGGGAGGATAGTGTGTCCTCGGGCTGCATGTGTCCCGTGGGCCATAGTTTGAGGATCCCTGCCATTGACCATGGTATTCTTCTGGGACAACTAAGAGAGTTGGGGCTAGGAGGCACCGTGTTACAGTGGTTCTCCTATCTCTCTGGTCGATCGCAGTCGGTGTTAGTAGGAGGACAGAGATCGAGCCCTAGACCCCTCGCTTCTGGGGTGCCTCAGGGCTCGGTTCTCTCCCCCCTCCTATTTAATATCTACATGAAACCACTGGGTGAGGTCATCCGACGATTCGGGGTGAGGTATCAGCAATATGCTGATGATACCCAGTTATATATCTCCACCCCGCGTCAATTCAGTGAAACAGTGGATGTGATGTGCCGGTGCCTTGAGGCTGTGAGAGTCTGGATGGGAGTCAACAGGCTCAGACTTAACCCAGACAAGACCGAGTGGCTGTGGATATTGCCTGCTAAAGACTATGTTAACTGTCCATCCTTGGTTCTTGGGGGGAGAAATTGTCCCCCTCAGAACGGGTTCGAAATTTGGGTGTCCTCCTAGACTCACAGCTGAAATTAGATCAACACTTGACAGCTGTAGCTAGGGGGACCTTTGCACAAGTTCGCCTGGTGCACCAATTGTGAACCTACTTGGATCGAGAGGCTCTCCTCAGTCAATCATGCCCTTGTCACCTCACGATTAGATTATTGCAATGCGTTCTACATGGGGTACCCTTGAAGAGTGCTTGGAGACTACAATTGGTCCAGAATGTAGCTGCGCAAGCTATCGTGGGTGCACCCAGGTACAGCCACATTACACCAATCCTCCGCGAGCTGCACTGGCTCACTATTGCTCTCCGGACTCAATTCAAGGTGTTGGTCATTACCTTAAAAGCCCTACATGGCTCAGGACCAGGTTGTCTTCGAGACCGCCTTCTGCCACACAGCTCCCAGTGACTGGTAAGATCCCACAGAGTTGGCCTCCTCCAGGTGCCATCAGCTGAACAGTGCCGGCTGGCGGGCCTGCGGGGGAGGGCCTTCTTTGTGGCTGCCCCGGCTCTCTGGAACCAGCTACCTCCGGAGATCCGGACTGCCCCCACCCTATTGGCCTTCCGAAAAGCAGTTAAGACCTGGCTTTTCTGGCAGGCCTGGGGCTGTTGATCTCGCGGTTGTAATCGGTGAGATCCGGCCATGAAAGGATATGCATGGGTTTTTAAATTGTTTCAATGTTTAATTATGTATCTGATATTTATTGTGTTGATAAGCCACCCAGAGTCCTTTGGGAGTTGGGCGGCATATAAATTTAGTTAACTAGCTAACTAACTAAATAAATAAATAAATAAATGTTTGTGGAAGCGGGACCCCTGGATCTTATCTAACGCCCTATGACATCATTGTTCATGAACATTTATAGATTTGGAAGATCTGGAAGATGAAGTTGGCGTGTCCGAGCCCTTGGAAGATCTCTCAGGCTGCTCGGCCCTGTGCCGGCCGTTACGACCCTTCGAAGAGTCAGAAGCGGCCGATGATGAAGCCCTGGAAGCCATACGATGGTGACACCAATGGGCCATTGCCAATGGTAACAAGAGTAATGTCACATGCAGTGGGGCAGATGGGGTCTCTGTCGATAGATTATTGTCCAGGACAATGTGAGATGATCCAGTATCTGGAAGCCCCCGACGCTGGAGCTGAGCCGTGCCCTGGTGGGGCATGGCAGCACGTGAAGAAGTGGTTCAATTGCCCAGCCAGATATAATAATAATAATAATAATAATAATAATAATAATAATAATAATAATAATAATAATAATAATAATAATAATAATAATAATAATAAAACTTCACAGAGAATATAGCAACCAATTTTCACCCAATTTGGAAGGAATGGAGTGGCACAACCGTCCTCGCGGAGCGACTGAGTGAAAAAGCTGTCAAGCATAGCAACAAGGGCGGTACCTAAACAGCTTTGACAGACTCAGTCCAATCAGAGAGCAGACGGATTTAACCCATTACTGGATGCTATATCCACTATGAGGGAGAATGAGCGTTGCCTTACCTGATACGCTTTCTCATCAGGAGGAGCCAGCAGTCAGGACGGGTTTTGTCTCCGCCCATTAGCAGTCAGGACCGAGTCTCTTTTAAATATCCGGATCCGACTTCTGGGACCCCAGTTCTGACGAATCCGAAGGGAAGACTCGATGTGGCGAACAAAGGCAATTCTTGGCCAAATTAAATAAGGTCTCATCCCGACTGTGTGTTGACTGGTTCATATGCCGGACGTGAGGTTGAATGCGATCAGTAGGTAGTGAGAGGAACGTTCCAAGTTAGACAGCATAGAAGAGAACGGTTCCTGAAGAGTACGAAGTTGCAGCAAACCGATGGCGAACTTGGATGAGCATCAGTAGTGTAGGCACATAGGTAGAGAACGGAATATAACTAATCCCGAAGGCCCAGGAATCCAGGAAGTAAAACAAGGGAGGAAACTGATTGCTGGCTCCTCCTGATGAGAAAGAGCGTATCATGTAAGGCAACATTCATTCCCCATCCTCTGAGGAGCCAGCAGTCAGGACGGGACATACCAAAGCCAAGTCCCTATGGGTGGGATCCCTCGGAAGCTAAGTCCTATTATCGACCACCCTCTGCAACACTCATCTTCCAAACGCACCGTCCGCTGATGCATATCTGTCTATCCTGTAATGCCGGATAAACTGAGTTGGAGAGGCCCAAGTCACGGCCCGGCAGAGATCTTCCAATGGACATTGTGTTGACCATGCTGCAGAGGTAGCAGCGCTACGGGTAGAGTGTGCTGTGATGCCCGCGGGGTGCGGTAGGGAGTCCAGCTCGTAGGCCTTTGCAATTGCGCCCCTGATCCAGCGTCTGATGGTCGTCGGGGAAGCCTTAAGACCCAAAGATCGAGGAAGAAAGGTGACAAGAAGAGCTTCCGTCCTCCTGAAGGGTTGATGTACATATGCAGGGCCCGTCCTACGTCCAAGGTGTGCCAGAGTCTTTCTGATGGGTGGGAGGGTCGAGGGCAGAAAGAGGGTAGCACAAATTCCTGGGCTCGATGGAAAGTGGAATTTACCTTCGGGATGAATGACGGGTCCAGTCGTAGTATCACCCGATCCTGATGGAAGATGCAGAGGTCATCTCGAACCGACAATGCTGAGAGTTTGGATATTCTACGAGTGGAAGTAATGGCAAGGAGGAAGGCGACCTTGAGTGACAGGTGTCTGAGGGAGGCCTCCCTCAGAGGTTTGTACCGGGCTCCCGTAAGAGACTGGAGGACCTTGGGAAGATCCCAGGTCGGGTACCGGTGGATCACTGGTGGTCGACAGTTCGTGAACCCTTTCAAAAATCGACGCACCGTAGGAATGTGTGAGAGCAAGTCCCAATGGCAGCACGACAGAACGGACGACAGCGCGGCCACCTGTCACCAGAGTGTTGGCTGAGAGACCTTTGTCTAGGCTCCTTTGAGAAATCGCAGGACCATGGGTAAAGGCACATTGAGCAACAACAGTCCTTGTGAGCAGCACCAGGAGCAGAAGGCTCTTCACGTAGCCGAATAGATTCGTTCAGTTGATGGGTGACGTGATGCCTGGATGTAATAAATCACATCTGGATTGTATTTCTGGCTGATCAGAGTGCCCCGCTCAAGCGCCAGGTGGTCAGTTGGCACCACCGGGGGTCCGGGTGGACGAGTGACCTCTGGCTGACGAGAGTTGGAAAGATGGGCAGCTTCCAAGGATCCGCTACTGAGAGCTCCCTGAGCTTGGCAAACCAGGGTTGCCAGGGCCAGAATGGAGCAAGTACGATTAGCTCCGCCCTCTCCTGGATCAGCTTCTGGAGCACCTGGGGCAGAATGGGTAGGGGAGGGGAGGCGTAGAGCAGGCCCTGAGGCCAGCGGCAACGGAGCACGTCGATCCCCTCTGAGTCCCATGATCGGTATCGTGTGAAGAACCTTGGGAGCTGGGAATTCTCCGGGGTTGCGAAAAGGTCCACCAGAGGGATTCCAAATCTGGTTGAGATGGAATGGAAGACCCATGTGTCCAGACTTCCGGGGGCGGGGCCATGGCGGAGCGAAGCTGAGAGGCAAACCGCTGCAACTTAGCTCGATTTTCTTCGCTCAGACTGCCGAAAATTCGCAGCGTGGAGCCTCGAAGGGGTTAGCGCGAGGAAGGGGAACATCGGGCGAGACGGGAGGAGGTGCAAACCCCCGCCGAAGCAGATGGAAGCCCCAAATTTGAGCGAAGAAGAAACCAGCAAATCACGCTGGTCCAGAGGCATGGCCGCCTGAGCATACAGCAAGGAAGGAGAGAGATAGAGGAACGGCAAAATATTGGTGAATCATTGGAAACATCGGATCAAATTGGATTACAATTTTTGATTTTCGGAGAACATTCTAAAATAGAAGAGAACGATCGGCACCCTCGAAGGACAATTGAGCCTCCAAAAAAAAGAACTTAGCGGCGCCTTAGCGGAAAGGAGCGAAAGGCGAGACGAATAAAACAAAATTAACAGACTGCTTTAAAGGGATACGATCCAAAAGAGCTACAGATCTACGGGACCACGGGAAAAACAGTTGAGAGTGGAAAAAGGAACTTACGAGAAGATCACATTAGAAATACTATGAAATAAAAGGAGGAGGGGGGGGGGGAAAGGGAGAAAGAACAGTGACAAAGCAATCTTCCTGAACGCAGACATCTTGTATAGATTGTAAAACAGAAATAGAAGATTGAAGACTCCTTCCCAAAAAGACACTTGTAAGATATAATATACGATACCAGATCAACTTGAAATTGAAAACTTTAATTTATATATTGATTTAGTAATATTGATTTAGTAATATACTGATATTTAAACTTTAACATATAGTTATCAAAATTATTAAAGTTAAAAATAGTAATACGTGGATACCTAAATAATTAACTATCACTGTTATTATTATATATTAGTTTTCTTTTTTACGGAAAGTAAGAAATAAGATTCTTAAAGATATTAATAACTATATTATGATACTGAATTAAGTGAACTTATATATTTATATAGATATTTTTTTTCTCTCTTCTCTTCTTTTTTCTTTTCCTATGATTACTGAATACTAAACTATTTAGACTGTTTAGATTGTGAACTTACAAAGATAGAAATTGTTAGTAAATATTTTTGATAAGTTAAAAAAAAAAGAAGGGGAGGGAATATAATAACAATAACAATAATAATAAGCTCTTGACAGTTTTTTTTTCAAAAACAGAAAATTGACGTTCAAATGATTAACAATTAATCCTTCTTTCTTATCTCCCTATCTCAAAATACGAATAATATTCTCCAATACTTTCCTTTATTGTACCTTAATGAATTTCTGACCTCCCTTGGATTTTCTTAAACTCTAGAATCCTTTACTCCATTTCATACCCCCCTTTCTCACTCTTTAATAGCTAGTTTAATTTTTTACCCTCTACTTCTTACTCTAAGTATACCGATTATAGAGAAAGTATAACGAAAAGAAGAGGGAAAAATATATGAAAGTGTGGAATAACTTTTTCAGCAGAGTGATCATGTCAACAACAACTACTGTAACCAAACCAATTAAGAAACCAATCCCAGTAACACCTTCAGCGACAGGGCAAAAACTGATCACAGAAATGGCAACTACTGAAAAACAAGGACAAACACCATCACTACATACCATGCAGGCCACACTAGACAGAATACAAGAATTCATGATGACACAGCAAGAAACAATGGTAAAAATGCAACAAACAATATTTAATAATCAGGAGCAGACTAATGAAAATTTTGAAGAAGTTAAGGGAAACATCAAAAAATTAGATAATAGAATGGAGGTAATTCAGGGAGTAGTAGCAAAACATGAACAACAAATAAAATATTTAGAGGAAAAAACCGACATAACTGATAAAAAAATAGAGGAAACGGAAGAATCACTAAAAACCAAAAACAAAGAATTGGAAGGGGCCATTGCCCTTCTCGAAATGGAGAAATCAGCATTCTACCTTAGGTTCCAAAATATACCAGAGGTGAAAGAGGAGGAGTTGCGTGATCAGGTAGCAGAAATACTAGCAGAAGCTCTACAGGTAGAAAAAGAAGAAATAAATAGACATATAGATGAAATTTACAGAGTACAAACAAACTTTGCCAAAAGACACAAGTTACCCAGGGAGGTACATGTACGATTCACAAAAAAAGCAATAAGAGATGAAATCTATAAAACTACGAGAACAGAACAAATACTACATAAGGAAAGAGAAATTAATGTATTAAAACAAATTCCCAAACGAATAAGAGAAAAGAGAAGGGACCTACAATACTGCACTGCAAAACTAATAAGACAAGAAATTCCTTTTAGATGGTTGATTCCGGAAGGAATCCTGGTGACTTGGAAAGGGAAAAAAATAAAGATAGAAACAATGGAAGAGGCAGACCAATTTATTGAAACATATTTAGAAAAAGAAGGAGAGAGCAGTGTAGAGGGTGAGGGACAAAGTCAGGAAGAAAAAGAAATGTTGGAAGAAATGGAGAGAATGAAAAGACAAGAGAGAGAGGGAGATAAGAGAATGAAAACAAAAGAAATAAGAACTGTGAGACAAACAAGAGCAACAAGTAAAAAATAAAATGCAAAATCAAATTAAAATATTTTCAGTTAACATAAATGGAATCAATTCACCAATAAAAAGAAGACAAATACTCAATAGACTACAGAAACAAGGTTCAGATATCACATGTTTACAAGAAGTTCACATTAAAAAAGAAGAGTATAAGTTATTACAGCAGCCCAAGATAGGTAATCTTTTCACATCCTTAGCTGACTCAAGGAAAAAAGGAATAGCACTATATATCAAAAACTGGTTAAGCCCCAAACAAATATATAGAGACACAGAAGGAAGAATACTTATGGTAGAAATCACAATTGATAAAACTAAAATATTATTAATAGCCATATACGCTCCTAATAATGGACAAAAAGAATTCTATACTAAATTATATCAACAAATTATAAAATTAGAGAGAGAAAACATCTGTATAATTGGTGACTTCAATGCAGTAGTAGATGCCAAAGAAGATTATAAATCGGGATCAAAAAAAAATTCTGAAAGAAAAATTTTACCCAAAAATTTCTTTGAAATTGTGAATGAATTTAAAATAAAAGATATATGGAGAGAAAGACACCAGAAACAAAACCAATATACATACTTTTCAAACCCACATCAATCCTGGTCCAGACTTGATATGGCCTGGTCAAATATAGAACCAATTATTAAAATAGAGAGTGTAGAAATAGAACCAAATACGTGGGCGGACCACAATCCCATAGTAATTACAATGAGAGGAATAAATAAGACAAGAAGGAGATGGATGATGAACCAGAAAATAATAAAAGAAAAAGAATTTAAACAATATATGGAGAAAGAACTAACTTTCTTTCTACAGGAGAATTGGAACGAAGATACATCTATACAAAACATTTGGGACACTATGAAAGCATATGTAAGAGGACTATCTATTGCTTACTCTATTAAAAAAAATAAAAATAAAAATAAACAGATTAAGGATTTACAAAACAGGATAGGGGAATTAGAACACAAATTACAAGAGACACCACAAGATAAGGAAATAAAAGAAGAAAAGGAATTAATTAAACACAAAATAAACCTGATAACACAAGAAGAAATCACATTAAAAATTAAGTCAGCCAAACAGAACCATTTTGAATATGCTAACAAACCAGGTAGATGGCTGGCTTATAAATTAAGAAAAGAAAAGGAAAAAAAAACAATACAACAACTAGAGGATTCGCTAGGTAAAATGCAGTTGGCAATAGAAGAAAAAAAAGAAATAGCACGAGAATATTATAGAGAACTATACAGCAAAGATACTATACAAATCCAAAATATACAAGACTATTTAAAAAATTCTAGTATAGCGCAATTACCAGAGGATATTAAAAATAAGATGGACGAAGAAATAACACTGATTGAATTAGAAAAAGCAATAAAGAACCAAAAAAATAACAAAACCCCAGGACCGGATGGTATTCCAGCAGAGTATTATAAAGAATTACAAACGATTTTAAAAAGTATGCAATTAATTACATACAATGAAGTACTAAAAAAAGGAGCAATTCCAGACTCATGGACAGAGGCACTAATAACAATCATCCCCAAAGACACCAATACGAAACATAAGATCCAGAGTTACAGGCCAATCTCGCTGTTGAACTCAGATTATAAAATCTTTGCCTCCATAATGGCGGAAAGACTTAAAAAAACGCTTACTAAAATTATACACTCAGATCAAAATGGTTTTTTACCAAATAGACATATCAAAAACAATATCAGAACAATTATAAACATTTTAGAATATTATGAGACTCATCCAGGGGAATCCATGGCACTCATATTCCTAGATGCCCAAAAGGCATTTGATAATTTAAACTGGGACTTCATAACAAATCAATTAGATAAAATGAATTTTGGAGAAAACTACATAAGAACAATTAAAGCAATATATTCAAAACAAACTGCAAAAATCCTCATCAATGGAGAAACTACAAAAAATTTTAATATAGAAAAGGGAGTTCGACAAGGCTGTCCTCTCTCCCCTTTATTATTTATATTATCATTGGAATCATTATTACAAAAGGTAAGGGAAAACAAAGAAATAAAAGGACTCAAGATAAAAGAACAGGAATATAAATTGCAGGCATTCGCAGACGACATGGTTTTCAATATAGAAGAACCTCTAGAGGTAGGATCAATTTTACTAAAAGAAATTAATGAATTTGGGAAAGTAGAAGGTCTAAAAATTAACAAACAAAAAACTAAAATAATAACCAAAAATCTGACAGATACACAAAATAAGGAATTAGAAAGGAAATTAGAAATACAAATTGTAAAGAAAATAAAATATTTAGGAATCAACCTGTCAGCGAAATGCACAACAATAAAAGAAGAAAACTATATGGGAATTTTAAAACAAATTGAAAAACTAGATAACTGGAACAAATTACAAATATCTCTAATAGGCAGAATTGCAGCGATTAAAATGTCAATACTACCTCAAATTTTATACTTATTTCAGACTATACCAATCAAATTAGAGAAAAAATATTTTGAAAAATTAAATAAAATACTAACCAAATTTATATGGGCCGGGAAAAAACCAAGAATCAAATTAAAATATTTACAACAAAATAGAAATCAGGGAGGGTTCGGACTGCCAGACTTTGAATTATATTATCAAGCATCTGCTTTAACATGGATAAAGGACTGGATACAAATCAAAAATAGACGCTTACTGGTATTAGAAGGTTATGACTTACATGTAGGGTGGCATGGATTCCTCTGGGATGATAAACATAAAACACACTCATATTTTAAAAGACATAAAATCAGAGACTCCCTATTAGGAATCTGGCTTAGAATCAAAAAACAATATTATACTAAGATACCACCCTGGTTCTCTGGCATGGAAGCCATTACTTACCCAAACACAACAAACCTGGGAAAAATGGTTACATATGAAGAAATACTGGAAGAAGGAGGAGCCTTAAAATCTATATCAAAATTAGAACAGGGAGGAATTAAGATTGACTGGTGGCCATACTTTCAAATTAAGAACAGATTAGAAAACGACAAGAGAAAATATGGAATACAAAAAACTAAATCAGAATTAGATAAAATCTTATTAGACCAGGAACAAAAAGCAATAACTAAAATATATAAATTTCTTCTAAAAAACAAAACACAGAAAGATATAATAAAGGGAAATATGATAAGCTGGACGAAAAATTTTGGACATGAAATACCAATTAATCAATGGGAAAAAATATGGAATCAGAACTACAAAATCACAAAATCAGTCTCATACAAAGAAAATCATTATAAACTATTCTATAGATGGCACCTCCCTCCAGCGAGATTGGCAAGAATGTATAAAAATCTACCACCAAATTGTTGGAGATGTCAGTGTAAAACTGGATCCTATTATCATATGTGGTGGACCTGTCCAAAAATCAAACTCTTCTGGAATAAAATCAAAAACTGGTTAACAGAAATCACACAACAAGACTTAGATATTAAACCGGAAATCTTCTTATTGGGAATCATCAACCAAAAAATGGAAAAAAAACACTACTATATCATTTTACATATACTAACAGCGGCAAGAATAACGATAGCACAAAATTGGAAATTAAATGATATTCCCGAGGAAAGCAGTGTAATCAGAAAAATTTTGGATTGTGCCGAAGCGGATAAGTTAACTATGGAATTGAAAGGAAAGGAAGACTCCGACTATTATGAAATTTGGAATTTATTTTACAATTGGTACGAAAAACGAAAACAAATATCATCAATGTAATAAATGTAAATATAAGTTAAATAAGACACATAGAAATTAGAATAAGGAATTAATAGAGAAAATAGTTATATTATAATAATATATATGTATACTATGATTTTACAAATTTGAAAGTGCCTTATTTCTTATGAACTATTATTATTATTATCAATACTATCATCAATATCACTATCGTTGTACTATTATTAATACTATTGTTAATATTACTATTAACACGATTGATTTATAAAATTTATCACATAAAAGACAAGATAAAAGTTGGAAAATACATAAAAATATATCGCTAACATATACTCGCCGTAGAACAAATTATAGAAATTCACAGCTCTATAGCTGTATGCGTTTTTTATGTTTTGTAAATGTTTATATTGTACTTCTTAATGTCATAATGTTCTTTTTTTTGTTTTGTATGTTTGTTTGTTTTTAAATGTAAATAACTTAATAAAAACTATTTTTTTTTTTAAAAAAAAGGAAGACCCATGTGTCCAGACGCCACTCGGCTTGGTCCACCGACGAGCGACTCAGCCAGTCCGCCTGGACGTTGGCAACCCCAGAGATGTGTTCCGATGTCAGGGAGAGAAGGTGGCGCTCCGACCACAGTCCCAGCTTCAGCGCCTCGGTCATCAGGGTCCTGGAGCGGGTTCCCCCTTGGTGGTTGATATGCGCCTTTGCGGTGATGTTGTCGGTCAGAATCAACACATGGCAACTCGCTACCAGATGAAGGAAATGTTTGAGCATCAGTGAGACCGCATGCAGCTAGAGCCAGTTGATGGAGCACCTGGCTTGTGCTCCTGACCATTGGCCTTGAGCCCTGAGACCTTCGCAGTGAGCTCACCATCCGGTGAGGCTGGCGTCTGTCGTGACTGTGATGGACGGCTGAGGTCGGAAGAGCGTCCCCTTGGCGATTGCTGGAGACTGCCACCAGTTGAGGGACCGTCGAACGGACGGAGTGATCTTGACCTTGTGAAGAGATGACCCGTGGCCGGCCTTCTGGAATGGAAGAAGGAACCATAGCAGCTCCCATGAATGGAGCCTCGCCCATGGGGTTATGGACATGCTGGACACCATCTTACCCAAAAGAGAGGAAAGAGACAATAAGGAGGAAGAGGCCTATCTTTGGACTTGGGAAGCCAACTCCCTTAGGCTGACTTGGCGCTCCTGAGAAAGGTACACTCTACCCTCGACAGAATCTATGACAGTTCCCAAATGGGTAATGGAGGGGGAGGGGGAAAGGGAGCTCTTCTGGAGGTTAATGGAGAACCCATGGTCTGATAAAAGATCAGAGACTATCTAGAGGTGCTGCAGAGCTAAATCCTTAGAGGAGGCATTCACCAATATATCATCCAGATAGCACTGGACCCTGACCGGCAACGTTCGTAGGTGGGCAGCCAGGACCAAAAGGACCTTTGTAAACACCCTGGGGGTGGAGAAAAGCCCAAAGGGGAGAGCTCTATATCAGTGGTTCTCGACCTGGGGGTCGGGACCCCTTTGGGGGTCAAACGAGCCTTGCACAGGGGTCAGGAGACTTCACCCGGATGCCAACATTTGGGTTCTTTTACCCTCTGCGCATACGCAGAACGCTTTGCGCATGCAGAGGGAAAAAGAACCCAAATGGCGGCAGCAGGGCAGGGGTCGTGGCGGGGTCGTGGCGGCGTGGTGGGGCGTGGTGGGGGCGCGCGGCATTAGGAAGGTTGAGAACCACTGCTCTATATTGAAAGGGTCTAGCTGCATAGCAAAACCGAAGGTATTTGCGATGCTGATGAGAAATGGGAATATGCAGGTAGGCTTCAGTCAAATCAAGGGATGCCATAAAATCTCCCTGTCAAATACATGCCAAGATGGTCTTCAGGGAGTGCATCTTGAATTTTCTGTAAGAGATATATCGGTTTAGACCAGTGGTGGCCAACCTGAAGCGTCCCATGCGCCAATTGGCCCAGGCGTCCTGGGTGGGCGGGCCCGCCTGGATGCCGCCATTTGAGTTTTGCCCTCTGCGCATGCGCAGACGGCAAAACAACGCAAATGGCAGCATCCAGGTGGGCGGGGGGGGGAGGCGGGGGGGAGGCTCTGCCGGCCGTCTCCTTTCCTTGCCTCCCACTGCTTTTCGGCTCTGCCGCCACTGCTGCCTCCTCCTTTCCTCGCCTCCCACCGCAGGAAGCGAGGAAAGGAGGAGGCAGCAGCGGCGGCTGCAGAGCCGAAAAGCGGTGGGAGCCGAAGGGGAGGCTCCATCGCCGCAACAGCCCCGGACCTACAACAAAGAACGAGGCAGGGTCACCTTCGCACTCACGAAGGGCCCGCCTGCACCGCATTCACCTCCGGGACTGGGAATCCCCCGCTTTGGCTCTTCACGCAAACCCGGTGTAGCCAGAGAACCCCAAAGCTCCCCATTTGGCAGGGCTCTGTTCCTGAGCTTGGCTCCCTCCATCGGAGGGTGGCCGGCTGGCCGGGCGAGCGAGGCTCTGGGCGGGCGGCGGGCGGGCAGCGGGGCGAGCGAGGCTTTGGGCGGCGGGTGGCCGGGCGAGCGAGGCTTTGGGCGATGGGCGGCAGGGGGAGCGAGCGAGCGCTTGGCCGGATGCGGCCACCGCCTGCCCGTCGCCCAAAGCCTCGCTCACCCGGCCGCCCGCCGCCCGAAGCCTCGCTCGCCCCGCTGCCCGCCCGCCGCCCGCCCAGAGCCTCGCTCGCCCGGCCAGCCGGCCACTCTCCGATGAAGGGAGCCAAGCTCAGGAACAGAGCCCTGCCAAATGGGGAGCTTTGGGGTTCTCTGGCTACACTGGGTTTGCGTGAAGAGCCAAAGCGGGGGATTCCCAGTCCCGGAGGTGAATGCGGTGCAGGCGGGCCCTTCGTGAGTGCGAAGGTGACCCTGCCTCGTTCTTTGTTGTAGGTCCGGGGCTGTTGCGGCGATGGAGCCTCCCCTTCGGCTCCCACCGCTTTTCGGCTTTGGACGGTGGGCAGGCGGCGGCCGCATCCGGCCAAGCGCTCGCTCGCTCCCCCTGCCGGCCCTCCCAGAGCAGCTCCGGGGACATAAAGGAGGCAGATGGACCTCTTGGAAAGCTGCAGGCGGGGGAAGGGCGCCGAAGGAAGCACTACTTACGGTTGCCGAAGCCGCCTGGCAGAAAGCGCGCCCGGGGAGGCGGGCATGGAGGAGCGGCGAAGGCGAGGCGCTCTGGCCCGGGAGAGGAACGGTCGCCGAGGAGGAAGGCCTGCGCCTCTGGAACTTGGCCCCAGCCCGCCGCTCCCCAAAGCCCAGCGCTGCAGGTGCCTTCAAGAGCCCTGAAGCTCTGCCGGCCGCCTCCTTTCCTCGCCTCCCGCCTCCCCTTCGGCTCTGCCGGCAGAGCTTCAGGGCTCCTGAAGGCACCTGCGGCGCTGGGCTTTGGGGAGCGGCGGGCTAGGGCCAAGTTCCGCACGCGGGAGGCAAGGAAAGGAGGCGGCCAGCAGAGCCTCCCCTTCAGCTCTGCCGGCCGCTTCCTTTCCTCGCCTCCCACCGCCCTTTCGGCTCTGCGCGCGGCGGGGAGAGCTGCGAGACGCGCATCCTACCTGGGACTTGTTCCATCGCGTTCCTCGGTAGTGTGTCCAGGGCAGCCCATTCTAAAAGAGAAAGTCTCGCGAGTTCAAACTTCTCAAACTCGCGAGACGATCTCTTTTAGAACCGGCTGCCCTGGACACAATACTGAGGAACGCGACGGTGGATGCGCCACTTGAAATTGTGGAATGCGCCACGTTTGGCGCATGCGCCACAGTTTGGCCACCCCTGGTTTAGACGCTTAAGATCTAAAATGGCCCTCCATCCCCCCGAGGCCTTGGCTATGACAAAAAGGATAGAATAATGCCCTTGGAATTGCTCCCCAGTAGGTACCTGCTGAATTGCCCGGATCTCCAAAAGGTGTTGGACCACCTCCTCCATAAGCGCTTGTTTGGCGGGAGCCCTGGCCGTAGGGCAACAGACAAAAAGCCCCAGGGGGAGGGAGAGGAATTCTAGAGATAAGCCGTGCCGAATGGTGTCAAGTACCCATGAATCGGTCAAGGTCCAGCGAGAAGCGAAACAGGCTAGTCGCGCCCCAATGGGGGTGTTGTCAGGACGGGGAATCTACCACTTCCCTCGTCTGGTGGAACGACTCCCATTCCCACTGCGGAACAGTCTCCTAAACTGCCTCCCCCTCCCGGCCCTGTCCTGATTGGGACGGAACCTGGCCCGATACTGACCTGGGGCCCGGGGAAAGCTGGAGCCCTGGTCAGTCTGGCAAAAGGGCCGCCGGAAGTAGGGAGATTGGAGCGGAAATCCTCTGCGAGACAAGGATGGAAGGATCTTACGCTTGTCTTGGGATTCGATGAGGAAAGGCTTGAGAGATTCCCCGAATAGCTGCTTGCCCTTGATGGGTTTGGCTAGTTGCCATTTGTGGCTTGTTTCCACTGGCCATTGCTTCAGCCAGTGCATACGTCTGGCGACGGTGGCCGAGACCATAGCCCTTGAGGTGAATCTGGATGTGTATAAGGTAGAATCGGCCAGGAACTGACAAGTGGCGTAAAGCTTATTAAGGTCCTGTTGGGCCCGCATGTTAGAGGCCGGGATGAACTCTTGGAGTTGGTTCAGCCAAAAGACGGCTACCCTGGCAAAGAAGGATGAAGTCGATGCGGCTTTGATGGCCCAGGCCACCGATCGGTGTGTCCTGATGAGAGCCTGCTCCACCTTGCGATCCTTGGGTTTCAGATTTTCGTCTGATTCCCCTGGAAGAGTGGTTGGTGTATGGAGAGCCAAGACCGGAGGATCTACCGCTGGGACCTCTAGCAGATCTGCCAACTCAGTTGCCACATTGAAGAATTGTCGTTCCAGTCCTGATGGAGAAGGCCCGGCGGTTGGGTTGGACCACTGGTGTTTCACTGTGTCCAGAAATAAGGAGGGTGCAGGCACAAATTCCATCTCGGGTGTGACTGAAGAGAGATCCAAGTGGTGTGTCTTTGGAAGGCTCCTGGTTGGCTGGTGCAGATAAGCCGGCAGTGGCCCTGGCTTTCATTAGGAGTGATTTGTAAAGCCCTGGAGGGAAAAGAGTCAAAGAGGGAGGCTGATATTGAGCAGGGATCTCGTCGTCCGAGAGATCACCATAATGTTCCTCTTCCACCCCCAGTAAGTCATCCAAATTGTCCTCCTCAGATACATTGGACAGATGATCTTCATCGATTAGTCCAGCGCTGGTGCTTGGTTGCGCCTCAAGTTGGGGGGTGGAGCTCCCTGACCTCTGAGTTGGCAGGGAGGCCGCCAAGGACTGAAGGTTAGTGGTGATGCCATAGCTATCCATTATTGGATGGCAGATTGGTCAAAAGGCATAGCTGAAGGAAGTGAGGTTCCTGGGTTCTCAGCCTGAGGCCTGTGAGTAGTAGAAGGAGAGGCCAGATTGGTCCCAGGCAGGATATCCTGACTGATAAGGGACTAAGCCTGGACAGGCTGGTTTGGAACAGGCGTGGCCTGGCTTGGAGGTAGGAGGTCAGGGGGAGATCCAAGGCTCCCTGGGCCCCACAGATTAGCAACTACCGAAGGGAGCACAGTGGTGTCTAAGGATAGAGACATATCTACTGGGCCCTTTTCAGCAGGCCTGGAGTTGTTAGCCTTAGCTGCCTTGTCATGCATTTTCTGCAGAGCACGGTCTCTGTGCTCTTCTGCTTTAGTAGAGGCCTTGGTACTAGGAATACGATTAGAGGGGCCTGCTGTCTCGTCATCATTGGGCCTGTTTGATTTCTTGGTATGTTTACCCCCAGGCTTGGAGCTGTGGGAAGGGCCCCTGTCCGCCATTGGGAGATTGCACAAGTTGTTAATGAAGAGACTGTCGGGCTGAATAGGGCCTTGTGAGAACTGTGGTGATTATGCCACTACAATGGGAAAAGGCCTAGCAAGGAGGCCTGAATTCCGTCCCAGTCGTCCGGAGGTGGGGGGGTAATTAGGGCCTGAAGAGGATTGCCCGAGCTGCGTAGTACTTAGCTGGGCCTCAGAAGAGGAATAAACGGCCGGTAATTATGATGCCAGGAAAAAAACTCCCCCCCCCCGATCGTTGAGCAGAGAAGCGTTTTGGCGGTTATTAGAGGAGGCATCCAGGTCCGGCCTTTGGCAAGAGGAGCCCTCCCACGCTGGAGGGCAGCGGCTGAGAAAATCCCCCCCCCCAGGACCGTTGCGTGCCTTATTGGGAAGAGAGGTAGGCGCGGGAGCGGCAAAAGGGAAAACTTCCCTTGCGGCCAAGCCGGAGCGGAGCTCAAATGGCTGGCGCTCTTGCTGGAGGCGCCAAACAGCTGATCAGGATGGCCGCGGTCCATCGCATTTTGGAGAGTGAGGGAGGCCGAGGGCCCTACCCCCCGCCCACGTGGTAGACTGGGCAGAAGCCGCTGCGTCGATGCCACAGAATCCGGCACCCACCTGTTACTCACAAGTCGAAAAACTGTTAAAAGTTGAAATGCGATGAAGAAACACGTCGGAACAAATTAGATTCAGAAACAAGAGTTAGTTAAGGATTGCATGATAAAATGGGCTCAAAATTTTGGAGAACCTATAATGATGGAAACATGGGAAGAGATATGGGTTAGAAATTTACACAAGCTCAAAATTTAAGAGAGAATTTTAATAAAATGCTTTACAGATGGCACTTAGATCCAAAAAAACTAGCTTGTATGTATCCAAATTTACAACCTAAATATTGGAGATGTGAATGTGATGATGCTACATATTTTCATATATGGTGGACATGTAAGAAAATTAAGGCTTTTTGGATAAAAATATGGTGGATTATTCAAAATATCTTAAAGAAAAAGATTAAGTTTACACCACAGTTTTTTCTGTTGGGAATAATTACGGATTGTACTGTAATAGAGACTAAATTGGTTTTGAATTTAATAACAGCTGCCAGGTTACTTGTGGCACAGTATTGGAAGAAAGAAGATACACCTATTATTGAAGAATGGACATTAAAAGTTGCACATCTGGCTGAAATGGGTAAAATTTCATCATATCTTAAGGATCATTCAAATGAAAGATATATATTGGAATGGAGTAGATGGACTGATTATATTCAAAAAAAGTATAAGATCAAGAAGACTCAAATAGTTTATTAATTATAAATGCCTAATTTTTAGATTATGTTTAGAGTAACAAGGAGTTAAAGAACTAGAAATATTTTAAAATTAATAATTCGTTAACATATTTTAGTTTTTTGTTTATAGAATACTATACCTTGTGCTTTTTCTGGGAAGTCGGGGTGGGTGGGAGGGTGAGAGGGGTGAGGGGAAGGGGGGTGGGGAGGGGTTTGGGGGGAAGGGGGGGAGAAAAGAGAAAAATGTTTGTACTTTGTACTAATAAAACATTTTGAATAAAAAAAAGAAAGAAAGAAACACATCAGAACCAGCAGTCGGGATGAGCTTTGTTTGCCGCGTCCTATTCTGCTGAGGACCGAGTCAGAACTGGGGTCCCAGGAGGCGGATCCAGATATTTAAAAGAGACGCGGTCCTGACTGCTAGTGGGCGGAGACAAAACCCGTCCTGACTGCTGGCTCCTCAGAGGATGGAGAAAGGACAAATGTAATGACTTTGGGATGCTAGTAAAGCAGTTATGAGGGATTATTTTATACAATATAATCGCCTAGAAAAGAAAAAATCCCAGGAAAAGATGCAAAAGATATTGGATGAAATTAGACAAAAAGAAATTGAATTGCAAAAGACACCTTTGGACTCTAAAATTTTACATCAAATTAAACTTTTATGGCAACAATTGTCTATGTTAACATTCAAGAAATAGAAACAAAACTAAACTATGTGAAGCAAAGACACTTTTGAGTTTGCAAATAAACCAAGAAGATGGTTGGCATATAAACTAAGAAAGGAAAGGGAAAAGAGAATGATCAAGAAAACCTGTGAAGGCAACATGTACCGTATTTTTCGGAGTATAAGACGCACCTTTTTACCCCCAAAAAGAGGGTGAAAACTTGGGTGCATCTTATACACCGAATGTAGCCCCACCCACCCACCCACACCCACCCTTTGGCCTCTGTCTTCCAGCAATTTACCTGCTTGCAGCAAAGAGGGAAGAGCCTGTAAAGCCAAGCAAGTCAGTAGCAGTTTCCCGACCTACAGCTGATTAGGTTTGCCACGTGGGAAAATGAAAGTGAAACTAGCTGCAAAGAGGCAAATAGCTGGGAGAGACACGCAGATTTTTATTTTCTGCTGGATGCAAGGGGGTAAGTGAATAACTATAAATGTCTGTAGAATGTTCAAATTATTAGACTTATTTTTTAAAGACTGCTTTATTATTGTTCTAGCCAGGTGTCTCCAACCTTGGCAATTTTAAGACTTGTGGACTTCAACTCCCAGAATTCCACAGCCAGCTTTGTTAGCTTTGCTGGCTGTGGAATTCTGGGAGTTGAAGTCCACAAGTCTTAAAGTTGCCAAGGTTGGAGACCTCTAGACAACTTAACAAAATAAAGAAGCTTTTTAAAATAAATGCTTGCTCTGAAGAGGCCCAGTGCTATTGTATCTTCTTTTAAATAATAGAGAATAATGTATACTTCCAGAAATTTTAATTAATTTTAACAGCTCTGTGCAAGTATAGTCTGAAATGTAACAGTGTCCTGTTTAGTATTAGAGTTAAATCCTGACTTACCTTGGAGTAGATCTATTTAAATAATTGGGAGGAGTTAGTGTGACTACATTTAAGAAAACTTTCTGGCATAATGTACATTTCTCCAATTCTTTGCTATTTCTATGGGTCAGGCACACATGCACAGAAATACACAGCAAACAGTGTATAACATATGTACTGTTTGCTGTTTGGCAAATTGCTTGGAGGCAGAGGCCTTTTTTCCTTGTTTTCCTCCCCCAAAACTAAGGTGCGTCTTATACTTCGGTGCGTCTTATACTCCGAAAAATACGGTAATAACAGACAATGAGCTTATTAAAAAGTATTTTCATAATTTCTGTTCCAATTTGTATAAAAAGGAGTTTGATATGTCTAAAATAGATGAACATTTATTAAGACAATGGTTGCCTAAACTTTCACAAACTCAGAGACAACTTATGAATTACCCAGTAACTGTCTCTGAAAGATCAGAAGCCATTAAAAAAATGAAATCAGGTAAAGCTCCAGGACCAGATGGCCTTACAAGCCAATATTATAAATGTTTCGAAGATGAACTTCAGCCACTCAAGGATATAATGAAATCTTACAGGGGAGAAAGATGCCTCAACGTTATCCAGAATCTACAAAGGTATTTCAAATGAATGTTGGAAATATAAATGTAAAGAAGGAACCTTTTACCATTTATAGTGGACATGTGATAAAGCAAAGAAATATTGAAGTAGGATCAGGGGTGAAATGCTACTGGTTCGGACCGGTTCGGGCATACCGGTAGCGGCCGCCGGTGGTTCGCCGAATCAGTAGTGACGGCTGGCTGGCCACGCCCCTGAACTGGTCCCCCGGTCGCTTGCCCCTAATCTTCCACGCAGCCTTCCTGGCGGTCCCCCATGGTGCCCGTTTGCCTTCTGAGGTCAGCATCCAGCCCGTAACAGGAGATGCTCCGGGCCGGCCAGCAGGTGGCCCTTGCGGGAGACGCAGCGGCTGCGCAGGGAATGAGAGGGGCAGTGGCGCCGGAGAGGAGTGGGCTTAACAAAAAGTGACCAGACATGCCAGGGGCAGACAAATAAAGAAGGGGAGGGGGGCCCTGCGACAATCCAGGTCTGTTAGAGCCTTTTTTATTCTCCTGCTGGAAAAACTCCCATAATACCTTTGCCCGAAATGCCTCTCGCATCTTTCGGAAGCACCAGGAAGACCCAGCCACCCCCTCCCTCCCTCCCTCCTCCCCCTTCCGCCTGGCTGGCTGGCAATAAACAGGGCATGGACAGCTGCCGCAGCGCTATTCTACCTCCTCTGCAAAACTGCTCCGCGGCTCCGCTCGCCTCCAGCAGCCGCCCGCGGCTTGCATGGGGCAGACCGCGGCGGCTGCAAGGCTGAGATGCTGCCCATGGAAGGGGGCAAAAGGGGGGGAGAATGCAGGCATCACAACAAGCAGCAGACCCCCCCAAAAACCCTCCAGCGGGTGGCTTTAATGCAGCCATGCAAACGTCCTGCACGCTACCGCCTCCCTCTCCGCTAGCCATCGGGTGGGCCATGGGCTTCATTTGCATACCGCCAATGGCCTCAGCGAATAGGCTGCGGAGCGGCCCCGGGCCCGCTATGTATATCTGAAAGAGAACTGGTTCTTGAGAAAAAAGGTATTCTGTGGATCATTGGTCTCAAACTCAAATCATCATGATGGCTATTTGATGACAACTTCATTAGTCCAAACTTCTCCTCCTCCTCCTCCTCTTCTTCTCCTCTGCCAGCTTCGAGGCTGGGAAGGGCTCGGAGCAGCAAGAGGGAAGGAAAGGTGACTGCGACTTCCTCCTCCTCCTCCTTGCAGGGTTCATTGAGTTCGTTTTGCATGCTCGCCCGAGGTTTGCACGACCTTTGGGGCTTTTGTGCAGCAAGCCCCCATCTTCCTCCTCCTCATGCACAGCTCTAACACATGTAAAAGCAGAGAGAACCCTCCCACCTCATCCCTGATCCCCGTCTTCGAACCCGTGATCGTGGATTTTTAATTCACGAGGAAGGAAGAGAGACCCTCCCCATCCCACCCGAGGACCTATTAGATTTTCTTGTTGCTCGCAGCGAGAATCCAGCTTTTGCGTGGGAGAGAGTTGCTTCCCGCTGGCCGGGGGGCCCTTGGGGCAGACGTAACCAATTGCGCTGGGCGTGAGAGGGGCGCCGGAACTGAGAAGGGCCACTTGCTTTCTTCCTTCTCCCGTCGCCACTGCTGCTGCTTAGATCAGGTGTGTGTGTGTGTGTGTGTGTGTGTGTGTGTGTGTGTGTGTGTGTGTGTGTGTGTGAGAGAGAGAGAGAGAGAGAGAGAGAGAGAGAGAGAGAGAGAGAGAGAGAGAGAAGAGGAAGGAAACAAGGAAGGAAACAAGGAAGGAAGGAAGGAAACAAGGAAACAAGGAAGGAAAGAAACGCATGACAATTGAGCCCAAAATTTTGGTTGCTAAGCAAGAGCGTTGTTAAGTGAGTTTCACCACGTTTTACAAGTTGTTATGCCCATTTAGTCCCATGACCACCAAGCCACGCCCACCAAGCCACGCCCACAGAACCGGTAGGGAAAATTTTTAGATTTCACCACTGAGTAGGATTTATACTCTAATATAGAAAATTCTTAAAGTAAATATAAAGATAAAACCAGAAACTTTTCTTTTGAGTTTAATGGCAAAATATTTGGAAAAATAATTTGGAACTTTGATGTTATATATGTTGACGGCAGCAAGACTATGCACAAAAATGGAAGGGCATTTTGAATGCTGCAATGCATTCGAATTGCAAAATTCGACTGCAAAAGTTGTTGGAGTTAGGAAAGATGGCTAAATTGATTATTTTGATCAAATACAAGAACTGTATTCTACTTGGAAACTGCTCCTGGACTTTGCACTTGAGGTAGAAAAAAATGAAAGTTTGATTTTGAGTTTTACTGATTAGATAATTTGTTGTTATAGAAATGGCTAGTATTATGTAAAAGTAAAAAGTTGAGGTTCGATGTTACTTCTTATTCTACTGCACCAAAGGGAATCGGAAATCAATACCTTTTCTTTCTTTTTTCCTTCTTCTCTACACTTTTCTCTTCCCTTTTTCCTCCCCTACTTTGCCTATTATTTGCTTTTGTATTTTTGTATTTTATATTATAAACCAATAAAAAGGCAAAGATGAGAATTCTAGTAAAGGTGGTGATGATTGGAGAACCAAGATAGATTATAGGCTGCACTGGCTGCTAATGACTTGTTAGTTCCAGAAGAATCTAGGGCCAAGACAAGAAATAGAAGCAGTTGAAATCAGAAAATCGCCAAAGAAAGTAGGAATGGAGAGGGGACAAAAAGAGACATATCTTCCTCATGAGGCTATCATGAGGCTACAGAAAATTAATCTTACCAGCCCATGAGAGATTGCTAGCCAATATAAATGAACACAGAGCATAGAATAACAAACTTAGAAGGGACTTTGGAGGTCTTCTAATCCAACCCTATGCATATTTAATGCTATTCCTTGGATTTAAATGGAGAGGGGATGTGCAGTATGTATACACTCACAAACACATGACAAACTCTCAGTTGCAGGAAGCTGCTTGTGCTAAAACTAAATTACAAGAAGGGACCTGTTGAACTATGTTGGATCATTTCCTGTCAGCACAAAAAGCTCTGATGATGCACTTAATATTAGTTTCAGTTAATATTTCACAAATGCATAATAATTGTGGAATTTTTCTTGGCTTACCATAAGAAAAGGTGTCTGGAAGAGGCACACCGTGACCAGCCAATTCTTGGAATGTCCAGAACTTGTTGACACAATTAAGTATGGCTTGTGGACGGTTCATTAGCCGGCAGCCCATCTTCTCCAGATGGCGAAGGACTGTAATATCACTATCACTCTGCACCCATGGTGTTGGTACACGAACGACAACTACTTGCGGGTAAGCAGTGATGAGTTCCCCATTGACCCGAAGACCTGCAGAAAAGAGTAACAAAAAGATGCAAATTTGATTAAAATCATAGTTAATAAAGAAAAAGCACTATATTTAATCTATTAGAATGGTATATCCAGTCCTTTTAACTTTTGGAAAATGACACATAGCTGTTACATTGTATCATGCCCCATTGCATTAGGTTTTACATGATTTTCACACAAATGCCAAAGGTCCTGGTGGTCTGCATAAATAAAAAACACTATAAATTACATACTACGTATACTACAGTATAGATCAGCAGTCCCAATCTTTCTGGCACCAGGGACTGGTTTCAGAAGAAACAATGTCATTCACAGACCAGGGGTGGGGGTGGGGTGGGGATATGGTTTCGCACACAACCTAGATCCCATGCATGCAGTTGAAGCTTCACTTGCTCATTTGCACGGCCCAGTTCCTAACAGGCCATGGACCAATACTGGTACCAGGGATTGGGGACCCCACAGTATTTATTACACTTACAGTATACTATATTATATTATATGAAAGAGGAAAGGCAAGATATCTTAGTGGAGGAAGTATCAAGTGCCATAAAATCAATAAAAAATGACAAAGCTTCAGAAAATGACTGTTACAGTTGAAATGCTGAAAGCTGGTGGTCAGTTTACACAAGATACTAGCAAAAGTATACTCGAGATGCCTCAGAGAAGAAAAAATACCCAATGCATGGAAACATGCTAAAGCAATTTTTATACACAAGGGCCCAAGATGATTTAAAGAACTATTACTCAATAAGCCTTCTTTCAGTCATCTACACGGTTTTCACCAAGATAATAGCAAAAAGAATATTGAGAACATTAAATGATGTACAGGCAAAAGAGCAGGCAGGGTTCAGGATCCTGTCTGGGGGTATCCTCCAGGGATGAGAGACAGATAGGCTCACCAGGTCCGCAAACCACGGGCACCTGGGCCAGTAGGGTGCCACAAGAGGAACCTCTGCCTCCTCCGCCAAGATCTTTCTGATGACCCTCGGAATGAGAGGGAGGGAAGGTGTATAGAAGACCGGGAGGTCATAGGCAACAGAGGGCGTTGGACCCCCTCGGCCACTTGTGTCTGGAACCTGGAAAAGAACCTCAGAAGTTAAGTGTTCATTGGACTGGCAAATAAGTCCACACTTGGATGGCCAAATTTCTCTGATAGTTGCTGAAACAACTCTGGGTGCAGGCGCCATTCGGACTGGTCGATGGTTGTCCTGCTCAATCAGTCTGCCTGTGTGTTGGTGATTCACAGACTCCTTATGTGCTCTGCTCGTAAGGAGTAAGTGCCTCTCCACCCAAAGGCCCAAGGAGCCCGCTTTGCGCATCAGGGCCTTGGAACATGTGCCTCCCTGTTGGTTCACATGTGCTTTGGTTGCTACATTGTCTGCCAACAATAAAACGTGATGACCTGACGTCTCCTGAAAATGGCGCAGCACCAGATGTGCCGCTCTTAGCTCCAACCAATTGATGTTGTTTTGAAGCTCTTCTTCTTAGCCTCCAATCCTGCTGATGCCAGGCAGGAGAGGTAAACAAAATCTTCGTAAGTGGTTGCCTGAAAGGACTGTGGTCCGGTGGTAACATTAGGAGACCAGTTTAACTGGCCCTCCTCCAGACTCTGAGAGGGTAACTCCTTTCCCAAAGAAATGGGAACCTCAGACCTTCCCACTGAAATTCTTGGAGCTTTGGCGGCTTCTGCCTGTTTCTGGGCCTTTGAGAAATGTTTTTCCAAGGCTTTTTGCCTTCTCTTGGCATCCTTCTCAGAGGCTGATGACATTTTCCTCGAATCATTAGTCTTGGCCCTGGTATGAGGGCCTTTTGAAGCTGACCTGGCCCTTTTGGGATCAGAAGCCTCTGATCTCTGCTGTCGGGGGGGGGGGGGGAAGAGTCAGATGAATTACTGCTGTGAGAAATGGATCGGTCTGCCATTTTGGAAGGGCTCAAACCACTACTGCTATCTTGCTGCTGCTAGTCTTAATTCAAATCTGGGGCAAATCCCAAGCCTGGGAAGCGTCCCCCTTGCAATAGTAAGGCTGGCTAATGTCCCTGAAATGCTGGCAAGCTGAACTGAGGGAATCCACAATACTCACTGTGAATGCCAGGCAGAGAAATTGGCACCAAACCGACAACACGGTTTTTAAGCGCAGCAGTCAGCAGCAATAAATGGCGCGAAACCGACAACAAGGTTTCCAAGCGCAAAACTAGGCAGCCTCTGTTTGCTGCAGAACTGAAGCCTCAGTCTGTCTCAGCACAGCTGTAAGGGGAGCAGAGCCATTGCTTTTCAGACTGCAGGAGCTAAAGAATTGAGGGGCCCGGGTGCTGGCTCTGCTGTCACTCCCGTGATGCGGAAATGGAGCCTTGATGCTCCTGGAAGACTCCAGCATAGAAATCCAAGCCATGCCCACCGCGGCACTCCAAAGAGGAAGCGCTGAGGCGCTGTGCTCTGGCGGAAAAATTGCCCTGCCAAAAATTCAAGCCTCTGGTCACTTAGTAAAATCCCAAGATGGATAAATAAATTTTGTGTCTCTCTAGGCGAGCAGTTCCCAACCTTCCTAATGCCGCGCCCCACGCCCCCACCACGCCCCACCCCACCGCCATTTGGGTTTTTTAACCCTCTGCGCATGTGCAAAGCATTCTGCGCATGCGCAGAGAGTAAAAGAACCCAAATGGCGGCGTCCGGGCGAAGTCTCCAGATCCGAGCAAGGTCTCCGCTCACTTCGCGTGTTGCCTCTGGGAGCTTTTCGAGCCCCGTCGCGAAAGGCATGCACGACTTCAGCGGGGCCGGGACAGGCGGCTGCCCGGAGAGAGCCATCCCCTTCGCAGAGTCTCTCCCGTCTACCTGTAGCATTCAGGGCGAAGGGTATGGCTCTCTCCGGGCAGCCGCCTGTCCTGGCCCCGCCGAAGTCGCCCACGGCTTTCGCAACAGGGCTCGAAAAGCTCCCAGAGGCAACACGTGAAGCGAGCGGGGCTGGAAACCGCGATGCCCACGCCAGGACCCCCCGCCACCCAAAGGCAGGCAGAGGTGCCACAGAAAGTCCGCCACACGCACCCGCTCCTAGCACGGAGGCTGCACCCCCCAGTTTGTCTCCTGAAGCATGTGCAACAAAAGGACCCCCGCCTCTGTTCCAGTCCCTTCGAGCGGGAGACCTCAGGTGCCACGGCCCCAAGGGAGCAGGAGGGAGTCAAGTCAGGAGGAGGGGGAGCAGGAGGGAGTCAAGCTCCGTGGGTGCGGGTGCCCAAGCAGGAGATCCTGCACCATTTCTGACAAATGGCAGTCCAATCTCTTCTTGAAAACCTCCAGTAATGAAACTCCCACAACTTCCGAAGGCAAGCTGTTCCACTGGTTGATTGTTCTCACTGTCAGAAAATTTCTCTTTATTTCTAGGTTGAATCTCTCCTTGATCAGTTTCCATCCATTATTCCTTGTCTGGTCTTCAGGTGCCTTGGAAAATAGCTTGACCCCTTCCTCTCTGTGGCAGCCCCTCAAATATTGGAACACTACTAGTCCTTCTAGATTAGCCATGTCCAGTTCCTGTAACCATTCTTCATATGTTTTAGTCTCCAGTCCCTTAATCATCCTGGTTGCTCTTCTCTGCACTTTTTCTAGAGTCTCAACATATTTTTATAGTGTGGTGAACAAAACTGGATGCAGTATTCTAGGTGTGGTCTTACTAAGGCTTTATAGAGTGGTATAAGTACCTCACTTGATATTGATTGTATCCCTCTGTTAATGCATTTTAGGATTGCATTGGCTTTTTTGGCAGCCGCTGCACTCTGCTGGCTCATATTTAGCTGGTTGTCCACTAACACTCCAAGATCTCTCTCTCTGTTACTGCTATTAAACCTGGTTTCACCCAGTCTATATGTGTACTTTTGGTTTTTCTTGCCCAAGTGTAAGACTTTACTTTTCTCTACATTGAATTTCATTTTGTTAGATAGGGCCCAGTGTTCAAGTCTGTCAAGCTCCATCTGGATCTTGAGCCTATCTTCTAGGGCAGTGTTTCCCAACCTTGGCAACTTGAAGATGTCTGGACTTCAACTCCCAGAATTCCCCAGCCAGCATTCGCTGGCTGGGGAATTCTGGGAGTTGAAGTCCAGACATCTTCAAGTTGCCAAGGTTGGGAAACACTGTTCTAGGGTGTTAGCTATTCCTGCCAGCTTAGTATCATCTGCAAATTTGGTAAATTCCCCTTCTATTCCCTCATCTAAGTTGTTTATGAAGATATTGAAGAGTACTGGGCCTAAGACGGATTAACAGAGTGTAACTTTGGTAATGTGGAGGAAAAAACATAATGGATCCATTTTTGGAATTCTTTTTTTTAAATTTGGAACCACTGAACAAAATCTTTCAGGGATTCTAGAGCACGGCAGAATTACTAGAGGGCTGGAAAAGAGCAGGGAAAAAAGTGGAACCAGGAAACTACAGACAAATCAGTTTGACTTTAATACCTGGGAAAGTCCTGGAAAAGATGATAAAGTGGCACATTTGTGACCATCTAAAAATAAATACCGTATTTTTCAGAATATAAGACACACTGGAATATAAGATACACCTTAGTTTTGGGAGAGGAAAATAGGGGGGAAAATCTACCTACCAGGTATTCATCTCGCTAGCATCCTTAGTCTGTTCAGCTTCAGCACATTATTTTATCCCCTGGTTAGGGCTGAAAAAACCTTTTTCAGAGGGAGTAGGAATGGAAACAAGCCTGCAAAGATTTAGGGCAGGAAAAACTACTTCTGGGGGAGTAGGAATTTAAAAATGCTGCAAGCCAGTAAGATCGTTAGCATCTCGTTAGGGCTGAAAAGACCTTTTTCAGAGGAGTAGGAATGAAAACAAGCCTGCAGAGACTTAGGGCAGGAAAAACTACTTCTGAGGGAGTAGGAATTAAAAAATGCTGCAAGCCAGTAAGATCGTTAGCACCTCGTTAGGGCTGAAAAAACCTTTTTCAGAGGGAGTAGGAATGAAAACAAGCCTGCAAAGACGGAGTTGGAAGCCGGGAAGATCGTTAGCACCTCCTTAGGGCTGGAAAAAAAGCTTCGGGAAAAGCTACATTCGGAGTATAAGATGCACCCAAATTTTCAGCCTCTTTTAGGGAGGAAAAAGGTGCGTCTTATACTCCAAAAATATGGTAGATTTCCAGAACCAACGTGAGTTTGTTAAAAATAGATCATGCCAGACAAACCTTATTGCCTTTTTTCATAGTGACTAAATTAATGGATCAGTAAAACGATGTGGATATACAGGTAGTCTTCAACGGACGACCACAATTGAGCCCAAAATTTCTGTTGAGACATTTGTGAAGTGAGTTTTGCCCCATTTTAAGACATTTCTTGCCACAGTTGTTAAGTGAATCACTGCCATTATTAAGTTAGTAACACGGTTATTAAGTGAATCTGGTTTCCCCATTGACTTTGCTTGTCAGAAGGTTGCATAAGGTGATCGCATGACCCCGAGACACTGCAACCATCATAAATGTCAGTTGCCAAGCACCTGAGTTTTTAATCACATGATCATGGGGACGCTCCAACAATCATAAATGTGAAAATTGGTCATGAGTCACTTTTTTCAGTGCTGTTGTAACTTTGAACAGTCACTAAATGAACTGTTGTAATTCAAGGACTGCCTGTAGTATACTTAGACTACAGTTAAGGCATTTAATAAAATAGACCACAGCCTACTTCTTCATAAGATAGAACAATGTTGGACAGACAGTACTGTTAGTGTATTAGCAGAGTATTCCTTGTGTTACCAAGGTTGTGCATACAGAAACGTTTAGATTGAGATCAGTTGTGAATAAGTACTCAGCCACACACAGATACACTAACTTGAATTAAAATTTACTTTAAGAAATAGCATTTTCCTATAAACAGTCCAAAGTCATACACTTAATAGTCATAATGACAATCCAAGTATTATCCAGTACAAATACATTTCAGCTATAATACATAACTACAACACAGAGAGAAATGCAGAGCATACATACTCTAGGCCTTGCTCTAATGATAAGCAGAGACTACACTCTGAGTAGCAGAGACCAAAGACAAACAGAGAGGGACTCCCAGAGAAATAAGCTGTGAACTCTAGCTCCCTCTTGTGGCAGTCTGCAACACCTAAGCTAAACAGACTTATAGCTGTTAAAAGCTAGACATATATTGTTCTATCCAATATTAGTTATGGTCAGAGACCTAACATTCTCCCCTTTGGGTAGATCAATATATAATACCTTACATCTTTAAACCATAGTTTTCACAACACTCTTTGTGTTTAATTGCACCTTGCGCTTTAGTAAAATGATCTGCAATATTCTGTTCAGTCATGCAGTATTCCAACTTAACCATTTTATTTTGAACACATTGTCTAACATTCAGATATCTCAAATCAGTGTGTTTTGACCTTGTTTTCACAGCTAAACTATTAGCCATACTAATGGCAGATTGATTGTCTTCATACACAATAAATGGCTCCTGTACAGTAATTCCTATATCCTTTAACAATTGTTTATAATACACCAATTCTGTACACATTAATGATAAACTCGAGAATTCTGCTTCCATAGTGGATAAACTAATATGTTGTTGCCTAATAGATTTCCACCCTATTAAAGCATTACCCAACATTACCACTATACCTGATGTTGATTTGCGAATCATTGCATCAGTAGCAAAACTTGAATCAGCATATGCAGTTAACACTAATTCATTTCTCGGTTCTAAATACAAAGAATAATGTATTGTGTGCTTTAGGTATCTAAGTATTCGTTTAGCTGCTTGCCAATGCCTTTCATTTGGTTCAGCATTATATCTAGCCAGTTGATTTACGCTGTAAGATATATCTGGTCTAGACCAATTACTCAAATATGAGAGACTACCAATTAGAGACTGATATATCTCCTTATCAAACACAGGACATTTAGTATCACTATTTGTAAATCCCTGATCCATTGGTGTCTTAGCAGTTTTACAATTCTCCAGGTTATATCTTTTTAACAATTGGCTAATCTTCTTAGCTTGCGAAATTTTGAATCCTCTATTTGTCTTCATTATATCAAGACCCAAATAATGTTTAATTTCTCCTAAATTTCTAATCTTGAACTTTCTTTGTAATTCAGAAACAATATCATTTGCTTCTTGTTCAGTCTTTGTTATAATCGCTATATCATCTGTAAATAATAGCAACAGAGAAATCAAACCATCTTTCTCTCTCCTAAATAAACAAGGATCAGCTATACCAGCTTTAAAATCCATGGAAACTAATACTTTTACAATGCATTTATTCCATTCATAACCTGATTGCTTTAAACCATAAAGACTTTTCTTTAATTTCCAATAATCATTTTTTCCATCATCTTTTAAACCTAATGGCTTTCTCATATAAATGGTATGTTGTAAAGGTGCATGTAGATATGCAGTTTCGACATCTACATGATTAATTATGCATTTATTTTTTAGCTGCCCAAACTAATGCTCCTCTCAATGTATTTGCTCTCAGACTAGGTGCAAATACCTCATCATAATCCTTATCTGATTGAGCAAACCCCTGAGCAACTAATCTTGCTTTATGGGTAACAGTGCCATCCACACCAGTCTTTTAATTTATACACCCATCTGCAACCTATTGCACGTTCACCTGGTGGTAACTTTACATCTTCATATACCTCAAGATCCTTTAAAGATTTTAATTCCTTATTCATAGCTTCCTGCCAAGCTACCTGTTCCTTTGTTGGATACAGCTTAAGTTCATTATAATTAGACGGTTCCACATTAATCTGGCATACAATACTTGCCTGATATCTATCAGGTGGACGTCTCTCCCTAGTTGACCTCCTAGGCAATTTAGTACAAGTTGTTGGAATTTCCTCTTCCTTTTCCTCCCCTATCGAAGTATCTTTTACATCATCCATAGATGGTTCTTCCATAGATGATTCCTCTATTGAGGATTCTTTCACTCCATCCAACATGCTCAAGGAATTTAGCACTTGCACTACAATATACTTTAGTAGTACCTGGCTCCCAGAATCTAAATGATCTATGATTAGATTCATACCCTACAAAACATAATTTCCGTGCTCTATGTTGTCCCTTTCGCCTTACTTGTGTGGGAATATGCACCCATGCTGGTGCACCAAATGTATGCAAATAACTAAGATTTGGTTTCCTACCATACCAACGAGTAAATGGCAATTCACCAGTTGTTGCATTCACTACATTGTTCAAAACATGGTTAGCACACATTATAGCTTCACCCCAGAGTCTTTCTGGTAAACCAGAATCTGAAATCATGGTTCGAGACATAGCCTGTAATGTCTGACCTCTACGTTCAATATGCGCATTATGTTGGGGCCGAAAAGGAGCAGAACGCTTATGTTCAATACCAGCTCTCTTTAGCATATCTTCAAATCTCTTATTGGTAAACTCAGTACCATTATCTGTTACTAAACTAACCAGTTTCTTATTCATTTTTCGTTCAACAAACCTTAACCAGTTTACAAAATGCTGATATGTTTCTGTTTTTGTTTTCATCAGATAACAGAAACCATATCTAGAAAAATGATCAACTATGCTCAATATATAACAGGCTACACCTAAACTGGGTTTCTTAGGGCCAATGAGATCAGCAAATACAACCTCTAATGGTTCCTTGGTTTTAAATCCATTTAACCTGTTTGCAGGAATTACCTTGCTCTTTTCCTGATTGCAAGCATTACAATTTAAATATCTTGCACAAGGTTTTAATTTTATACCATTAGATAACTCAACAGTTTTCTTTAAAATTTTGAAATTTAAATGTCCCATACGTCTATGGAGCAAATGAATACATTCGTCATGAGGCTTTCTATTTTCATAAACTGAATTAGCCTTATTTAATGGACTATCATGGATAATGTATAAGCCATCATGCAATCTTGCAGTAACTCTTTTACCTTGTTTTTCAATTAAACATTTATCTCCCTGAAAAGTTACCACAAACCCTGCTTTTACCAATTCTCTCACAGATAGTAAGTTATTTTTAAGGTTAGGTACATATAACATTGGTAAACTTTCATTAATACATGAACAATATGCATTACCTTCTCCAGATACTCTCAATTTCCAGCCATTTGCTAATGATACATGCTGGTTACTTTTAGTCATATTAACAAATCTCTCTTTACTTTTAGTTATACACCGAGATGCTCCACTGTCTATTATCCAGATATCATGGCTTACAGTTTTATTTGTACTTGATATAGCTACACTGACATCATTATAAGCTCTCTGCATATTACTAGCATTCTGCTTTTTACCCTTTTTACAGAATCTGGCTATATGACCTTTAGCCCCACAAGAATAACATTTCCTAACAATATAGGCAGTTGAAGACCGTTGTTCTTCCTGTGGTGGTTTCTCTCTCAGTTGTTTTCTATCTTGCCTTCTTCTAGACTCTTCTAACAGTCTTCCTATTATGCCAGTCAATGTCAGTTCATCTCTGGTCAAAACTTCCAGTGAAGACACATAATCATCATAAGAGTCATCCAAAGAAGAAAGAATAATATAAACTTGATGCAACTCTGAGAAAATCAGTTCTTTTTCATGTAGCTCTTGTAATGTTCTCTTCATAAACTCCAAATGAGCTAACATGTCACCACCTTTTAACAAACGTGCTCTGAACAGTTTACGTGTAAGGTATATGTGCGCACCAACACTATCTCGAACATAAAGTCTCTTTAAGGTACTCCAACACTTGGCAGCAGAATCTTCACCATGAATATGGACCAGTTGCTGATCACTCAGTGTCAGTCCAATAATACTAAGAGCCTTTTCATTATCCCGGTTAAAGGCAGCTATTTTCTTCTTATCTTCATCATTTGTTGGATCCCAAGCTGTTATATCAGGTGGATTATTAACCACAGTCCATAATCCTTCTTTACGCAAAAGTAAGCTGCACTTCATAGACCAGGAAACATAGTTAGTTCCATCTAACCTGGTTATCAGGGATAAGCTAGTTGACTGTTCTTGTGCCATTGTTAATTTAACAGTAAACCACAAGTTAGCTGTCTGAGTATGAAACTGAATATTCACACTAACTCTCAATATCTCTCTGGGCCCATAACCAGTGTTAGTGTATTAGCAGAGTATTCCTTGTGTTACCAAGGTTGTGCATACAGAAACGTTTAGATTGAGATCAGTTGTGAATAAGTACTCAGCCACACACAGATACACTAACTTGAATTAAAATTTACTTTAAGAAATAGCATTTTCCTATAAACAGTCCAAAGTCATACACTTAATAGTCATAATGACAATCCAAGTATTATCCAGTACAAATACATTTCAGCTATAATACATAACTACAACACAGAGAGAAATGCAGAGCATACATACTCTAGGCCTTGCTCTAATGATAAGCAGAGACTACACTCTGAGTAGCAGAGACCAAAGACAAACAGAGAGGGACTCCCAGAGAAATAAGCTGTGAACTCTAGCTCCCTCTTGTGGCAGTCTGCAACACCTAAGCTAAACAGACTTATAGCTGTTAAAAGCTAGACATATATTGTTCTATCCAATATTAGTTATGGTCAGAGACCTAACAAGTACCACTACTAGATGGATTCAATTAACTGACTAACTGCTGTCAGTGTGTAGCCCTTAACAGAACTACATGTACATGGAGGGATGCATGCAGTGGGATACCTCAAAGTTCTGTCCTGTCCAGTGCTCTTCAACTTCTTCAAAAAGATCTAGATAAAAGGGGGACTCATCAAATTTGCAGATGACACCAAGTTGGAGGGAATTGCTAACACTTTGGAAGATTGACTCAAGGTTCAGAAGGATCTTGACAAGCTTCAGCATTGGGCCCTATCCAACAAAATGTACCGTATTTTTCAGAGTATAAGACGCACCTTTTTACCCCCAAAAAGAGGGTGAAAACTTGGGTGCGTCTTATACACCAAATGTAGTCCCACCCACCCAGCCACCCCCACCCTTTGGCCTCTGTCTTCCAGAATTTACCTGTTTGCAGCAAAGAGGGAAGAGCCTGTAAAGCCAAGCAAGTCACTAGCAGCTTCCGACCTACAGCTGATTTGCCAAGTGCTAAAATGAAACTGAAACTGAAACTGCAGAGGCAAATAGCTGGGAGAGACACACAGATTTTTATTTTTTGCTGAACTGGATGGAAGGGGGTAAGTGAATAACTATAAATGTCTGTAGAATGTTCAAATTATTAGACTTGTTTTTTAAAGACTGCTTTATTATTGTTCTAGAGCCAGGGGTCTCCAACCTTGGCAATTTTAAGACTTGTGGACTTCAACTCCCAGAATTCCACAGCCAGCTTTATTAGCTTTGCTGGCTGTGGAATTCTGGGAGTTGAAGTCCACAAGTCTTAAAGTTGCCAAGGTTGGAGACCCCTGTAAATCTAGACAACTTAACAAAATAAAGAAGCTTTTTAAAATAAATGCTTGCTCTGAAGAGGCCCAGTGCTATTGTATCTTCTTTTAAATAATAGAGAATAATGTATACTTCCAGAAATTTTAATTGATTTTAACAGCTCTGTACAAGTATAGTCTGAAATGTAACAGTGTCCTGTTTAGTATTAGAGTTTAGTTACCTTGGAGTAGATCTATTTAAATAATTGGGAGGAGTTAGTGTGACTACATTTAAGAAAACTTTCTGGCATAATGTACATTTCTCCAATTCTTTGCTATTTCTATGGGTCAAGCACACATGCACAGAAATACACAGCAAATAGTGTATATCATCTGTGCTGTTTGCTGTTTGGCAAATTGCTTGGAGGCAGAGGCCTTTTTTCCTTGTTTTCCTCCCCCAAAACTAAGGTGCGTCTTATACTTTGGTGTGTCTTATACTCCGAAAAATATGGTAGTTCAGTGATGAGAAAAGTAAGATCCTGCACTTAGGCAAGAAAAACCAAATGCACAGGTATAGAATAGGCAATACCTGGCTCAACAGTAGTAACTGAGAGGTGTTTCTAGTGGACCACTATTTAAGTACTGAGTTAGCAGAGTGTTGCAGCTGCCAAAGAAAGCCAATACAGCCCTAGGTTGAATCAACAGAGGAACAGCATCAAAATCAGAAGTTATAGTATCGCTTTATACTGCACTAGCGAAGCCACACTTGAAATACTGCATTCAATTCTGGTTGCCATGATACAAAAAAGACCCTGAGACCCTAAAAAGAGTATGAAGAAGAGTAACAAAGATGATAAGCGGTCTGGAGGCTAAACCATACTATGAATGTTTAAAGGAAATATGTATGTGGAGCCAATCAAAGAGAAGGATTAGGGGTGACATGATAGTGGTCTCTCATTGCTTGAGGGACAGTCAGAGAAGAGGGGGTCGACTTTTTCTCCAAAGCACCAGAGGGCAGGATAAGAAGCAATGGGTAAAAACTCATTAAAGAGAGATCTAATCTGGAACTAAGGGAAAATTACCTGACAATGAAAAAATTTATAAATGGAACAGCTTGTTTCCTGAAGTTGTGGGTGCTCCTTCACTGGAGATTTTCAAGAAAAGATTGGACACAATACCTGTTTTTCAGTAATTAAAAGGCTCTCACAAAGAAGAGGGGGTTGACTTATTGTCCAATTCTTCAGAAGCCCCTGTCTGTGCGCGACTTCCAGAGGCTTCCAAATTTGTGTGTGACTTCTGGAGACTTCTGAAGTCAAGTGGGACTTCCTGAAGCTTCTGAAGAACATAACTTGTTTGCACATGACTTCAGAAGATCCATGAGTTCAGAAGCCTCTGGAAGCCCTGCATGAACAGGCTCTGTTCTTCGGAAGCCTCTGAAAGTCCTGTATGAGTTCAGAAGCCTCCGAAAGCTCAAGAAAAGAACCTATTTATATGGGGCTTCCAGAGGATTCTAAAGTCATGCAGGGCTTCCAGAGGCTTCCAAAGTCAAATGGGGCTTCCAGAACTTTCAAAATGGCCCCTGTTCATATAGGGCTTATGGAGGTTTCCAAAATCACATATGGCTTTTGGAGGTTTCCAAAGTCATGAGTGAAGAGGCTCTGAGAGCTGCCTCAGATAGGTCATTGCAGCCACTTAACAGCAGGAGAAAAACACATGAAGGTGGGCAGAACAAAGCAAAACCTCAGGAGTACTGGGCAGTGAGGGCAATTGTGCCATTCACCAAAGCACACACACTTTGGAGAATACAGTGAAGTGGCATTAGAATGGCAGTAGCAGGGCTAGGGCTGATATAGAGGGCTGCCTAGTACTGCTGTGCAGGACAGCCTAGATCTGGAAGAGATAGGCAGGTAGAGAATTGGAGCATCCCTGCAGTCATAAGTGCCTGAATTTTTTTTTTTAATAATTTTTATTAGTATATAAACATTAAAAAGGACAAACATACATTGAAGACAACACCATATGTACTTACATGTACATATATACAAACTTTAACAGTAAATGTCTTGGCCATAGGTTTTAGTAGATTAATACATACATAATTATATTTATAATATTTATATTTATCTATTTATTCTATCAGTTAATAAATTCTCAATTATGACTTATCTATCTAAGTATTTCTATATTTCTTTTGTTCCATTTCTTTTTTCTAGCCAGTTATAGAAGAGATTCCATGTTTCAAAGTATTCTGAGTTTTCCTTCTGTTTCAATTCTAGTGTTAATCTGTCCAATTCTGCACATTCTAAGATTTTTCTTATTGTTATATTTTCTGTTGGTACATCACCCTGTTTCCAATGCTGCGCTAATACTATTCTTGCTGCCGTTAGTGTGTGGGTTATGATATACCAGTACTTCTTTTCTATTTCTTGATCCAACATTCCTAGCAAGAAAGTTTCCGGTGTAAAATTTATTTTTAATTTAGTTATTTCTTGAATCCAGTTATGTATAGTTTGCCAGAAGTTTTTAATTTTGGGACACGTCCACCACATGTGATAATAGGTTCCATTTTTGTGAGGGCATTTCCAACATTTTGGGTTCATGTTTGAATACATTCTAGCCAATCTTGCTGGTGGAAGGTGCCATCTGTAGTACATTTTATATATATTCTCCTTGTATGCTGCTGATTTAGTTATTTTCAAATTTTTGGTCCATGTTTCTTCCCACTATTCCTGATTTATTTCATATCCAAGATTTTTGATCCAACTCGTCATATTTCCCTTAACTCTTTCTTTTTTCATTTTATAATTTATTAAGAATTTATAAATTTTTGTTATCATCTTTTTTTCTGGTCCCAATAAGATTTTATCCAATTCTGATTTCTTTTTTGCTACTCCAAATTTTTTCTTGTCCTCCTGTAGTCTGGTTTTAATTTGATAATATGGCCACCAATCTATCCCGATTCCTTGATCTCTTAGTGTTTGGATCTCTTTTAAGTTCCCTTGTTCATCTAGTATTTGTTCGTATTTGACCATTTTATATATATCCGTTGTGGTGGGATATGTAATCGCCTCCATAGTTGAAAACCATGTTGGGATTTCTGTATAATGTTGATGTTTTATTTTGCTCCAGGTATTATATAATGACTCTCTGATTTTATGTTTTTGGAAGTAGGAATGTGTTTTATGTTTTCCGTCCCATATGAAACTATGCCATCCTACCTGTAGATCATGTCCCTCGAGGGTTAATATTCTCTTATTGTTAATTTTAATCCAATCTGTTATCCACTGTAATGATGCTGCTTGATAATAGGTTTCCCAATCTGGAAGTCCAAAGCCCCCTTGCTCTTTATTCTGCTGTAGATATTTTAATTTAATTCTTGCCTTTTTTCCTGCCCAAATGAATTTAGATATCATTTTATTTAAATTGTCAAAATATTTTTTATCTAATTTAATTGGTATCGTTTGGAACAAATATAATATTTTTGGTAGCACTGACATTTTAATCGTGGATATTCTCCCTGTTAATGAAATAGGTAGTTTTGTCCATTTTTCTAAATCTTTTTCTATTTGTTTATTCAACTCTATATAGTTATCATTTTTAATTGTTATGCATTTGGCCGTTAGTATTATTCCTAAATATTTAATTTTTTTAACCGTTTGAATACCCAGTTTCTCTTCCAATTCCTGGATTTGTTTATTTGGTAAATTCTTCGTTATTATTTTGGTTTTGTTTTTATTGATTTTTAGGCCTGCTACTTCCCCAAATTTGTTAATTTCCTCTATTAATTTTGGTCCTACCTCAATCGGATTTTCCATGTTAAAGACCATATCATCTGCAAAAGCTTGCAGTTTATACTCTTGCCCTCTGATTTTAAGTCCTTCAATATTTGGATTTTGCCTAATTCGTTGTAGCATCGTTTCTAAAGTGAAAATAAATAGCAAGGGGGACAGTGGACATCCCTGTCGTACTCCTTTTTGAATGTCAAATTTGTCTGTTGTATCTTGATTTATAATTATTTTAGCTGTCTGTTTTGAGTATATGGCTCTAATCATCCTAATATATTTGGGGCCGAAATTTGTAGTCTCTAACTTTTTAATAAGAAAATCCCAATTTAAATTATCAAATGCTTTTTGAGCATCGAGGAACTGTAATTCTGTCTAATGAGGCCTGCATAGTTTGTAGGGAAGGAGTTTGTCCCTGTTTCTCTACAGTCGTCATTTCTGTTAGTAATCTTTGTCCTACCGGTGATGGCGCAGCCGAAGCTGCTTTCTTTACAGTTTTTGTCACCGTGGTCGAGGACATTTGTGTTTTTAAGAAAAAAATGTAATTTTTAAAGAAATTACTCCAAACCTTCATATAACCTTCTCCTATATTCCCCCTTTCCCTTTCTCCACCAAGCAAGCAATATCAATATTCTAATTCCACATTTATCAATGTTTTATACATTTTATCATTTATACTCCTAGTTCTTAATTCCTAGTCTTGATTTCAATTTTCTATGTATATATAGACAATCAATTTCTATTATTATCAATAGTATAACAATATTAATCAATATAACAATCTATCTATCAGTCAATTTATAAACCAATCAATCTATTTGTGCAATTATTTATCACAATCTATTTCAATCAGAGCTAGATTTAACCTTTTGTTAATACTACAATCTTTCTTTTAAATTAATTAAAATTAATTCTATTTGTTATAATTGTTTCAATCAAATATCAAATATTTAATACCAATCAACTGTCTATATTCAATATCCAAGTAATTTTTTTTCCTTATTTACCAGTAGAGGCAATCAGTATGTCTTCTTTTTAAAGTTCCAAAATGTCTTCTTTTTCAGGAACTGCACAGTCACTGTCACTTTTTTTTTATCCCTTTTATGTGTCTCTGTTATTCTCCTCCTTCTATACCAAATCCGATGTATCAAATCCAATGTTAAACTGTAGTCTCTTTAAATCCACTATAGTTTCTAAATTTCTGCTTTTTACTGCAACAGTTTCCAAATGTGTGGTGTTGATTTCAAACAGCAGTTGTTAAAAAGTATCTCCTTCAGCTCCTCCAAGATGTCGCTGTCAGCTTAAAGAGGTCTATATCACTGTTACCGTCTCTTTCTTGCTTACTTGCTTCCGTAGTATAACAGAGCCAATATTCCTACTGGTTACACGTTTCCTTAGTTGTTTATTCAGGCACCAAAACAAAGTTCCGATCTTAAATCTAACAGCAGTTTTTTTTTCCCTCCTTTTTTTTCTCCAGTCTTTCAGAACTCCTTTCTTTTTATATGGTAATGTCCTTTTTTATAGCTCCTTACCACTTCTGTGCCGCCTGTTCCACTCGGGACTCTCACTTTTCCACCCTTTGCTGTTCCGTCTCCGATTTCAGGTTCCGCACTTTGAGATTGATAAAGATATTTGGCCAAGGGTTACTGTTTCCCTCTCGCTTTCTTCCTCTATATCAGGATCGAGGCGCCATGACTCTGGATCATCTATCCACCACCGATCTCTTTCGCAGCTGTTATCGGGGGTTTCCACCTATTTCACCAGGAGATAGCACTTTCTCCCGGTGCAGTTCAGTGTCCCCCTTCTTTTAGCGATCTCCTCCAGAGAATCGCATGCCGCTTTCGGCTACCAGCTCCACGAAAAGTCGGGCGAAGTCCGCTGTCAGCTTTCTTCGCTCCGCTACAGCACGGCGCCCGCCCCAGAAGTCCCCTGAAATTTTATTATGTGACCATGACAGTGCAACAATAGCTGTAACTTCAGGCAAGGACATTCATTCATTCATTCATTCTTTCAGCACTGTTTTAATTTCAAACAGTTGCTAATGACCATAAAAAACCTACATATATTATTGCTAATGAAGACTGAAGTACACCATTAATATTGCTCTATTATTTTTGCTGCTTGAATATTTTCTGAAATTTATTTTCTTTTATTGTGGGCATACATTATATGTTTATAATAATTTTAAACTATTTTATTCTTAACATGAGTGTTTTATTGGTATTACCGTATGTTCTGGCGTATAAGACGACTGGGCATATAAGACCCCCAACTTTTCCAGTTAAAATATAGTGTTTGGGATATACTAGCCGTATAAGACTACCCCTCCTACCATCTTTCTTTTTCTTTCTGTCTTTCTTCCTTCCCAACATCTTTCTTTCTTTCTTTCTTTCTTTCTTTCTTTCTTTCTTTCTTTCTTTCTTTCTTTCTTTCTTTCTTTCTTTCTTTCTTTCTTTCTTTCTTTCTTTCTTTCTTTCTTTCTTTCTTTCCTTCCTTCCTTCCTTCCTTCCTACCATATTTCTTTCTTTCTTTCTTTTCTTTCTTTCTTTGTCTTCCTTCCTTCCTAACTTTTCTTTCTTTCTTTCTTTCTCTTTCTGTCTTCCTTCCTAACTTTTCTTTCTTTCTTTCTTTCTTTCTTTCTTTCTTTCTTTCTTTCTTTCTTTCTTTCTTTCTTTCTTTCTTTCTTTCTTTCTTTCTTTCTTTCTTTCTTTCTTTCTTTCTTTCTTGCTTTCTCCCTGCAAACCAATCCCCACCGTGGCTCCTTTCTCCCCCCCGCCCAGCCCTCTTCCAAGACGCCAAGTGCGGGGAATCACACCAAGCGAGGTAGGTGGGTGGGTTGCTCCCCTCCCCTCCCCTCGGAGGAAGAAGGAGCCTCTGTCTCTGTCTCCCGCGGGGCTTCAGCCACCCAACTGAGTCCCCGACCGCGGCGCCAGCAGGGTCAATGCGCATGGGAGGGAAGGAGAGCATGCGCTACCGCCGTTGCTGCTATCGCTGCACCAATATTTCTTCGGTGGGCGCGCGCGGGAGGGACCACAGAGCAGAGGCGCCCAGCGAGCGGGGCGAGAGGCGCGGGGATGCCAGAAGTGGCGGCAGCGGCAGGCTCCTGCCCGCATCTCCCGCCTTAAGCCTTGCCTTAAGCTGCCAGGCGCCTCTGGTCCGCGGTCCCTCCTGTGCGCGCCCACCTGCTGGGAAGGCTGCGGCTGGCGGTGGCGGCCGCAGCCTTCCCAGCAGGAGACCGAGACGCAGGGTGGCGGCGGGGCTCCTTCGGCCGCTTGGCTGGAGAACGGCGGGGATGCGGCTGTGGCCATTTTTGAGCTCCCCCCGGCTCGGAAGTTTCAGTACCCAGCATATAAGTCGACCCCCGAGTTTTGAGAAGATTTTCAAGGGGTAAAAAGTCGTCTTATACGCCGGAACATACGGTATGTTCTTGTGAAATCTGTCAACCAGCTGATTATAATGGATACAAATTGCATAAATGAAATAAATCGTAATTAATAACTTTTTGATGGCTATTAATATATGTACACTTATATATTACCTCTCTGCAAACTTCTTGTGGGACATTGACTCAGAAATCAATTCACTTTCTTCAGAATTTGAACATTTTGAAAAAATGTTTTATTTGAAAAAAAAACTGAAATTCAAAAATAATCATTTCATTTCATTGAGCTACTCCCAGCCAATCTAACCAATACTGAGAATTCTGGGAATTACCTTAGTCCAAAAATCAGGTGGACTCAAGAGTAGGGAAGACTATAGTAGGAAGCTTTTCACTGCAGTTGAAATATACTGATGGTAGAGCACAATAGAAATATGCCATGTAATAAGGAACAATGTTCAGTGCCAGGACAGAGCTGGTAACACATTTATATTACATAGCATCCCCTTGAGGCTGTTATAATCCCGCTTGGGTTCTGCTATGATGTGGCTACCATTTTAATTATTAATCTGCTTCATTTTCCAAAAGAACAAGAGACAATGCCAGGCTGACCAAATACAATCATTTCTGAGATTTCCATACTCGGACTAGCACTGATGATGTTGCCTAGTTTGGGTAATGAAATGTCTGCAAGAAAACAAGCAAGCTCAGAGAGCACCAAGGACCCCTCATTTCAACCCTGAGCTACAAATATTCTTCTCCATTCTCTACTAATAGTCATCAATTCATATCTTCTATATAGTATTCTTACCCAGATTTCCTTGCTCGATGGTCAAGACCACTTCATCCATCAGCAAAGCTCGGAAGTCTAGATCCTCTTCACAACATTTGGCTTTAAGTGCCCTTAGAATTTCCTGCTGAGGATAATCTTCTCGGATACGCCGATCTGTTAAAAACCAGAGTCTGGGAATAACAGAGCTACACATCTTGAAGTAGTTCTGCAGACTTTAGGTATCCTTTGAAAGGAATATCTAAAAAATATAAGTAAGAAACTTAGCTCATGCTTACATATAAACCATTCCAAATGACAATTCATTTTCTTGTAAAATTTGGTAAAATAGCAATAGCAATTAGACTTATATACCTCTTCATAGTGCTTTACAGCCCTCTCTAAGCGGTTTACAGAGTTCAGCATATTGCCCCCAACAATCTGGGTCCTCATTTTACCGACCTCAGAAGGATGGAAGGCTGAGTCAACCTTGAGCCAGTGAGATTTGAACAGCTGAACTGCTGAACTAGCAGTAGCCTGCAGTGCTGCATTTAACCACTGCACCATCTCGGCTCTTAAAAGCTAATGCTCCACCTATTTCTTGCTCAAATTAGAACTAAGAAGAGGGGACAAAGAAAAAATACTTTTAATTAAAATGATGGAAACCATTTGATATTTAAGTATTTTTATTTTTCGGTACTGTTTTATTGAAATCAGGATAACAGGATTACCTGTTGAAGGAAATTTAAGAAATAAGGAACAAGAAAAGTACTTACAGGAAAATTATTATTGAGATTCAAAAATGACATCTCCACCCATCCAAAATAATTCCTTTTGGAGGAGGAGAATACAGCAGATCTGTGGGCCTAGGGTGCATGGTTCACCCCATATCTTGATTATGCTGATTGTGTGGTTTTACCTTGGCTTCTATCTTTATTATTTAGAGTTTTGTTATATTTTATCTATCTATTTATTTATTATTTCTTATTAATTTCTTATTTTTATTTAGTGTTTTGCTATATTTTATCTATTTATTTCTTATTATTTCTTATTTATTTCTTATTATTATTTATTTCTCCCTAGGGAGTAGGGAACAGCAAAATAAATAAATAATAAATAAATAAATTAGTGCCCCAAGCCATGTTTGAGATAGAGGATTTCCAGGGGAGATAATGGCAAACTGAAAACAGCTCTGCAAAAGTGGAAATGACCACAAAAAAGACTAAGAAACTGGTAAATTGACTGGTTTCTTGGAACTTCTCTGGATTAGGATGAGAAAGCACCCATATGTTCCAGATGGCTGCTTCATGCGAGGAAACCGCAGGACAGTGGTTTTTTGTGCGTCTGAGTGCTGGGAAATGAAGGGATCAGCATTCTTGTTTGCAACACTGGCAGAGTTTTTAAAGATACTAACTTCACAAACCTCATTTTCTAATCACTTTTGAAAATTGTCCAACACTTTATAGACTTTTGGCTGATGACTGAAAAGTTGATGTTTTATGGATATGGGATAGGATATGGGATGAAGATATATTTGTTTGTAGCCTTAATAGAAGTGGAAAGCCACTACATTTGTTTATACTTGTGATGAATATTGGAAATCATATATACAGTATGTATACGTACCGTATTTTTCAGAATATAAGACGCACTTTCCCCCCGCCCCGAGGATGAAAATTTGGGTGCGTCTTATACACAGAATGTAGCCCCACGCACGCACTCCCACCTTTGACCTCTGCCTCCCAGCAATTTGCCTCCTTGCAGCAAACAGCGCACAGCCTGATTAGCATAAGCAAGTGACTGCCTCCGGACCATCAGCTGTTTCAGGCTGCAGGCAGGAATAGGCTATGGCAATCCCTTCAGCCTGAAACTATTAGTTGCTTGTGCTAATCAGGCTGACTAAAACTGAAAGTGAAACTGAAATGGGTTGTGCTGTTTGTTGCAAGGACGTAAGTCAATAACTATAAATGCCTATAGAATGTTCAAATTATTAAGACTTATTTTTTAAAGACTGCTTTATTATTGTTCTAGACAACATAACAAAATGAAGAAGCTTTTAAAAATAAATGCTTGATCTGAAGAGGCCCAGCGCTACTGTATCTTCTTTTAAATAGCAGAGAATAGCGTATACTTCCAGAAAGCCACAACATCTGTACAAGTATAGTCTGAAATGTAACAGTGTCCTGTTGTAGTATTAAGATAAGGCAGCTGAGTTAGACCCTGACTTAGTCATGTTTGGAGTAGATCTATTTAAATAATTGGGAGGAGTTAGTGTGACTACATTTAAGAAAACTTTCTGGCATTAATATACTGCCATAATGTACATTTCTCCAATTCTTTGCTATTTCTATGGGTCAGGCACACATGCACAGAAATACACCGCAAACAGTGTATATCATTTGTACTGTTTGCTGTTTGCTGCAAGGAGGCAAATTGCTGGGAGTCAGAGTCAATTTTTTTTCTTGTTTTCCTCCCCAAAAGCTAGGTGCGTCTTATACTTCGGAGGATCTTATACTCTGAAAAATACGGTATATATGTTCTTTTTCTTTATTATATTCCCACTTTGCTTTTTCTTCACTTTATTCTTCCTTCCTATTCCTTTCTCTTTAAATTTAAATTTGCATTAGTTTTTACTACTATAATCAATATTTTAAATACAAATAATATGTGTGTGTATAAAGTAGTGGGTGACTGCATACATTGAATACATATTTGGTATAATTCTAAAGTTATCAATTCAGCTCTCATTTTCATCAACTATGTATTTATGGAGACAAGTAATGGAACCTGCATACTCCTCATGCAGGATAGAAAAATGAAGGCAAGTGACAAAGCTTTCATTTTTTTCTTGGCTTACTCAAACACAAAGCACTCTCCCATTTGTTCTGCCACTATTCTATTTATGCCACCTGAAATTTTTTACAAACATATCTGATCCAGCAACTGATCCACCTCAGTTGCTAGACCTAATTACTTATATACTATACTCCATATCGCAACTTTGCTGGCTGTTATTTTTACTTCCTTGTGATATCTTTTTGTGGGGGAGGGAAAACTGTACAAAAGTTGTAGATAATCTTTGAGTGAATAGGGACTACAATTTTTATTAAAAACATTTTTAAGTAATCTGATGCAGTGTGCAGTTTGGAAGTTAATAATGCCATTAAGAATTAGATTGGAAACATCTTCTGAGTTGCTTTGGGCAGTTTCACTTTTCCAGATGTGCTAAGCTTGCCAAAAGAATACCACATTCTTTTATTTTTCACCAAAAGTTGGTGGAGTCATTTAGTTGTTTATTTTTTAAATCTGGCATTATGACTTCAGAGAGATTTTTCAGTGTGGGAAAATATAAATAAGAGGTTCAGGGTCACATACAAAGTATGTTTGGAGTTACCATCTCTAGTATGCTTGCTGCATTATATGAAAAACAAATACAGAAAAAGTGTTACCTGTCAAATTAAAAATTAATGACAGTCACAATTTAGACACCTAAATGTCACAAAATCTGTTTGTGTAAGAGAACAAGATTTCAGATTTTTAATTTTAAAAATGCAAAACAAAACATGTTTCATTTTTGAGTACTGTTCACTTGACATTGCACAAAATTATATGATAGGGCCCCTTTAAAGATTGCCAATCCACGAAACAAAAGTTTTAATATCTTAAAATATGAAATATAAATAAGAATAAAATCGAAGATGTTACTTTTCATACTTCCCAGCCTGCAGGAATGGGCTCCTGTTACTCAATGACTTTCAAATATTAATGTTAATATTTTGCTAATTCCTATACAGGTAGTCCTCAATATATGACCCATCATGACAGAATGGAATTCTGTCCTGTATTTGTCAGTGTTCTTTATATATAGTTGTGGGAATTAAAATCCAGACTGATGGTCTCAAATCAAGAATTTAGATTATAAGGATGTGATCAAGCATATGGTATAAATTCTGTGTATAATACAATAATAATTTGGAACATGGATCCAATATGAAGTTCCTCAAAATTCAGATGACCAGTTCTTTTTGCAATCCAATCCTTTTTGCACAGTATCATATATGATTAACCCATTAAAAGAAACCTACCTGTTTAAATGTTACATGTTTAAATCTATTTTTATCTGTAACATATTTGTTCATTTTTATTTTCCCCTTATTATTTTATAAATAACTCAAAGCAGCAACCTATCTAATACCTCTTCCTATTTTTCCCACAACAAGCAGCATGGTATCTTGATACAGTCAAACACTATCTAAACATACTGTTTCTTTGCAGTAAGTTTCTCTGGGAAGAATTTAATCAACTGAAATATTTATGCCCTGGGAAAAAGTGAGATAATCAGGTAGATGCATCCCTTTATCATATGACAGGATGAACATACTTTATTTAATCTTAGCGAACCACGAATTGAAAAAAATAACAAAGGTCACCTCCTGTGGTAGAGAATTCCAAATATTATCTGTGCTATTGTAGTTTAAAATCCTAATCTGTTATTTATAAACACTTATTTAAAAGGCTACCTTTAAAAAAAAGGTAACATTAAAATCAATAGGTGAAAAGAATCAATACAGATTTGGTGCAAACTATATAAAATGTATATATTTATTGAAAATGTTCTCTGTTCTATATAAAGAAATATTTAGAGTTTACAAAATGAAAATCTAGTTGAACTAAAAATATTAATTCTGATTTTGCATTAATCTGCCTTTTACATGTATGCACTGTTGTAAGTTTTAAATTAGATATCTTCACAAAAAGGTAACATAAACATTAGCCAGTCAACTGCTACACTCATTTTGGAGAAATAACACAGAAACCAGGTGACCAAACATGCTTTTTGACTGCATCAATGTACTTATACACCTCCTCTACTTCTTTTATTTGCAAAGGACGCCACATCCTGGTGAAGAGGGAATATTTCTCCTGCACTGTTCAGCCAACTGTGACATCTTTTTAAAAACTTTTTCTTCTGACTTGTCGATAAGGGAAAACCTAGCCAATTACTTTCAGCTACTTATAAAGCTAATTACCCTTTAAATTCTTGCCCATAATTCCACACATCAGAAACAACAACTCCATTTTTACTTTCTTTAGGATTGTAGGAAGTTCCTCTGCATTCTGTGTTTCTTCTTTTTGTTGAGATGTCTATTCAGGACACAAGCTATTTGAACATCTACACTTCATAACCTAATGCCAAATTATTGTATAAAACCATGCTCAAAACTCCTCCCCTTTTCCTTTCCTTTCTTAATCTAGCACTATTTCCTAAGACAGGGTGAAAAAGACAGGGTGAAAAAAATAAATAATCAGAGTATAACTTACCAGACAAAGGTGGGAAAAACAGCAATGCTTATGAATTGTTGCTTCTGCCCTCCTTTCTGAGAAGAGATATTTCTGGAACTTTCCTCTCCCTTTTACCACCCACTTGGAGGATAATCAAGTCCTCTCAGTGCCTTTTGACTCTTCAAGAATGATTTGGTCATTGAACCTCCAAAAAAAGAAAGGTATCATGGGAATTGTTTTTGCCTGGTACCCTGATGGTCCACACCTAAACGTTGTTCTGATGACTAAAGTAATTTGGTTGGGAGGTTTAATCCTCAAATTACTTCCATGGAAAGGAGAATAAACAAAGGAAAAAAGAATATTAAGCTTAGAAGACTAAGCATTCAAAGCACACAAACGCCTTGTTTGGATCTTCCTCAGAACAGGGCCCTTACAAAGACTGTACCTGGCATCACCAGTATCTGGAAAACAAGAAAAAAAAAGAGAATTCAGGTTAGCTTTCTACATTTAAGGCGTTATTGAAGGGGAAAAAAGAGTGATTTTAAATGTATAATCTAAAATTAGATTTGATTAAGATCCTAAGGGAGCATTCAAACTGGACAAAATGAAACTTACTACTCATGAATATGTGATATGACTCTAATGAGATAAAAATCTTTTGAATCATTTAGCAAAAACATACCTTCAAAACCCTCTTATAGTACAAAAAAATTAAATTGAAAAAAAAGAAAAGGCAAATTGACCATGAGCAAACTGCAAGCCTGAAGGAGAAAGTCATGGTTTAACAGAATACTTATTTCATTACAAACGTATTTTAAAGCAGCACATTTCAAGAAAGTATTTTCTATGTAGCAGACTATTTTCTTCTATCCAAAGATAAGTACAACAGAAGAGGCTTTGTTGTAATATAAAACTAGCAAGAAATATTTTTCACACAGCCACGATTGCATGTCACCATTAACATTTAAGCATCAGTACTCAGACAAAGAATTCTAAAATAACATACGTATGCACATTTCCCTTCCTGAACACATATGAGGCAATTTCTAGTCGAAAGGCTTTCGACAAGTCATCACTAACCTGGTTGCTCTTTCCGTCGTCTCCCCCACCTCCTGAACAGGACTCTGGATTTTAGGAAGATTAGGCGGGGAATCCAACGCGTCCCCTCGATTATTATAAAAGGGTGTCAATAAAATAAGTGTGGGAAGACATAAAAGGACTGGGAAAGAGGACGCTTCAGCAGACTAAAGACTCGATGGATCCCGCAAATGTGGGACTATTCAAATCTCGGTCGGTAGTATCAGAATTATTTCCCGACGATGTGATAATGATCAAAATTGGAAAAACGAAAAAAGTGGGGAGGTGCCGAAATCGGCCTCTCCAGCCCCGCGCGCTCTCCCCCACCAAGATCGTCAGCAAGAGGCTGATGATGGAAGGGGGAGCTGACGTGCCCAACCTTGGTATTCTAGATGAACCAGCGAAATTAATTTCTCCCCACGACTAAGGGGAGAGAGGCAGCGCCTCTGCCCACCCGTAGGGCTCCCGCGGTCGCCTGAATCGCGCTCGCAGTCCCCCAGAAACCGTCACCTCCGATCTCGGCTGCCCGCCCTACTGCCAGCCTGCTTGCCTAGCCTGCTAGGGTCGGAGGGAGGGATCGGAAGACGCCGCTAGCGCGCGCACGGCAAAAAAGGAGGGGGCGCGGTCGGCACACGCAGCGTAATTCGAGGACGCTCCATTTCGCGCGCGCCCGTTAGATGAAAGCCCCCTCCCCTTCCTCCAACCAATCCCGCGCAGGGAGCGGTAAAGCGCAGAGATCTTTCCCCTCCCCCGCCCCAGTTGGGTGCCGTCTCCTCAGAAGCTGCTGTAGTCGTTAAAGGGAGGAGGGGCGCGCGCGTACGTGAGGCACAAGGGGAGTCGCGCTAGTGTGGCAGTCAAGTTGTCCTTTTCTTCTTCTCTGCTGCCAGTTTTCACTGGGCTTATTCTCGTTAAGAATTTGTGGCCGTTTCCCAGTCGACCCCACCCACTTTGCAGACTTATGTGGAAATATGGTATTCGCCCACGCCCGACGGTGTACAATGCACCTATCTCGTGAGCCAGCTTCGTTGAAAGGGAGCGTTCGCTCTTTGCCAGCTCAGCAGCCAGCTCGATGAAACCTGACTGCAGATACGGAGCTCTGCATGGGCTGCGTGGGAGAGGGGAATCGGGATTTGTGACCCAGAATACAGAAAGCCCCTCTTTTCCTGTAGTCTTTGACAGCCAGCTGAAGGATGCATACAGTCACTTAATGCACCCTTAAGAAAACATCCCAATTAATAAATTCCCCATCTTATCCTGCCATTTAAATACTAAAAGCATTAAAGAAGAATCCCTCATTACCGACTGAGGAACCATAGAGTGGCATTGTAAGATGCCAGTTAGACTCAGGCTGCTTAAATTCATTCCCTCTTTTTCTAAAATTGCCTTCCCCATTACTAATCTAAAGACAAAAGGAGAGGCAAAGCCAAGGCCTAGTCACCACCTTGAGTGAACCATGGAGTGCCAGGAAGCTTTTGAGAAATTTAAATTATCGTTTGCTGCTGGACCCATACTTAAGCATCCCGACATGGATGCCCCTTTCATAGTCCAGGCCGACGCCAGTGACGTGGCTGTGGGGGCAGTACTACTTCAAGCAAACACTGATGGAACTCTACAACCCTGTGCCTATACCTCCCGTAAATTAACTGAAACCGAAAGGAGGTGGGCAATGTGGGAAAAGGAGGCTTTTGCTGTCCGATGGGCCCTGTTAACCTTGGAGGCATTTCCTGGAGAAATGGAAGGGGCAAAACACCTTTTTGAAGTGTGGACAGACCATAAGAACCTAGAGGCCCTAAAAACCCCAAGGAAGTTGTCGCTCAAGCAAGTCCGTTGGGCACAACACTTTAATCACTTTAAATTGGTCCAAAGTGCAGCTGCGTGCGCTGTTGTGGGCGCCCCTAGGTATACCCACACGACTCCCATCTTACGCGAGCTGCACTGGTTACCGATCGGTCTCCGGATGCAATTCAAGGTGTTGGTCATCACCTTTAAAGCCCTACATGGCTCAGGACCAGTTTATATATGTGACCGCCTTCTACAGCATTCCTCCCAACGACCAGTGAGATCGCACAGGGAGGGCCTTCTCCAGGTCCCGTCAGCCAGACAATGTCGGCTGGTGGGTACGAGGGCGAGGTCCTTCTCTGTTGTGGCTCCGACCCTATGGAATGAACTACCTACTGAGATCCATAATACCCCCACCTTGCTGGCCTTCCAGAAGGCCCTTAAGACCTGGCTTTTTCGGCAGGTCTGGGGCTAATTGAGATCACCCCATGTAACGTATGTGTTGCAATGTACTAGTTTTGAAAGGTATGCTTGAATTGTTGTGTTAATTGTCTTTTTAACTTGTTATTATACTTTTTTCTTTTGCCAGTACAATGGGCTTCCTCCCCTGGACACAACGCTAAGGAACGCGATGGAGCTACAAGTCCCAGGTAGGGCACGTATCTCGCAGCTCTCCCCACCGTGAGACGCCCGTCCTATACGCCCGTCCAGAGCAGCTGCTGCCCTGGCTGGGTTTGGAAGCCGAAAAGCCGGAGTTTGGGGGAAAGAAAGAAAGACTTCTGCTTTCCTTCCATGCAGCCAAAAGCAGAAGCAGGAGAAATCTTTCTTTCTTTCCCCCAACTCCTGCTCTTCGGCTGTTGCAGGAGAGGATTCCCTCGATTCTGGTCGCTCTTTACCCGGCGGCTTCTGCCTGTCCTGATTCTCCCCCTTGGGGGGGGAGAGAGAGAGAGCGAGAGAGAGAGCTCAATCTAGAGGCGGCTACGCGCACATCTCGTGGGACTGGCTCGGCTGCTCTGGGCTGCCTCTGGCAGCGTTTTCTTTTTCTTTTTTAAATTGAAAAAGTTTTATAAGTACAAAGTACAAACATTTTTGTAATATTTTCTCCCCTTCTCCCTACCCCCCTTCTCCCCCGCCCCCCTCCCTGGACTTCCCGGAACATACACAGGATATATGTAATGTACACAAATATAAACTACTATATCCTAACAAATTGTTAACTTCCAAATATCATAAAATCTTAACTCCTTATATTATTAATTAAACTAAAAATTTTTAAATTGAAATATATCCCTCATAGTCTTCTTAATCTAAACTTAATTCAAATATAATCCGTCCTTCTTCTCCATTATCAAATATATCATTTAAATAGCTTTTACAATATTATAAAATTTCCACTTCTATTCTTATACTACCAACAACCTAACCACAATTATTAAATTCAAAAACAAATTAACCCATATCTAAAAAATACATAACAGCTTTACAATCATTTAATTATGTTAAATTACACTCTATACTTATTTCCACCATATAGTGTAATTCTATTCTCTACCAATTTAATCTATTATATTACATTACCTTCTATCCCTATTCCCCAAATTGTATTATTAATTCCATCATACTATTTAAAACCAATTTAATCTCAATTACATCACTTTACCTTCTATAATTAAACCTCCTATAATTTAATTCCTCTAACCTTGTACATCCTCATATACACATTTACATTTTGTTCTTGCTTATTTTGCTTTTTCCTTGTTTTATTACTAACACTGAAACACATTTTTTCCTCTAACCTTATACATCCTCTTATATACATTTACACTTTATTCTTATTTTGCTTTATCCTGCTTTATTCTACTAGCACTAAAACATCAATTTTTAATTCCCCTCGCTTTCAAATCTGCGAGAGGAGCTAAATATTTCTTTAAGTTGAGATCTAAAAATGTGTCGATTTAGTGTTACTTCATTTCGAGGAGTTGAGACTGAGATGAGTAATTCAATTCTTCTTTACTTACAATACTTTCACTTTCGGCAAATACTTCTCTAATCTGTCCTGAATCATTTGTTTGTTCTTGTTTATTCAGAATTCCTTTCTGTTGTGGAATATGCAAATCTTCCTTTCCCTCTCCTTCAACATTCTCGTTTCCTTTGTCTTCTGGTGGTTTCAGTGTCCCCTCCTTTAGTACATTGGCAAGAAAATCCTTTGCTTTAGCAATCGTATTGAGTCTATAACTTTCTGCCTTATAATAAACTGATAATCCAGTTGGAATAGCCCATGTGTATTTTATCTGTTGCAGTTTCAACTCTTCCACCAGAAAAGTATAATTTTTACGTGCTTTAAGTATTTTGGAAGGAATTTTCTTGAATATCAAAACTTCATGTTCTTCCACCTTCAGCTTATTTTTATAAGTTGCCTGTAAGATTCGATTTCGCAATGCTTTTGTAGTAAAATATATTACAATGTCTCTTGGCAAATGATTTTTTTTTGCAAACCAAGAATTGACACGGTATATTTTTTCAATCTGACCTCCCAGTTCCACTTTTGTCTCCCCCAAAAACTGCCCCAATACATCCACAATCTTATCTTTTAAATCCTCTTGTCCGTTTTCTTTTACTCCTCTCAGGCGTAGAGCAAATTGCATATCTTTATATTGAACCATCGTTAATTCTGCCTCATACTTCAATTTTTTTCTGCATCTCCATTACTTTTTCACCCAAAGTCATCGTGGTCTGTTTAATTTCAATAATGTCCTTGTTAGTGTATTAGCAGAGTATTCCTTGTGTTACCAAGGTTGTGCATACAGAAACGTTTAGATTGAGATCAGTTGTGAATAAGTACTCAGCCACACACAGATACACTAACTTGAATTAAAATTTACTTTAAGAAATAGCATTTTCCTATAAACAGTCCAAAGTCATACACTTAATAGTCATAATGACAATCCAAGTATTATCCAGTACAAATACATTTCAGCTATAATACATAACTACAACACAGAGAGAAATGCAGAGCATACATACTCTAGGCCTTGCTCTAATGATAAGCAGAGACTACACTCTGGGTAGCAGAGACCAAAGACAAACAGAGAGGGACTCCCAGAGAAATAAGCTGTGAACTCTAGCTCCCTCTTGTGGCAGTCTGCAACACCTAAGCTAAACAGACTTATAGCTGTTAAAAGCTAGACATATATTGTTCTATCCAATATTAGTTATGGTCAGAGACCTAACATTCTCCCCTTTGGGTAGATCAATATATAATACCTTACATCTTTAAACCATAGTTTTCACAACACTCTTTGTGTTTAATTGCACCTTGCGCTTTAGTAAAATGATCTGCAATATTCTGTTCAGTCATGCAGTATTCCAACTTAACCATTTTATTTTGAACACATTGTCTAACATTCAGATATCTCAAATCAGTGTGTTTTGACCTTGTTTTCACAGCTAAACTATTAGCCATACTAATGGCAGATTGATTGTCTTCATACACAATAAATGGCTCCTGTACAGTAATTCCTATATCCTTTAACAATTGTTTATAATACACCAATTCTGTACACATTAATGATAAACTCGAGAATTCTGCTTCCATAGTGGATAAACTAATATGTTGTTGCCTAATAGATTTCCACCCTATTAAAGCATTACCCAACATTACCACTATACCTGATGTTGATTTGCGAATCATTGCATCAGTAGCAAAACTTGAATCAGCATATGCAGTTAACACTAATTCATTTCTCGGTTCTAAATACAAAGAATAATGTATTGTGTGCTTTAGGTATCTAAGTATTCGTTTAGCTGCTTGCCAATGCCTTTCATTTGGTTCAGCATTATATCTAGCCAGTTGATTTACGCTGTAAGATATATCTGGTCTAGACCAATTACTCAAATATGAGAGACTACCAATTAGAGACTGATATATCTCTTTATCAAACACAGGACATTTAGTATCACTATTTGTAAATCCCTGATCCATTGGTGTCTTAGCAGTTTTACAATTCTCCAGGTTATATCTTTTTAACAATTGGCTAATCTTCTTAGCTTGCGAAATTTTGAATCCTCTATTTGTCTTCATTATATCAAGACCCAAATAATGTTTAATTTCTCCTAAATTTCTAATCTTGAACTTTCTTTGTAATTCAGAAACAATATCATTTGCTTCTTGTTCAGTCTTTGTTATAATCGCTATATCATCTGTAAATAATAGCAACAGAGAAATCAAACCATCTTTCTCTCTCCTAAATAAACAAGGATCAGCTATACCAGCTTTAAAATCCATGGAAACTAATACTTTTACAATGCATTTATTCCATTCATAACCTGATTGCTTTAAACCATAAAGACTTTTCTTTAATTTCCAATAATCATTTTTTCCATCATCTTTTAAACCTAATGGCTTTCTCATATAAATGGTATGTTGTAAAGGTGCATGTAGATATGCAGTTTCGACATCTACATGATTAATTATGCATTTATTTTTAGCTGCCCAAACTAATGCTCCTCTCAATGTATTTGCTCTCAGACTAGGTGCAAATACCTCATCATAATCCTTATCTGATTGAGCAAACCCCTGAGCAACTAATCTTGCTTTATGGGTAACAGTGCCATCCACACCAGTCTTTAATTTATACACCCATCTGCAACCTATTGCACGCTCACCTGGTGGTAACTTTACATCTTCATATACCTCAAGATCCTTTAAAGATTTTAATTCCTTATTCATAGCTTCCTGCCAAGCTACCTGTTCCTTTGTTGGATACAGCTTAAGTTCATTATAATTAGACGGTTCCACATTAATCTGGCATACAATACTTGCCTGATATCTATCAGGTGGACGTCTCTCCCTAGTTGACCTCCTAGGCAATTTAGTACAAGTTGTTGGAATTTCCTCTTCCTTTTCCTCCCCTATCGAAGTATCTTTTACATCATCCATAGATGGTTCTTCCATAGATGATTCCTCTATTGAGGATTCTTTCACTATCCTACCATCAGAACTTTTCTTATCAAAATCATCAGGAAACAATGGATCCTCAACAACAATACTATCTTGTTCCTTGTATTCCTGTTCCAATTTACTCCATCCAACATGCTCAAGGAATTTAGCACTTGCACTACAATATACTTTAGTAGTACCTGGCTCCCAGAATCTAAATGATCTATGATTAGATTCATACCCTACAAAACATAATTTCCGTGCTCTATGTTGTCCCTTTCGCCTTACTTGTGTGGGAATATGCACCCATGCTGGTGCACCAAATGTATGCAAATAACTAAGATTTGGTTTCCTACCATACCAACGAGTAAATGGCAATTCACCAGTTGTTGCATTCACTACATTGTTCAAAACATGGTTAGCACACATTATAGCTTCACCCCAGAGTCTTTCTGGTAAACCAGAATCTGAAATCATGGTTCTAGACATAGCCTGTAATGTCTGACCTCTACGTTCAATATGCGCATTATGTTGTGGCCGAAAAGGAGCAGAACGCGTATGTTCAATACCAGCTCTCTTTAGCATATCTTCAAATCTCTTATTGGTAAACTCAGTACCATTATCTGTTACTAAACTAACCAGTTTCTTATTCATTTTTCGTTCAACAAACCTTAACCAGTTTACAAAATGCTGATATGTTTCTGTTTTTGTTTTCATCAGATAACAGAAACCATATCTAGAAAAATGATCAACTATGCTCAATATATAACAGGCTCCACCTAAACTGGGTTTCTTAGGGCCAATGAGATCAGCAAATACAACCTCTAATGGTTCCTTGGTTTTAAATCCGTTTAACCTGTTTGCAGGAATTACCTTGCTCTTTTCCTGATTGCAAGCATTACAATTTAAATATCTTGCACAAGGTTTTAATTTTATACCATTAGATAACTCAACAGTTTTCTTTAAAATTTTGAAATTTAAATGTCCCATACGTCTATGGAGCAAATGAATACATTCGTCATGAGGCTTTCTATTTTCATAAACTGAATTAGCCTTATTTAATGGACTATCATGGATAATGTATAAGCCATCATGCAATCTTGCAGTAACTCTTTTACCTTGTTTTTCAATTAAACATTTATCTCCCTGAAAAGTTACCACAAACCCTGCTTTTACCAATTCTCTCACAGATAGTAAGTTATTTTTAAGGTTAGGTACATATAACATTGGTAAACTTTCATTAATACATGAACAATATGCATTACCTTCTCCAGATACTCTCAATTTCCAGCCATTTGCTAATGATACATGCTGGTTACTTTTAGTCATATTAACAAATCTCTCTTTACTTTTAGTTATACACCGAGATGCTCCACTGTCTATTATCCAGATATCATGGCTTACAGTTTTATTTGTACTTGATATAGCTACACTGACATCATTATAAGCTCTCTGCATATTACTAGCATTCTGCTTTTTACCCCTTTTACAGAATCTGGCTATATGACCTTTAGCCCCACAAGAATAACATTTCCTAACAATATAGGCAGTTGAAGACCGTTGTTCTTCCTGTGGTGGTTTCTCTCTCAGTTATTTTCTATCTTGCCTTCTTCTAGACTCTTCTAACAGTCTTCCTATTATGCCAGTCAATGTCAGTTCATCTCTGGTCAAAACTTCCAGTGAAGACACATAATCATCATAAGAGTCATCCAAAGAAGAAAGAATAATATAAACTTGATGCAACTCTGAGAAAATCAGTTCTTTTTCATGTAGCTCTTGTAATGTTCTCTTCATAAACTCCAAATGAGCTAACATGTCACCACCTTTTAACAAACGTGCTCTGAACAGTTTACGTGTAAGGTGTATGTGCGCACCAACACTATCTCGAACATAAAGTCTCTTTAAGGTACTCCAACACTTGGCAGCAGAATCTTCACCATGAATATGGACCAGTTGCTGATCACTCAGTGTCAGTCCAATAATACTAAGAGCCTTTTCATTATCCCGGTTAAAGGCAGCTATTTTCTTCTTATCTTCATCATTTGTTGGATCCCAAGCTGTTATATCAGGTGGATTATTAACCACAGTCCATAATCCTTCTTTACGCAAAAGTAAGCTGCACTTCATAGACCAGGAAACATAGTTAGTTCCATCTAACCTGGTTATCAGGAATAAGCTAGTTGACTGTTCTTGTGCCATTGTTAATTTAACAGTAAACCACAAGTTAGCTGTCTGAGTATGAAACTGAATATTCACACTAACTCTCAATATCTCTCTGGGCCCATAACCAGTGTTAGTGTATTAGCAGAGTATTCCTTGTGTTACCAAGGTTGTGCATACAGAAACGTTTAGATTGAGATCAGTTGTGAATAAGTACTCAGCCACACACAGATACACTAACTTGAATTAAAATTTACTTTAAGAAATAGCATTTTCCTATAAACAGTCCAAAGTCATACACTTAATAGTCATAATGACAATCCAAGTATTATCCAGTACAAATACATTTCAGCTATAATACATAACTACAACACAGAGAGAAATGCAGAGCATACATACTCTAGGCCTTGCTCTAATGATAAGCAGAGACTACACTCTGAGTAGCAGAGACCAAAGACAAACAGAGAGGGACTCCCAGAGAAATAAGCTGTGAACTCTAGCTCCCTCTTGTGGCAGTCTGCAACACCTAAGCTAAACAGACTTATAGCTGTTAAAAGCTAGACATATATTGTTCTATCCAATATTAGTTATGGTCAGAGACCTAACAGTCCTGTTTCAATAATTCTATATTAGATACCACAGTTTTAAGTACAGTTTCCACATTATCTTTAGTTTGTTGAGTCTGAGATGAAACCTCCTCTGAGACAGCTTGTATTTTTCCATTAATTTCAGTGATTTTTCCATTGATTTCTTTAATTTTTTGTTGACTGCTAAAGCAATCTCCTTTTGCATTTCTTTCATGGATTGTTGCCACGTCTCAAGCGTACAGATCTGTGTTGGGGGGAGAAAGTCTTGCAGAAAAAGATTTTCAACTTTTTCTATTCTTTTAAAAGGAGCAGTCTTTGCCAATTTTAAAGTCATCTTGGCTTGTTTTAATTCTTATATATTTAAAAAGCAAAGTCCATCAAGGTAAAAAGTGAAAAATATAAAGTAAAAAAGATTTCTTACAGGCAGCTGTTAGAAAACGGAACTCTCAGTAGTTTCAATAACTTCCGCCTTCTCCACACCCTTTGAAATTCCAAACGCCATCTTTAGCTACTTTGTTGCCTCCAGAAAATCCAAAAAACCAACACTGGAGTTAAGTAAAAGATACTTGCTGTTTGATTCTCCTGTTATGTTCTGTCTGCTGCATTGTTTAGAGTAATAAAGTAATAAAACCATTTGTTACCAGCAGAGATGGTCGCGGCTTCTTGCTCCGCTAAAAACAAGTGGAGACATTCCAGGTCCAGAGCTGTGACAGGCTTCAAGGGAGCCCTCACCCTTCGCACCCCAGAGCTTCTTCTGGGGTGTTAGGGGGGCTCTACCTCTGCCCATCTGCTCTTCTCCCCTCCCTTTGCCCGGGACGGGAGTTTCCAAGCTGCCAGATAGCTGATGTGGCTTATCTGGCAGCTTTTACGGAGCCTGGAATGGAGCGCCCATAAAGAGCGTCCAACGAAGCTCGCGGCGCCACCGGAAGCATCTGGCAGCGTTTTCAAACACTCGCCTCTTCCTCACAGACAGAAGCGCGTTTTAAATTGCCGTAGGCAGAGCCCAGAGGAGCCGATCTAGTCCTGCGGAGTGTGTGCGCACCCGCCTCTTACTTGCTATCGCTTTCGCGGCCAGGAGCCACTCTTTCTGCGGCGGGTACTCTTTTGGCCAGGGGGGAGAGAGAGAGAGAACAATCAAGAGGCGGCTATGCACACCCCCCGCGGGACTGTCTCGGCTGCTCTGGGCTGCCTCTGGCAGCGTCTTCAAACATGCTCCTCTTCCTTGGCCAAGCCACCAACGAGACAATCGGCCGCACCTCCCTGCCCAGCCTTCCTCACCGGGCACTGCTGCACCAGTGGCTCCGCCCTGCCCAGCTCCATCTGCTGCCATTTCCTGCAAACTTTCCAGGAGACGGCAGGAGCGAGGGGTGGGCGGGAGCGCGTGGGCCAGCCGGCGCTCGGCTTACCTTCCTGACAAGGCTCGGAGATCGCCTGACACGCCCATCCGCCGGCTCTCCACTTCCTCCTGCCCTGCTAAGGCCTCCGACAGCCCAGAGACCGCGCTCTCAGATGGCACATGACAGGGGACGTGACGCTGCCGGAGCGCTGTTGCTGCTGCCGCCGCCCCTCTCGCTTTCCCGGCTTTGGCTCCGGGGCCATTGTGGGCTGGGAAGCATCGAGCCGCACACCTATGGAGCTCCGCTGGGTGCCGGGGCAGGCAGAAAGTGAAGAGCCAGTGGATGGGCGTGCCGGGCGGTCTCCAACCCTTGCTAGGAAGGTAAGCCAAGTGCCGGCCGGGCCCACGCGCTCCTGTGAAAGAAAGATATTAGGAAGGAAGGAAGGAAGGAAGGAAGGAAGGAAGGAAGGAAGGAAGACAGAAGAAGAAAGAAAGAAAAAGAAAGAAAGAAAGACTTATGACCACAATTGAGCCTAACATTTTGGTTGCTAAGCAAGAGCGTTGTTAAGTGAGTTTCACCACATTTTACAAGCTGGCCACGCCCACCCAGTCATCTTACCACCAAGCTACACCCACCTGAGGGGGGTGGGGGTGGGTGGGGGTGAGGATGAGTTTGTAGCACAAAGGGGGCGGTGGACTGAAAAAGTTTGGGAACCACTGCTTTATATTGTACCTCATTGTTGGGTAGTACTTTCTTTTTGTATACCCACTTACATCCTACAGCTTTGTTACTCTGTGACAAAGTCATAGATGTGAACACTTCATTTATTTATTTATTTATCTATCTATCTATCTATCTATCTATCTATCTATCTATCTATCTATCTATCTATCTATCTATCTATCTATCATCTATCTATCTATCTATCTATCTATCTATCTATCTATCTATCTATCTATCTATCTATCTATCTATCTATCTATCTATCTATCTATTTAAATTTCTATGCCACCCAACTCCCAGGGGACTCTGGGTGGCTAACAGCAGGTATAGAAACATATAATCAATAAAAGCAATTTAAAAAACATGTTAAAATACTATCAATGTTAAAAAAAAAGAACTTTCACTCAGACATGCATACGTGGGCCGATCTAACAAGACCACATCTTAGGGTTATTGGCCCCAGGCCTGCCGGAAAAGCCAGATCTTAACCGCTTTCCGGAAGGCCAGTAAGGTGGGGGTAGTACGGATCTCGGGAGGTAGTTGGTTCCAAAGAGTCGGAGCCGCTCTCCCATGGATTTCATTTCCTTGTCCATGGCTTCTTTCCACTTTACTTGTTCAATTTTAGGTAATGCCAATACTTCCTTATAGTTCCTTGGCTCATACCATACATTACACAGTTTAACTTTACTAGCAGAATACCTGTCAGGTGGAATCCCCTTGTTCCATTGCTCTGACCTGCGTGGTATTGACTGCTCCTGTGTGTCAATCCTTTCTTGCTTCATATCTTGTTCAGCTTCTCCCTGAATGCTGACACTGTCACTACCATCACTAAATGAGTTACACTCACTAATTGGATCATTGTCACTAAGTGAATCATTCCATAAATTTGCATCAATTCTTTTCCAATTTTGCTCTGCAAAGCTTGCAGACCTTGAAATCACTATTCTTTTGCTCCCATTGCTAAAATGATAGCTTTTTGAGCCTGGCTCATATCCCATAAACCTGAACTTTCTAGCCTTTGGTTGTCCCTTTCTTCTAACTGCTTTTGGAATATGCACCCATGCAGTACTTCCAAAAACTCTTAAATGTGCTAGAGATGGTTTCCTCCCATATAGCACTGCATATGGAGTATCATTAATGGATGAATTCCACAGCCTATTAATTAAATAATTAGCAGTCAACATGGCTTCACCCCAGTATGACCTGCTCAGACCAGAATCCTCCAGCAGTGAGTCTTTCATGGTTTGTAAGACTCCCTTCCGCCTTTCAGCAATACCATTCTCAGCTGCTGTGTGTAGATTTGTGCATCTGTGTTTTATTCCCAACTGTCCCAACCACTGTTGAAAACTTGTTGACATGAATTCTGAATCTGTCAGTCTGCAGCTGACATACCTGTTGTTTATATCACCTTTCTACAAAGCTTACCCATTGCTTAAACTTCTGTAGCACCTCTGTTTTACTCTTTAGTAAATAGCAGAACCCAAAACTGCTGTAGTAATCTACAATGACCAGCGCATACTTTGCTCCTCCCAAACTGGCTTGCATTGGCCCACCAAATCTGCATGTACCAGCTCTAGAGCTCTTGTTGTCTATGTCAGGGTTCCAAATAGCATCCAAAATTAAATCACAGTCCAAGGCTAAGTATTCCTCAAAGTTCCAATTTATTAATAGAGCCATGTTGGCACATCTGGGTGAAACCTCAATCTGAAGTCCCCTGGGTTTCACCACCCAGTTGAAAGTTCAAATACTTGCCCCCACACCCACAAATCCATCACGTTGTCCAATCTTCTATTGCCATGCTGGCAAGAGTCCACCCATCTCCTTCTATGCAGGTGCAGAGACAAAGGATGACCTTAGCTTTCTAGAAATAATTTATGTCTACATACTAACAACCTCATACAACCCCCCCTCCCATTTTCTCACAGTAGAAAATGCATAGTAAAATAATATAAAGTATGGCAGGCCTAAGATCCCAAATAAAATGGCTTTGGCCTGACAGGCGGCGTCACCTCAGGAGAAAACCTTATCCTAAAGAAAAAGAAAGAAAATAACATAGGGGGTTAACATAGCATCACTAACCACCTCCCCCCCCCCAGGGGGACCCTTTGGCTTATCTGGATATTTATCATGGAATTGCTTTACCAATTTGTCAGCTTTTACATCTCAACTTTTTACCAGGCAGCTTCAGACAAAGGGTACCCCTTCCAATGTATTAGATATTGTAAACGACCCCTATACATTCTAGAGTCTAAAATCTTCTTCATTTCGCAATGAGTCTTCCCTTGGATGACTACTGGAGGAGGGGGTGGTTGGGTTTGTGGCCTTATGCTAGACCCAATCACAGGCTTTAACGGGCTGCAATGGAAGACCAGGTGAATCTTCCCCAATATTCCAGGTAATTCAAGATGAACTGTTACTGGGTTGATTATCTTAACTATTGGGAAAGGACCCAAAAATTTCTGCCCTAGTTTCTTGCTAGGCATTCTCAACCAGATATATTTGGTAGAGAAGAAAACTTTATCCCCCATGCGGAAGGGGGGCTGTAGCATTTGGTGCTTGTCAGCTTGCTTCTTGTAAGCCTCCACTGCTTCAGCCAGTGCTTTCTTGGTGTTCTCCCACCCCTTCTTCAGTGTCTCCATCCACTCAGTTAGAGATATGGAAGTGGGAGCTTCTTGGGGCAGTTCAGGCATGAGAATGAATTCCATTCTGCTGGTAACCTGAAAAGGAGTTAGTCTAGTGCTGCTATGGATAGCATTGTTATATGCTACGCTGGCAAATGGTAGCAACTCAGACCAATTGTCCTACTGGTAATCCACATAACAATGGATGTATTGTTTGATCTTTGCGTTCGGACGTTCAACTGCCCCATTCGTACTCAGATGAAAAGCTGAGCTGAGTCCTTGTGTGGATCCAATAGCCCTCAGGAACTCTCTCCAGAACTTGGCTGTGAACTGTACGCCTTGGTCGGAGATGACGCTTTTTGGCATGCCGTGTAGGCAGTAGATTTGTTTGAGAAATAGCTTTGCTAGCTTCCTGGCCGACGGTAGCCCTGAGCAAGCAATGGAATGGGCTTGCTTGGAAAACAAGTCAATGACCGTCCAAATCACCATATTCCCACTAGTGTCTGGGAGTTCTACGATGAAGTCCATTGCAATTTCTTCCCAGGGTCTGCTTGGGTTAACTACCTGTTGCATTAATCCAGGAGGTTTGCCTGGCCGATTTTTCCTGGTTGCACATGTGACACAGCTTTTAACGTAGTCTTCCACCTTGGCTTTCATCTTTGGCCACCAAAACTGCCGTCGGGTTAGGTGGAGAGTTTTTAGGAACCCAAAATGCCCTTCCAGTTTGGAGTCATGACTTTGTTGCAGTACTTCCAGTCTCAAGCTGGCAGGTATGCATAGTTTGGATCCTTTCCATGCCAAGCCTTCTCTCATGGTTAGGACTTCTTTATTGTCGTTGACCCAGGTCACTGGGTAGAGCCGCTTTCAGCATGGCGGTCAGCTTCTCCTGGCCAGGAGCACCCAGCCATCTGGCTTGGCCCTGGTTGATGACTTGCACTGCCGTCTCTTCCTGTTTAGGGGGGGATGATGGTTTGCACCTCCTATTCCATTTGACTATCATACTGTGGCTTCCTGGATAAAGTGTCTGCCAATAAGTTCTTCCTAGCCGGGATGTGTTTCAGCTCAAACTTAAATCTCCTGAAGTATTGTGCCCAGCGGACTTGTTTTGGTGACAGCTTCCTGGGGCTCTTCAGGGCTTCGAGGTTTTTATGGTCAGTCCATACTTCGAATGGCACTTTGCCCACTTCCAGGAATTGTCTCCAGGTGAGCAATGCCCAACGGACGGCATAGGCTTCTTTCTCCCAGATGGCCCACCTCCTTTCGGTGGTGTTGAGCTTTTTTGAAATGTAAGCGCACGGCAGGAGTTGGCCGTCTTTGTTTTTCTGCAATAGCACCGGTGCTACAGCTACATCGGTGGCATCAGACTGGATTATGAATTGCTGTTCTGGGTCTGTCACGCAGTGATTTTATGTTGCCTGTTACATGTAAATGCAGGGAGATGCATCCCTATCAAATATAATGGTTTATTCCTGAGCACGTGATTAATATGTTCCTAGTACACATGTGTACATTCCTTTCTTTTGATTCTTTCCTTTTGTTCTCTGCTTCTGACGAAGCAACACCTCTTTTATATAGCCAGAATGTGATTTCTTATTTTTGTATCAAAATAAATATCTTATACATTAGAATTATAATGCGGTTTATTTTGACAATGTCAGAGTTCCAGGAAAAGATTCATTTCACCTCTGATAAGAGTAATTCTTATCCCAACAGGGTCGGGGTGTTGCAGAATGGGCTCTTGGGTGAAGAGCCGCTTCAGTTTCTTTTGACATTCCATCATCCACCCAATAGGCTGGTTTAGCTTTGGCTTGGTTGGCGATGGCCCTGTTTTTAGCAGTTCAGTCAGTGGCAGTGCCACCTCTGCAAAAGCTGGGATGAATTGCCAATAGAAGTTCGCAAAGCCCAAGAAACTTTGTAGTTGCTTGCGGGTGCATGGTGGTTGCCAATCTAGCACCACTTTCACTTTTCCTGGGTCCATCTCTATCCCTTCGCTGGAAATGTGATATCCCAGATAGTCTAGTGAGGTTTTGTGGAACCTTAGACAGTTTTGCGTATAGCTTGGCGGCCAGAAGTTTTTCTGGGACTTGCCGCATCAGCTTCATGTGTTCCTCTAGGGCAGTGGTGGCCAACCTGAAGCGTCCCATGCGCCAATTGGCCCAGGCGTCCTGGGTGGGCGGGCCCGCCTGGGTGCCGCCATTTGAGTTTTGCCCTCTGCGCATGCGCAGACGGCAAAACAACGCAAATGGCAGCATCCAGGTGGGCGGGGGGGGAGGTGGGGGGGAGGCTCTGCCGGCCGCCTCCTTTCCTTGCCTCCCACTGCTTTTCAGCTCTGCCGCCGCTGCTGCCTCCTCCTTTCCTCGCCTCCCGCTGCAGGAAGCGAGGAAAGGAGGAGGCAGCAGCGGCGGCTGCAGAGCCGAAAAGCGGTGGGAGCCGAAGGGGAGGCTCCATCGCCGCAACAGCCCCGGACCTACAACAAAGAACGAGGCAGGGTCACCTTCGCACTCACGAAGGGCCCGCCTGCACCGCATTCACCTCCGGGACTGGGAATCCCCCGCTTTGGCTCTTCACGCAAACCCGGTGTTGCCAGAGAACCCCAAAGCTCCCCATTTGGCAGGGCTCCGTTCCTGAGCTTGGCTCCCTCCATCGGAGGGTGGCCGGCTGGCCGGGCGAGCGAGGCTCTGGGCGGGTGGCGGGCGGGCAGCGGGGCGAGCGAGGCTTCGGGCGGCCGGGGCTTTGGGCGGCGGGCAGGCGGCGGCCGCATCCGGCCAAGCGCTCGCTCGCTCCCCCCCGCCGCCCGTCGCTCAAAGCCTCGCTGGCCCCGCTGCCCGCCTGCCGCCCGCCCAGAGCCTCACTCGCCCGGCCAGCCGGCCACCCTCCGATGGAGGGAGCCAAGCTCAGGAACGGAGCCCTGCCAAATGGGGAGCTTTGGGGTTCTCTGGCTACACCGGGTTTGTGTGAAGAGCCAAAGCGGGGGATTCCCAGTCCCGGAGGTGAATGCGGTGCAGGCGGGCCCTTCGTGAGTGCGAAGGTGACCCTGCCTCGTTCTTTGTTCTAGGTCCGGGGCTGTTGCGGCGATGGAGCCTCCCCTTCGGCTCCCACCGCTTTTCGGCTTTGGGCGACGGGCTGAGGGCAGGCGGCGGCCGCATCCGGCCAAACGCTCGCTCGCTCCCCCCGCCGGCCCTCCCAGAGCAGCTCCGGGGACATAAAGGAGGCAGATGGACCTCTTGGAAAGCTGCAGGCGGGGGAAGGGCGCCGAAGGAAGCACTACTTACGGTTGCCGAAGCCACCTGGCAGAAAGCGCGCCCGGGGAGGCGGGCATGGAGGAGCGGCAAAGGCGAGGCGCTCCGGCCCGGGAGAGGGACGGTCGCCGAGGAGGAAGGCCTGCGCCTCCGGAACTTGGCCCCAGCCCGCCGCTCCCCAAAGCCCAGCGCTGCAGGTGCCTTCAGGAGCCCTGAAGCTCTGCCAGCCGCCTCCTTTCCTCGCCTCCCGCCTCCCCTTCGGCTCTGCCGGCAGAGCTTCAGGGCTCCTGAAGGCACCTGCGGCGCTGGGCTTTGGGGAGCGGCGGGCTAGGGCCAAGTTCCGCACGCGGGAGGTGAGGAAAGGAGGCGGCCAGCAGAGCCTCCCCTTCGGCTCTGCCGGCCGCTTCCTTTCCTCGCCTCCCACCGCCCCTTCGGCTCTGCGCGTGGCGGGGAGAGCTGCGAGACGCGCGTCCTACCTGGGACTTGTTCCGTCGCGTTCCTCGGTAGTGTGTCCAGGGCAGCCCATTCTAAAAGAGAAAGTCTCGCGAGTTCAAACTTCTCAAACTCGCGAGACGATCTCTTTTAGAACGGGCTGCCCTGGACACAATACTGAGGAACGCGACGGTGGATGCGCCACTTGAAATCGTGGAATGCGCCACGTTTGGCGCATGCGCCACGGTTTGGCCACCCCTGCTCTAGGGTCTCACTGAAGATGAGAATGTCAACTAAATAAATTCCCTTGTACAAGTGGGGGTGGAGTACCTCATTTATATATTGCATAAAGACCGCAGGAGCCCCTTGTAGTCCAAATGACATGACTTTGAATTGGAAGCTTCCCAGAGGACAGTTGAACACGGTTTTCCACTCATCCCCCTCCCTAATGCGCATTCGGTAATATGCTTCTCTTAAGTCCAATTTTGTAAACACCTTGCCTTTGGCTAAGTGGTTCAACAAGTCCTTCATAAGGGGGAGGGGGTACGTGTTTTGGACGCAAACAGCATTGACCCCCTGGAAGTCCACACACAGCCTGAACCCCCCCCCCCATCTTTCTTCTCTTTGAAGAGCACTGGGACTACCACTTGCAATTTTGCCAGATGGATGAATCCCCGTTCCAGATGGGCATTGATGTATCTCCTTAGCTCCTCCATATGTTTGTTTGTTTGTTTGTTTGTTTGTTTGTTTGTTTGTTTGTTTGTTTGTTTGTTTGTGAGACATATATACCGCCTCATAGTGCAAGCACTCTCTAAGCGGTTTACACCATTAAGCAATGTATATTTATATTGCCCCCAACAATCTGGGTCCTCATTTTACCTACCTCGGAAGGATGGAAGGCTGAGTCAACCCTGAGCCGGGAGATTTGAACAGCTGAACTGCTGATCACTGTCAGCTAAAGTAGCCTGCAGTACTGCACTCTAACTGCTGCGCCACCTTGGCTGTTTAGGGGTCATGAAGTACATCTTTGGTTTTGGGAGCTTTGCCCCTGGCACAAATTCTATTGCGCAGTCAGTGGGTTGGTGAGGGGGGAGATAGTTGCAATCTTCCTCACTGAAGACCCCTTCTAGGTCCTGGTATTCTATTGGCACCTGCTGAATGCCTGGGAGCTTGGCCTTGACTGCAGGGGTCGCCGGCTCGGGGCGGTTTGGCCTGAGGGATTTGGCTTTCTTCAGGTGGTCCTTAGAGACTTTGGGGGATAGCAGCCCAATGCCTATGGTTAGCTTTCGATAACCGTCTTCTCACTTTATGGTGGGAGTCCACTTGTCTAGCCACGCAAGTCCCAGTATGATTGTCTCTGGCATTTTTGGAGCTATGATGAATTTGATAAACTCATGGTGGCGCCCTATTTGCAATTCTACCAATTTGGTGATTTGTGTGGCGGGGACCCCCCAATTAATGTCCCATCCACTTGTTTTTTTTTAAATTCAAAATTTTTTATTAGTATAAAGTACAAACATTTTTCTCTTTTTCTCCCTCCCTTCCCCCCAACCCCCTCCCCTTCCCCCCCATCCTCCCCCCCCCTGACTTCCCAGAAAAAGCACAGGGTATAGTATTCAATAAGCATAAAATTAAAATATACTAACAGATTATAAATTCAAATTTTCTCTAGTTCTTTAACTCCTCGTTATTTAAAACCTTTTAAACACATTCTAAAAATTTAACATATATCATTATTGAACTATTTATATCTTCTTAATCTGATACTTTTTTTGAATATAATCAGTCTATCTACTCCATTCCAATATGTGTCTCTCATTTGAATGATCTTTAAGATATGATGAGATTTTTGCCATTTCAGCCAGATGTACGAATTTTAATGTCCATTCCTCGATGGTAGGTATATCTTATTTCTTCCAATACTGTGCTACCAGCAACCTGGCAGCTGTTGTCAAATTCAAAACCAATTTAGTCTCTATTACAGTACAATCCGTAATTATTCCCAACAAAAAAAACTGTGGTGTAAACTTAATCTTTTTCTTTAAGATATTTTGAATAATCCACCATATTTTAATCCAAAAAGCCTTCATTATTTTACAAGTCCACCATATATGAAAATATGTAGCATCTTCACATTCACATCTCCAACATTTAGGTTATAAATTTGGATACATACGAGCTAGTTTATTTGGATCTAAGTGCCATCTATAAAGCATTTTGTAAAAGTTTTCTCTTAATTTTTGAGCTTGTGTAAATTTTACGTTTCTAACCCATATCTTTTCCCATGTTTCCATCATTATAGGTTCTCCAATATTTTGAGCCCATTTTATCATACAATCCTGACTAGTTCTGTTTCCGAATCTAATTCCACTAACACATTATACAGTCTCTTTATGTGCATTGGACCTTTATTTTTTATTAGAATTATCAACTTATCATCTTGCTGCAAGATTCCAGTTTTTAAATCTTCTTTCCATCTAGCCTGCAATTGCCCATATTGAAACCAAGTTCTAATTATTCCTTCTTGACCTAATTGCTCAATAGATTTTAACTGTAATCTAATTCCTTCTTCATAAAGAAGTTCTTTATATGTGATTTTATCTTGCTTTTGTTCCAAATTTATGTTTTCTATTGCGTGTCTGGGTACTGTCCATATGGGTAATTTATCATTTAATTTACATTGATACTTTTTCCAGACCCGCAATAGCGCGTTTCTTAATATATGACTCCTGAAAGCCCTATCTACTTTTTTATTATACACTAGATAAGCATGCCAACCATAAATCAAACCATACCCTTCTATATTTAATATTCTGTCTTCCGTCAAATTAATCCAATCAGTAATTGCTGAGAGGGTAGCTGCTTCATAATACAATCTTAAATTGGGCATTTTTAGTACTCCCCTCTCTCGTGTATTTTGCATTATTTTCTGGTTTACTCTCGGTTTCTTCCCAGCCCAAATAAATTTATTTATACCCTTCTGCCATTCCTTCAAATTATCGTCTTTTTTAAGTATGGGGATCATTTGAAAAAGAAATAAAAACCTTGGTAAAACATTCATTTTAACTACAGCTATCCTGCCCAGCAAAGACAATTGTAATTTTTTCCAATTTTCCAAATCTTTCTGTATTTTTTGCCATAATGGTTCATAGTTATGCTGGTATAATTTCATATTTGTAGACATAATATAAACCCCTAAATATTTGACCTTCTTAACTATCTCAAATCCCATAACCCTTTGTATTTCTTCTTCTTGGCTTCTAGTCATGTTTTTGGCTATTATTTTGGTTTTATCTATGTTTATTTTAAAACCGGATACTTGTCCATATAAATTAATAATTTCCATCAAAACTATAATAGATTGATATGGTTGGGTCAAGGTGACAACCAGGTCATCCACAAATGCTCGTAACTTGTATTCTTCCTGTCTGATTTTGATTCCCTTTATTATCTCAAACCCCCTTATTTTACTAAGTAAAATTTCCATAGTCAAAATAAACAGTAAAGGCGATAAAGGACATCCTTGTCTTGTTCCTTTCTCTATATTAAAAATATCTGTTAATCCACCATTGATTATTATTTGAACTGTTTGTTTTTGATATGTCGCCCTAATAGATTGTGTAAAATAATCTCCAAGTTGCATCTTTTCTATTCATTTTAATAAAAATTGCCAATTCAATCTGTCAAAAGCTTTCTCAGCATCCAAAAACACTAATACTGCAGGTACCTGGTTGTTCGTTCCCAAATATTCTAATAAATTAACTATTTCTCTTACATTACTCTTCATTTGTCTACCAACTAAAAAACCAGTTTGATCTTGATGAATCATTTGTTGCATGATTATCATTAATCTATTTGCTAATATTTTAGCAAAAATTTTGTAATCTATATTTAAAAGTGAAATTGGCCTATAATTTTTGGGATCTGTATGCTCTTGACCCTCTTTTGGGATCAAAGAAATAAAAGCAGTCTTCCAAGTTGGGGGTATTTTACCTCCTTGTTGTATATTGTTAAATAATTATAATCCCATTGTGTCAGCTTTGCGTGTAAAAGATCATAAAATTTTTCTTGTTGTTGATTCGGAGCATATACACCAATCACAAGTATTTTCTGTCCTTTTGTTAAAAGTTCAATAGCTAAAAATCTTCTTGGTCATCTGCTTCAATTAACTTAACAGTCAAATCTCTTTTTACATATATGATAATACCATTTTTCTTTTCTGACGCTGCTGCATCATAATGTGTACCTAATCTTGTATTTATCAAATATTTTTGGTCTTGTGTCCGAATATGAGTCTCTTGTAAACATATTAAATCATTCTTAAATTGTTTAAGATAATGAAATATTTTCCTCCTCTTCTGTGGGGAGTTTAAGCCATTAACATTCCAGGTCAGAAATTTAATTCCCATCTTTGGGCTTTTGAAGCGTTTGGAGCACATCCTGAAGGTCTAGCTTGGATCTTTCTTTTGGTCTTGCTCCTCCCACCGCTTCTGATTTAGGAATTTCTTGGAGTACCGTCTGGAGTCGCTGCTGTCTTAATTCTTCTTTACGTTTAGCGGCTCTGGTCTGTCTTTGTTCTTTAATCATTTCCTGTCTGTTAACTACGTCCAAACTTTGATCCATTTGAATAGCCAGCGAGGCTCCCCCTTCTTGAACTACTTTCAGCAGCTCTTCTCTCTCTTGTTGTGTACCATCTTCCTTTCTTTTTCCCTCTGGAGGTCTTGGTGTGCCAGAAAAAATCATTAAAATCTCTAGCTTTATCTACCGTGTTAAGTCGGTATCTCATTCCCAGGTGTGTGACCACTATGCCCACTGGAATTTCTTACCTGTATTGTACTTGTTGTTTTCTCAATTCTTCCACCAGGAAGGCATAATCCTTCCTGGCTCTCAGCATTTTGGAGGGGATTTCTTTCATTGTCATCATTTCCTGCCCTTCCACTTGGAGCTTATTTATAAAAGTTGCCTGTAAAATATCATTGCGCAATGTTCTTGTAGAGAAGTATATTACAATATCCCTTGGCAGGTTTCTGTTTTTAGCCACCCATGAATTAACTCGATATATTTTGTCAATCTGCCAAGCCAAATCTTCTTTCCTTGCTCCCAATGCATGCACAAGTGCTTCCAACATCATTTCTCTCAGGTTCTCTTGTTTATTCTCTTTTACTCCTCTCACTCTTATTGCAAACTCCATATTTCTATATTGCGTCATTGTTATGTCAGCTTCGTCCTTTTCAATTTTATTTTCAATTTCTCCTACTCTTCCCCCCAAAATTACAGTGGCTTGTTTAATTTCCTCTACCTCTTGGTCCAATATTTCATAATTGTTGGCTAAACCTTGAAAGGCTGCGATTATGTCCTCCCTAATCTCCTTGTTACGAGTTCCAATCTCCTCAGAGACATCCTGTATTCTCTCATTAGTTTCATTAATTTTCTCATTAATTTCAATAATTTTCTCATTAGTTTCATTAATTTTAACATTAAATCCAGTGGCTAGTTCACCTTGCATTGTTTTCAGTGCCTCTTGTAACATTGCAAGCGTTAAAGTCTGTGTAGGGGGGCTGACATTCTGGAAATGTGACTGGGAGAGCTATCCGCGCTCCCTGCTCCTTTAGAAGAAACAGTTTTTTTAGAAGCCATTAGAATTTCAGCAGATCTTTATACTTTATACTTTATACTTTATACTTTATGCTTTGATCAGAAGCCAGAAACCCAAAAAAATGTTCATCAAGTAAAGACAAAGTCAGAGTCAAAGTCAAAAATTTTCACAGAAAGGGCTGCTAGTGAAACAAAACTCTCCTTTTAGCTTTCACTTTCCATGCCCTCACAAGCCTCCAGCGCCATTTTTTTAGAACTTTGCTAATTTGTTACTTCCGAAATGCGAATCCACATTGGAGTTAAATTTAGATACTTGCCGTCCGAGCCTCCTGGCTTTTTCCGCCTGCCGCAATCTAGATGCTAAGATTCTTGTTGATAGCAGGGATTGGACACGACTTCTTGCTCCGCTAAGAGAAAAGCGGAGACATCCCAAGTCCGGAGCGGTGACAGGTTCCTAGGGAGCCCTCACCCTTCACACCCCAGAATTTCTCCTCGGGCACTTGGGGGGCTCTACCTTTACCCGTCGGCTCTCCTCACTCCCCTTTGCCTGGGGAGGAGATGTTCAAGCCGCCAGACAGCTGTTTTCCTGCCATTCTGGCGACTAACAGTGCTGGGGATCGGGCACTCTATAAAGAGCGTCTGCGAAGCCGCGGTGCCAAACCGGAAGTCCCACTGCTCAATGCCCCATCCACTTGTTGAAATCGGATGGGGTTGGTCAAGGCTCTAGTGCGTATCCCCAACTGTTCTACACAGACTTGCTAATTAAGCATCATGTGCAGCCCGTGTCCACAATTGCATCTACCTCTCCTTCCTCCCCAGTCTCAGGCACCATGAGTTTGGCTTTGATGGCAAAGGGGTGGACAGCTGCACTCACCATTGGGTTGTCTTTGCCGCTGCTCTCTCCCTCGGAGCGTGGATGGTTTCCTCTCCTGGTGGAGCCTCGGCCTCATCAGGCTGGGGAGGGGTGCCTTCCACTTGTTGGGTGAGACGACTTCTCTCAGGGGGTTTTGGGGGCCCTTTCTTGGTTTCGACAGCTGCCCGGTCCTAGTTTGTGGAACTGGGGCTGGCGCCAAGCACTCCAAGTTTCAATGCCCCAACTGGCTGCATCGATAGCACTTTACTGCTCTTGTCGCCCTGGGGGGAGGAGGAGCGGCTTGTTTCGTTTGGGATCAGCAGCCCAAAGGTTGCCTGGCCGGTCTTTCAGCCGGGGGTTTTCTTACGGGCCGAATTTCATGCTCCAGGATGATGGCAGTGGTGTACCAGTCCTGGATCCTGTCCAGAACCCCTCGAATTCTGCAGGATTTCCTCAACTCCGAATCTAGGGCAGCCTTGAACGTGTGCACTAAGAGTCTGCTCGGGCCAGTCCCATAGTTTGTCGGCCACCCTTCTGAACTCCCACACTAATTCTTTGGCTGGGCGGCATACTTGTTTCAGCCCTTGGATTTGTTCCTCAGCTTCCACTTGTCAGACTACATTGTTAAATTGGACCTTCATCAGGCAGATGAACTTGTCAGTGTCTTTGAGTTCTGGGGCCGCTTCGTCGTGGAGCTCTGCCACCCATTCGGCTGCTTCATAGCTTTCTATGTCCTTTCTGAGGGACAGCCATCAAAATTACTGCTTGACTAGGTGCAGGGTTTTTAGAAACTCAAAATGCCCCACTATTTTTTAATTCAACCAACAACCAATTACTTTCTGGGACGTACAGTTTGCCCCCCCCCCAAGCTAGACCATCCTTCAGTGCACATTCATTCTTATGCATCTGGTACCATTTGGCTCTCCAAAAGGCTGCTCTTCGGGTCCTTTTTAGATCATCAGTTAGTTGGGCTTTCACTTTTGCCTGCACTTGGGTGGTGACTGTGGCCACTATTTGCCTGGAGAGGATGACTGTCAATTACCTCCAGCTTTGAACTATTATATTGCGGCAGTGTGGATAGATCATCTGCTGGCAAGAACTTTCCCCCTGGGAGATATCATAATGTGAAGTTAAATTGGTTAAAGTATTGGGCAACTGACTCTCGGGGGTTCACAAGGTTTCTAAGTTCTTATGATCAGTCCAGACTTCAAATGCAGTTTCCCCCCCCTTCTTTTCCCAAGTGGACCAACATGACCTTCATGAAGGAGAGAGGGTAAACATTTTCCATGCAGACATCGCTTAGCCCTCTATATAGTCCATCCATAGACAAAGGGACCCATCCTTCTTTTTCCTGAACAGCACTGGGGTGGCCACTCTCGGTCTAGCAGGCTGTATGAACCCGCATTTCAGAGTTTTTTCTATAAAAGTCTGTAGCTCCTCTAGTTCCCTGGTGGTCATCAAATACAGCTTAAGATTGGGCAGTTTAATCCCAGGCAGGATTTCTATGGAGCAGTCTGTTAGTCAGTGAAGTGGGAGTGTGTTTGACCCCCTTCTCACTGAAAACATCTCAGAGGTTCCAGTATTCTTTGGGGATCCAAAGATTGCCATGCAGCCATTCTTTGGTTGCAGCCCCCATCTCCTCCTTACCTGTGGCAGCTTGGAGGTGGAGTTTTTACAGTCCTTGTCACATCTCTCCTCATGGGTAGCCTGCCAAATCTTTAATAAGCCCCTCCTCCAGTTCATATAAGGGTTCCACTTCAAAAGTCAAGACAGTTCTAACACCAGAGGCCTCTCCATGCCCGGGGTCATGATAAAGCTTAGGGTCTCTATATGTGCACCCATCCTCATTTCTATTGGCTTGGGGACGAACGTCGGCAGGATCCCCCCTGTCAATGAAGCATCCAGTTGACAAAATGCTATGGGCACTCTAAGTTTCCTGAGTCTCACACCCAATTTCTCAACCACGACTGGGTTGACCAGACACCTGGTACACCCCGAGTTCAGAAGGGCTACTAAATTTCCTGACATTACAATATGGCAACCTCTCAAATACTGGAATACTGCTATCATGTCACTCCTGTCCTTCTTTTCTCTAGACTAGCCAAACCCAAATCCTGCATCTGTTCTTCATATGTTTTAGTTGCTCTTCTTTGCACTTTTTCCAAAATCTCAAGATCTTTTTTGTAATGTGGGGACCAAAACTGGATGCAGTATTCCAGGTGTGGTCTTACTAAGGTTTTATAAAGAAGTACTAATACTTGTGATTTTGATTCTATGCCTTTGTTTATACAATCAAGGATTGTATTAGTGTTTTTCGCGGTTGCAGCATACTGCTGGCTCATATTTAAGTGATCGTCCACTAGGATTCCAAGGTCCCTCTCACAGTTGCTGTTTTTAAGCCAGGTTTTGTCTAATCTGTACTTGTACCTTTGGTTTTTTCTGCCCAGGTGTAAAACCTTGCTTTTCTCCATATTAAATTTCATTTTATTAGATGGGGCCCATTGTTCAAGTCTGTCAAAATCTTTTTGGATCCCGAGCTTGTCCTCTGGAGTGTTGGCTATTCCTGTCACCGTAGTGTCATCTTTGGTGAGTTCCTCTTCTATTCCCTCATCTAAGTCATTTATGAAGACTTAGTACTGGGCCTAACCTTTTGGTACCCACTGCTTACTTCTCTCCATTTAGATGTAGTACCATTAAGTACTCATTGAGTACGATTTGTCAGCCAGTTACCAATCCACCAGTGGGTGAGGTTGTCTATCCCACATTTTTCTAGCTTACCAAGAAGTAGGTTGTGGTCTACTTTGTTGCATTCCTTGCTGAAAACTAAGTATACTATGTCCACAGCATTTTGCTAGTCTATTAATTTAGTCACTTTGTTAAAGAATGAAATGAGATTGGTTTGGCATGATCTGTTTTTAACAAACCCATGCTGGCTTTTAACTTTTATAACTTTATAACTTTATTTGATTGTAGAATTTTACTTAGGCTCTCTCTGAATTTGTTAAAATCAGCTCTTTTAAAGTGTAAAGCACTGGTTGAATTATGTTCTATTGCTTGTGTTTGAATGTTGAATATGACATGGTCACCCTGACCCAAGATTACAGCAACTTCAGCTCCCTTGATCACTTCTTCTCCATTAGTAAGAATTAGGTCCAGAACAGGTAGTCCTTGAGTTATGACCACAATTGAACCAAAATTTGTGTTGCTACGTGAAACATTTGTTGTCAGAGTATGAATATTCATAGACTGGATAGACATGGTAACAGGTCAGCCAATGGGGGCTCTTTGGTGACCCAGACGGCTCGGAGCCTGGGCGTGGCTTAGGTTCACTGATCTATATATATGAGTGCCTCTGTATTATCTTGTCTCTGTATTATATCTTACTTCTGTGAATATTACTTCTGTGATTCTGTATTTCTGGATTCTGCTGTATGGTATTGTATATAAAGAAGTTTCTTATATATAATTGAATCCTGCTGAAGTTCATTTACTTGTATGCTGGTCAGATGTGCTGCAAACTCTGACAGGTTATAGGCCCAGAGCACACAGAAAGACTGAACTGTAATTAAGCTGAGAGACTGCCTGTGTTAAAAGAGAAACCAGGCAGAGAAGGCTTGCAGGATGGCTGTTGAATTCAAGGAGAACTCTCTGCCTTAATTGGGACAGAAGAAATATATAATTTGAGCTGCAAAGATGGGTTGTTTCCTGAAGGCTAAGGAGCTCTGGGATGTTGTTGTTAATCCACCCCATGGGCCATTAGCAGCTGCAGAGCAAAGGCAGCATGATAAAGCAATGGCCTACATCATCTTGAGTTTAGAAGATGAACAATTTATCAATGTGGTTAATTTAAAGACTGCAAATGTAGTTTGGCTGCACTTGAGAAGTGTGCATGTGAGTGTGTTAGCATGCAATATTGTGCAATTATCAAGAAAGTTATACAGAGCCTGGCTTGAACCACATGATTTGGTGGAGCAGCATTTTGTACAAATGCAAACTTTATTTGTTGAGTTACAACATTGTGGCATGAAGATTCCTGAATCTCAGAAGGTGCTGTTGGTGTTAAACAGTCTGGATGAAACGTGGGACATTGTTTCTGTAGTATTTGAGTGCAAACCAGAGCAGAAATTACATTTGTAGGGCTTGAAGTCTTGTTTAATTTCTGAGGAGCAGAAACACCATTTTAGAACAAGCCACAAGGAGAAATTCCTGAAGTGGGGGCCCAAGGAGCAGAGAGAGAAATGTAACAGACTGGCTGTCTGCAGAGACCAGAGCAACAGACAAGATGTCTGCACAGAGAAAAGTAACAGAAAAGAACGGATTACAGACCAGAAAAGTTTTTCTAAGCAGAAGAATTGTTTGCAAAGAAAAAACTATTTGCAAGGAAGAAAACCAGCAAATGGACAAGCTGGTGAAAAACCAGCAGATGAACAAGTTGCTGTGGCAAAAGTTAGCTATTGCAATAGCAGAGACAAATGGTTAATAGACAGTGGGGCTAGTCAAACAATTATTCTAAATTGTTTTACAGGATGGATCCAGCTGCTGGAGATGTAGTAGCCTTGGCAAATGGCCAGAAAGCTAAGCTAAGAAAGCTAAGGAAGAGGCAGTGTGCAAATTCTATATCTGGAAACGAGGTTTAATGATATTTAGGCGCGGGTTTCAGGCGCAGCTACAGTACAGAGACTGCTTTGGTCGCTCTGATGGATGATCTCTGGCGAGCCCGAGATGGAGGTCATTCCTCCATCTTGGTGTTACTTGACCTCTCAGCGGCTTTCGATACTATCGACCATGGTATCCTTCTGCGTCGTCTCGGGGAGATGGGAGTGGGGGGCACCGTTCTTCGGTGGTTCTCCTCCTTTCTCTCCGACAGGACGCAGTCGGTGTTGACAGGAGGGCAGAGGTCAGCCCCTAGGCCCCTGCTTTGCGGGGTGCCACAGGGCTCGGTCCTCTCACCCATCCTGTTCAACATTTACATGAAACCGCTGGGTGAGATCATCCGACGACACGGGGTGAGGTATCAACAATATGCTGACGATACCCAGTTGTACATCTCCACTCCGTGTCAGTTCAGTGAAGCAGTTAATGTAATGTGCCGCTGCCTGGACGATGTAAGGGTCTGGATGGGAGTGAATAGACTCAGGCTCAACCCAGACAAGACTGAGTGGCTTTGGATATTGCCTCCCAAGGATTATGTTGACTGTCCCTCCTTGGTTCTCGGAGGAGAAAAATTGACTCCCTCACAACGGGTCCGCAATTTGGGTGTCCTCCTAGATCCACACCTTAAATTGGAGCAACATCTTTCAGCTGTGGCTAGGGGGACCTTTGCACAGGTACGTCTTGTGCACCAATTGCGACCCTACTTGGAGAGGGAGGCTTTGCTCACAGTCACTCATGCCCTTGTCACCTCAGGGCTTGACTACTGTAATGGGCTCTACATGGGGCTACCCTCGAAGAGCATCCGGAGACTACAATTGGTACAGAATGCAGCTGCGCGAGCTGTGGTGGGTGTACCGAGATACACCCACGTAACACCTATCCTCCGCCAGCTGCATTGGCTGCCCATTAGTCTCCGGTCGCAATTCAAGGTGTTGGTTTTGACCTTTAAAGCCCTACATGGCTCAGGGCCAGGTTACCTTCGGGACCGCATCCTGCCACATTCCTCCCTACGACCAGTGAGGTCCCACAGAGAGGGCCTTCTCCGGGTCCCGTCAGCCAAACAATGCCGGCTGGCGGGCCCACGGGGAAGGGCCTTCTCTGTGGGAGCCCCATCTCTCTGGAACCAACTCCCGCCAAAGATCCGGACTATCCCCACCCTACTGGCCTTCCGCAAGGCAGTAAAAACATGGCTCTTCCGGCAGGCGGGGTGAAGAGATGATTCCCCCAAGGATGAATGGCTTTTTATATTGTAATACGATGTTTTTAAATGCCTTTTTTAATGTGTAGTTCTAATCTCTGCTGTAAGCCGCCCTGAGTCCCACGGGATTGGGCGGCCTATAAGAACTCTTATAAATAAAAAATAAATAAATAAATATATTATGTGTGCCTGAAATGGAGCATTTGCTAGACAAGCAAGGATTTGAGACCATATTTGTAAATGGGAAGTGTCTCATAAAGACAAATGGGAATGTATGTGCACAGGGCATAAAAGAGGATAATCTTTATGTGTTGCAGGGACAAAAGGTTCAGTGTGCCCAAACATTTTGAAATGTGGCACAACATGATTCATGTGTTCATCTCTTGCATAAAGCTTGCCCATGCCAGCTTCAGAGTTTTGCAAAAGTGCAACAATTTGGAGAAGGGTTAAATTTAAAAGAGTGTAAGACATACCTGGACTGTGCAGTATGTAAAACATCAAATCCAAGGCATTCCCAGTGAGCAAAAGTAGCACAAGGCAGACAACAAGAGCTCTAGAGCTGGTATATGCAGATTTGGTGGGGCCAATGCAAGCCAGTTTGGGAGGAGCAAAATATGCGCTGGTCATTGTAGATGATTACAGCAGATTTGGGTTCTGCTATTTTACTAAAGAGTAAAACGGAGGTGCTACAGAAATTTAAGCAATGGGTAAACTTGGAAGAAAAAAGATATAAACAACAGGTATGCCAGATACAAACTGACAGAGGTTCAGAACTCATGTCAGCAAGTTTTCAACAGTGCTTGGGACAGTTGGGAATAAAACACAGACACAGTAATCCATATACAGCAGCTGAGAATGGCATGGCTGTGAGACGGAATGGTGTGTTACAAACAATGAAGGACTCACTGCTGGAGGATTCTGGTCTGAGCAGGTCATATTGGGGTAAAGCCATGTTGACTGCTAATTATTTAATTAATAGGCTGTGGAGTTCCTCAATTAATGATACTCCATATGCTGTGCCATATGGGAGAAAGCCATCTCTGGCACATTTAAGGGTGTTTGGAAGCAATGCATGTGTGCATATTCCAAAAGCAATTAGAAGAAAAGGACAACCAAAGGCTAGAAAGCCCAGGTTTACAGGCTATGAGCCAGGCTCAAAGAGCTATCACTTTAGTTGACAAGGCATGCAAAACTTGCAAAACCTTTTCCCCAGTGGGGAGAATAGCAATTAAGCAATCCAGAGGTAAATGGACCGTGTTTTCCCATGGCATGAAATAAAACCAATAAGACTTTAGTTCTAAGTAAAAACTTTATTATAAAAATATAAAAATAAATGACTACATCCTACCAGTAAATAACACGTCCGTCCGGACCAAGATGAAAGTAAAGAAGGAAGGAACAAAGAACAGAAAACTACACATGCGTAGTAAATCAGTCACAAGACACTTGAAGATAAGAACTTCTCAGGTTACACACACACATGATGAATGCTCATGGAAGCTCATCTGACGAACCAAAAATAACGTAGTGACAAACCCCTTCTTCGTCAGTTGAGTGGACATCACGTTAAGTCATTAAGTCATTAAGTAAGGCACATCTTCCCACGTAAGTACTCGTGTTGAGCTATTGGAAGTGGTTTGTTGAGCATATCAGCACTCTGATCACGTGTAGGCACATATTGCAATTTTACAAAACCTTGCTTCACTAATTGTTTAATATTCTTATAACGAATGTCAATGTGTCTGCACCTGGAACCTGTGAAATGAGATTCAGAAATATACACCACCGATTCATTGTCTTCCATCACGGTGATCGGTCGTATCAGATTGGTCCAGATATCTGTGACTAAAGCATCAAACCACGTTAAAGAATTACATGCATCAGAAACACAACCATATTCAGCTTCAGTAGAAGAACAAGAAATAAAATTCTGTTTATGCACTTGCCAGTAAACAGGACATCCATTTAAGAACATCATATAACCTGAAGTACTGTTACATGATTTCTTATCACTTGCCCAATCAGAATCAGCATAACAACATAATTCTGCATGATTAGTATGTGTTGGTTCTAACAATAACTTCATGTGCTGTGTGTGCTTTAAATACTTCAATAACTTCTTCACACATGACCAATGAAACTGTTTTGCCTTGCCTACATGTCATGACACTAAGTGCAATGTCGGGTCTGGACCAACTACTAATGTATAACAATGACCCAATAACGGAACGGTAAAGTGTCTGATCCTCAAACTCAGGACCTTCTTCATGTCCTTCATCTCCTTCGTGGAGAGAAGTAAGCAGTGTCGTACCACAAGGTTCTGTCCTAGGCCCAGTACTCTTTAATATCTTCATAAATGACCTAGATGAGGGAATAGCAGGAGAACTAACCAAATTCGCAGATGATACCAAGCTGGCGGGAGTAGCAAACACCCCAGAGGACAGACTCAAAATCCAGAGGGACCTTGACAGACTCGAACACTGGGCCCAAACCAATAAAATGAAATTTAACGCAGAGAAAAGTAAAATTCTACACCTAGGTAAGAAGAATCAAAAATACACATACAAACTGGGTGAAACCACACTCAATAGCAGCAATTGCGAGAGGGATCTTGGAGTCTTGGTAGACAGCCAACTAAATATGAGCCAGCAGTGTGCAGCAGCAGCAAAAAAGGCCAATGCAGTCCTGAGCTGCATAAATAGAGGGATACAATCAAGGACCAGAGAGGTACTAGTACCACTCTATAAAGCCTTGGTCAGACCACACCTAGAGTACTGCATCCAGTTTTGGTCACCACACTACAAAAAAGACATTGAAACCCTAGAGAAAGTGCAGAAGAGAGCAACCAGGATGATAAAGGGTCTGGAAAATAAAACATACAAAGAGCAGCTGCAGGAACTGAGCTTGGCCAGTCTGGCGAAGAGAAGGACCAGGGGTGACATGATAGCAGTGTTCCAATACTTGAGGGGCTGCCACAGAGAGGAGGGGGTCAGGCTGTTCTCTATGGCACCAGAGAGCCAGACAAGGAATAATGGATGGAAGCTGACCAAGGAGAGATTCAACCTGGAAGTGAGGAGAAACTTTCTGACGGTGAGAGCGATTAACCAGTGGAACAGCTTGCCAGCGGAGGTCGTGAGAGCCCCAACACTTGCGACCTTCAAGGGGAGACTGGACTGCCATCTGTCTCAAATGGTGTATGAACTCCTGCTTGAGCAGGGGGTTGAACTAGATGACCTACAATGTCCCTTCCAACTCTAATAATAAATCTAAATCTAAAAATCTAAAAATGTGTCAAGTTATGAAAATCTGTTTGCATAGGAATGCGTCCTGTGCTAGCATCCTTCATGTTGCAATGATGCAAAAGCTGTTCAATTTTATCTATTTGTGACAAACTAAACCCCTTCTGTGTTTTTTCAATCTGAACACCTAAATAAGTGTTAATGTGTCCTAAACTTTTCAGTGTGAAAAACCTCTGTAAACCTTTAGTAAAGTTCTCACTCATTTGCTTATTTGGACCAATACAAACAATATCATCAACATAAACAAGAATTATCTCATATGCATTATCAGATCTTTTTGTAAACATGCATTCATCAGTTTCGGACTTAATAGAGCCCATTAAATTTAATTTTTCAGTAAGGCATAAATACCACATTAAACCAGACTGTTTCAGACCATAAAAACTTTTGTGTAGAAACCAGGTATCCCCTTCCTGCTTCCGGAATCCTGGCGGTCCTTTGACATAGATCTCTTCATCCAGGTCAGCATTCAAATAAGCTGTGTCAACATCAAACTGGAAAACTTCTAAACCAAGAATAGTAGCAGTTGCTAAAGCAATTTTTACGCTTTCAGTCCTTACTGTAGGTGAGTAAGTATTTGTGTAGTCCTCAGGATACCTTTGCGCGAAACCCTGAGCTACAAGTCTGGCCTTGTACAATGACTCACCATTCGGCTTCTTCTTGATTCTGTAGACCCATCGAGTTCCGATGACTTTCTTGTTTTTGGAGGTTTAGCAGGCGTAAACACCTTAAGTTTCTTTAGACTGTCCATTTCAGCCTGCATAGCCTCATACCATCTCTCCTGCTCTGCATCAGGTAGATGTTTGATTTGTGTGAACGTATCTGGAGGAAGTGTAGCATTGCAAATCAATGGCAAGGGTGTGGTTGTCAGTTGCCATGAATACCTTTGTGGAGGAATCCCTTTTGTGGTCCTCTTGGAATGCCTTGGAGCGACCGTCAAATCTTCCTCTTCGTCCTCATACTCATCATCGTCGTTAGCATCAGCATCTACGGCTTGCGAAGACGGAACATCAGGTTGTGAATCTTAGCCATCAGACTGCGCATCAGCGGCATCATCTCTGGGAAAATAAACTCCAGGATCATTTGAATGAATCCTGGACCAGTCAGTATCCTCCTCAAAATTTGCAGATTGAGAAATCACAATGATTAGAGTCAATAAATTTGCTCCATTTTGAATTGTCATCAATACCCATAAATCTCAGTCTTTTTGCTGTTGGACCTCCTTTCCTTCTTTGTGCTACGGGAATGTTCACCATAGCATATGAACCAAAAATATGGAAATTCGTGAGGTCTGGTTTGTAACCATACAACATGTAGAAAGGAGTCTGATCTATTACACTGCTCCAAGTACAGTTGACAATGTAATGCTCCTAATATTTCATACTCGGGGCTTAGCAATAGCAATAGCACTTAGACTAATATACCGCTTCATAGTGCTTTACAGCCCTCTCTAAGCGGTTTACAGAGTTCAGCATATTGCCCCCAACAATCTGGGTCCTCATTTTACCCACCTCGGAAGGATGGAAGGCTGAGTCAACCTTGAGCCGGTGAGATTTGAACAGCTGAACTGCTGAACTAGCAGTAGCCTGCAGTGCTGCATTTAACCACTGCACCAACTCGGCTTCTGTATAACATTCCTCTGTAATTAATTTCGTGCTTGGTAAAACATTACTGACCTCAGTCCTTCGTTCCTCCAAAACACGTCCTCCGACAGCACCCTCAATGCCGTCCTCAGGTCTGCTCCCAGAAGCAGGGGGTGTTTGCAGAAGAGTGAATCTGGTCAAAAGCCACATTTTCTCCTCCTCAGTGAGAGTTGGTAGAGTTGGTATTTCATCAAAAGAAAGAGCCTTAGCTATAGGCATTTCCTCTTTCTTTCGTTTTCTTGGCATTTTTAATTAGCTTTCCTCAGTGCTAATAAATCAGCCTTAAAAAACTAAACGAGTATCTGTATGCCAGGGAAAACATCATTAATTATGTCTACCATGATAAGCCAGAACTCTGCTACCATGACAAGGCATGCAAAACTTGCAAAACCTTTTCCCCGGTGGGGAGAATTGCAGTTAAGCAATCCAGAGGTAAATGGACCGTGTTTTCCCATGGCATGAAATAAAACCGATAAGAGTTTAGTTCTAAGTAAAAACTTTATTATAAAAATATAAAAATAAATGACTACATCCTACCAGTAAATAACATGTCCGTCCGGACCAAGATGAAAGTAAAGAAGAAAAGAACAAAGAACAGAAAACTACACATGCATAGTAAATCAGTCACAAGACACTTGAAGATAAGAACTTCTCAGGTTACACACATACAGGATGAATGCTCATGGAAGCTCATCTGATGAACCAAAAATAAAGTAGTGACATTAGTGATGGGAGCAAAAGTCATTTCCAGGTCGTCTAGCTTTGCAGAGCAAAATTGGAACAGAATTGATGCAGATTTATGGAATGATCCACTTAGTGACAGTAACTCACTTAGTGATGGTAACTCACTTAGTGATGGTGTCAGCGTTCAGGAGGAGAAACTGAAAGAGAGCAAAAATGGTGCTAAAACAACAAGAGGGAAAAGAGGTTTCGTATGGTATACTGGGATACCATCTGGATTGTATTAAAAATGTCTACTACATCCACAGTAACTAAAACAGGGAAACAAAAAACCTCATCAACCCTACCCTCAACTCCATTAAGCCAACGTACTACGGAAGGTTCCACAAGGGAGAGAGCAGGTGGAACTTCAAGCACACAAGTAACATCGACAACTCTTGCATCACTCCAGGAGATGATGATTAAAATGCAGGAGTCCATTGACAGAAATTACAACCATATGAGAGGGAATATAGGAGGTGAGGGACGATATCAAAAAGGTGGATGATAGAGTGGGAAGACTAGATGAGAGAATGGAATCAATTCAAGGAGTACTGACAAACAATGTACAGAGAATAAAAAAAATAGAGGAACATAATGAGAGATTGAACGTAGACTTCAAGTAGTAGAGAATAAAATGGATCTAGTAAACAGGGATCTCGAAGAGGCCATTTTAAATCTAGAGCTTGAAAAATCGGCCTTCTTTCTTAGGTTTCAAAACGTTATTGAAAGTAAAGACGAGAACTTACCGGAGGTCATGGCGCAAATAATTGCTAGTATGACAAATAGAACAGTACAGGAAACAATAATGGATATGGGTGAAACATATAGACTGAATACGAGCTATGCCCGAAAGAACAGACTACCGAAAGAAGTACATATTAGATTTACTAAAAGAATAGTTAGAGATGAAATCTATAACTTATCGAAAGAAAACACAGTTACATACAAGGATAAAGATACTAATACTTAGACAAATACCAAGACGTGTAAGGGAAAAAAGGCGGCCCTATCAATTCTTATCCACTAAACTGATTAGACATAGGATATCCTTCAGGTGGCTATTACCTGAAGGAATGCTAATAACCTTATTGGATAAAAAAACATAAAATCACAACAATAAAAGACGCCAGAGACTTCTACGAGCAGTATATTAAGGAAGTAGAGGAACATGAAAGTAAGGTAGAGGGGGAAAGGGAAAGGGAGAGTTTGGAGGAGATAAGTTCAGAAGAAAATTTACTGCAAAAAGAAGAAAGTGTGAGGATGGTAGCAGTTAATTATGGCAGAGATGGTGCGACAACGAGAGCACAGACTGAGGCAAAGAGAGCAAAACCAAGGGAAACCACCAACTGAACATACAATAAGTTTACTATCCCTGAACATAAATGGACTAAATTCACCCACATAAAGGGGAAAAAAATTCCACAAATTATTAAATCAAAATGCAGACATTATCTGTCTACAAGAAACACACATCAAAAAAGAACAACATCAGATTCTGGAATTCCCAAAGTTAGGAAACTATTCACAGCATTATCTACACATAAGAAGCGAGGAATAGCAATATATACAAAAGCATGGTTGAATCCAAAACTACTATATTCAGATGAGGACAGTAGAACACTGATAATGGGGGGGTTCTCTGGGGGGGGGTGGAGAGCCGGAACATCCCGGTCATAATGGGGAGAGGTAGGTATGGCGGGAGCAGAGGGGTGGGCCGCTCAAGGGGAATGAGACCTCGCTGTGTACAAGCGATCCCTTGTTCTGGCCCCTCCGATGTGGTTCCATCTTGCTCAACCCGAGTACCTGGCAACCAGGGTTTTCAGGGCCCTGGGCTCAGGATGCTGCTGCTAAACGCCAGGTCAATTGTCAACAAAGCCCCCGTGATACGTGATTTAATCACTAAGGAGGGGGCGGACCTGGTATGTATAACTGAGACCTGGCTGGGCCAGGAGGGGGGAGTAGCCCTCTCCGAGTTACGCTCGGATGGGTTCTCAGTGCAGCACCATTCACGACCCCAGGGAAGGGGGGGAGGAGTGGCCATTATAACGCACCGAAATCTGCATCCTCGTAGGATCCCTGCCCCGGAGATTGTCGGGTGTGAGATGCTCCTTCTAAAGTTGGACTTAGGGGTTCAGGTGGGCCTTTTGTTAGCGTACCTGCCTCCCAGCTATGTTACTAAGGCCCTGCCTGAGCTGCTTGAGGAGATAGCCAGCCTGGCGGTGGAGTTCCCCAGGCTTATGGTGCTGGGGGACTTTAACCTGCCTTCGCCCAGCGAAACCTCTGGTGCAGCTCAGGAGTTCATGGGTTCCATGACAACCATGGACCTGACCCAAGTAATCCAGGGCCCAACTCATGAGGGAGGTCACATGCTTGACCTAGTGTTTCTCTCGGGGCAGTGGAGAGATGATCTGAAGGTAGGGGATATAGTCATCACCCTGTTGTCATGGTCAGACCATTTCCTACTGAGGTTGGATTTCACAGCCCCACTCCTCCTCCGCAGGGAGGCGGGACCGACTAGGTCAAGGGTTGGAAATTGCGGCTCACGAGCCACAAGTGGCTCTTTGGGCAATCTGCCAGGGCTCCCTGTCCCATCACTGATTGCCCCGCCCCTCGCCCTCCCTTCCCTTGCCTAGCCCAGGGGCTCCGCTCTGAAACCCCCCCCCCGCCCGCCTGCCTGCCTGCCTGCCTCTAGCCTTTGAAGGGAGAAGGAGGGCACCCGCTGGGGGGGGTGGGGGCTGTAGGACAAGCTATGGGGCTCATCTCCCCATCTCACATGGATTGGATGGTTCGGTCTCTGGCTCTAGCTGGGAAGGCAGGGATTAAGCGAAGCGTCTGAACGCCTCCCGCGCAAGAAAGGAATAATCTCCCCATCCGGAGCAGCCTTGCACACCAGCAGCATTGAGGAGGGGCAGCAGCGGCTGGCGTTGGCAGAGCCCCCTGCCTCCGCCTGCCCTCACGTGCCAGGATTTTCCTTGTGGAACGGAGATTCCGCCTCCCCCCAGCCTGAATCGTGTGCGTGCCTCACCCCCCCCACCCCAGCTGCACCTGAGGAGAGGGAGAAAAGCCAAGCAGAGCCCTCCCTCTTTCCCATGCAAAGCACCTCCCGTATTCTGCTAGCTGCAGTGCTGAACTGAAGCAGTTGTGGAGAAGAAACAGCAGCGGGGGTGGGGTGGGGGGGGAAAGATCCCTCATCCGAGTAGGGGGAGCGATTGTGCAATTCTGCCCAGATTGTCTGTCTCCCCTTTCTTTCTCGACCTATTTCTCTCTCTCTTCCCCCCCCCCCCATGCTGAAGACCTTGCAGTCTTCAGTACCCAAGAGAAAAAGGGCGAGCAGCGATAACGATCTGAACAAAGCTCCAAGTGTAGCTAGGAAGGTTTATTGCTCTTGTAAATCCTTGTCCCAAGCCTTCCCCCCCCCCACTCTAATCCTTGCAAAAACAGCCGAAACGCACTTTTTTTCTTCACCACTGGCTGCAAAAGAGGTCCCAGCAGCCCGTCTCTGCTTCCCCGGGACGCACAAAGTGCATTTTCTGCATCAAAGCCCAGGTGCCTTTTGTTTTCAAGCTGGCAGAGGAATTCCAGACTAAAACGACCTTTTACAGGAAGTAGTTTAAATCGGGAGGAGCAGGAAGTGGGGTGGGGGTTCCTACCGTAAGTTTGTCTTTATTTTGCCCTCTTGTTGTTGTGTTTTGCAAATGCAGCGTGAGGAAGGATTCAGTAGGTCTGCCTTTTCTAAAGGTTTCCCAGATGAACTTTCTGGTTTTTTTTTTTAATCTGCATGCTCCAATATTTGCATTTCAGCCCCTCCTGCCCAAATTTCTAATTAGCAGCTAGTGATTTCAAAGTCAGTCTATCCTAGGCTACCTTATTTTCTAATTCTAGGTAAACTGGTTTATGTTCATAATTTGGGTGGCTAATCTGACACGACTACACATGATGGACTTCGGTGAGATGTGTGCTTTTGAGGAACTTTTATTCCTAGTTTATTCCTACTTTCCTAGTTTTACATAAAAACTGGTTTGCGTGAGATAGTAGGCTAAATGTGGTTCCCTAATTTGGAGGCCTGTTTAGCAAAAGAGCCAGCCAAGTCTGGAATGGTGTTTCTCAACCTTATCAAGTTTAAGATGCATGGACTTCAATTCCCAGAATTCCCAGCAGTCCACCTTAAATTTGCCAAGGTTGAGAAGCTCTGGTTTAGGAAACTTTGCATTAAACTACCTTTGTAAGCAGGCGTTCCTATCCATAGGGATTAATGGGGGGGGGATCTACCATTGAGATTTGGGGGCTGTGTTCCAGTTGAAGTCCAGTACATCTCAGGGCACCTGTTCTCTCCTTAATGGCTAAAAAAATGCAGTCAAGCTTTTAGACAAATGTAGGATGTCTAGCCACTCCTCTGCAAGTGAGCTGTATCTCATGATAGTTATGTCTTTCAATATGATTTATTAGTCAGGAAAGGTGCTTCCAGACTCCTGATTTTTGGCTATAGTAGGTTATTATTTCTTTTCTCATACAATGAGTAGAAGATGCATCTCTTCTTTCTGGTCTCTAACAGAATCTAGAGAGATGCAGAGAGAGGGAGAGGGAGAGAGAGATACAGAAAAGGGGGGAGAGAGGGAGGGAGAGGGGGGAGAGAGAGATACAGAGACAGAGGGGGGGGAGAAAAGGATTTTGTGGTTCCCAGTTCTCTGTCCTAATGACCGGCTGGGTAGGCATGACTAGGGGGTCATGTGACTGGGTGGGAGTGAGTGATGTTGAGTTGGCCACGCCCACCCAGGTTTTGTGGCTCCCGTTGTTTTTTTTTTCTGTGGATAACGGTCCAAATGGCTCTTTGAGTGTTTAAGTTTGCCGACCCCTGGACTAGGTGGTTCCGCCCCAGGCGCCTAATGGAGCCGGAAGGATTCCAGAGGGAACTTGGGGAAATACCTGAAACCCTGGTACACAATTCGTCTGAGGCCCTGGTGGCTGCCTGAAACACCGCTGCAGCAGGTGAATTAGATCGGATTGCGCCTTTGCGACCTCTCCGTGGCAGTGGATCCCGGAAAGCTCCCTGGTTTACCGAGGAGCTCCGGGAGATGAAATGGCACAAGAGACGTCTGGAGCGTCGCTGGAGAGCCAGTAAAACTGAGTCCGATCGAACACTACTAAGAACTTTTATTAAGTCTTATCTAGTGGCGATGGGGCGGCAAAACGATCTCATTTTTCCGCTCTTATTGCGTCCGCAGATTCTCGTCCAGCCACCTTGTTTAGGGTAACTCACGCCCTCCTTGCAAAAGGGGGGAGCGAGGAACACTTGCAAGGCAGAGCTGAGGAATACTTGCAGTTTCTGATGGATAAAGTCGCTCGGATTCGGTCGAACCTGGACTCTAGCTGGGCAGAGTCCATTGAGTTGACAGGGGCAAGTCTTGGGCCAGCATTGTGGGAGGAGTTTGAGCCTGTTTCTCCTGATGAGGTGGACAAGGCTGTGGGGGCGATGAGCTCTGCCACCTGTTTATTGGACCCGTGCCCCTCCTGGTTGGTCTCGGCCAGTAGAGAGGTGGCACGCGGCTGGATCCAGGCGGTCGTCAACGCTTCTTTGAAAGAGGGGTCTGTACCGCAACCGTTAAAAGTTGCGGTGGTGATCCCCCTCCTCAAGAAGCCTTCCCTGGATCCAGCAGATTTGAAGAACTTTCGTCCGGTCTCCAACTTGCCTTTTATAGGCAAAGTTGTGGAGAAGGTGGTAGCTTTTCAGTTCCTTCGGTTATTGGAGGAAACCGATCATCTGGATTCCTAACAGTCGGGTTTCAGGCGTGGTTACAGCACAGAAACCGCGTTGGTCGCCCTGATGGATGATCTCTGGCGAGCCCGGGATGGGGGCAATTCCTCCATTCTGGTGCTACTTGACCTCTCAGCGGCTTTCGATACCATCGACCATGGTATCCTTCTGCATCGTCTCAGCGAGTTGGGAGTGGGAGGCACCGCTTTATGGTGGTTCTCTTATCTCACCGACAGGATGCAGTTGGTGTTGGCAGGTGGGCAGAGGTCGTCTCCTAGGCCCCTGACCTGTGGGGTGCCTCAGGGTTCGGTCCTCTCACCCATCCTGTTTAACATTTACATGAAACCGCTGGGGGAGATCATCCATAGACATGGGATGAGTTTCCAACAGTATGCTGATGACACCCAGCTGTACATCACCACCCCGTCTCAATTCAGGGAGGCGGTTGATGTGATGTGCCATTGCCTGGAAGACGTTAGGATCTGGATGAGGAGGAAGAGACTCAGACTCAACCCGGACAAGACTGAGTGGCTCTGGATATTGCCTCCTAAGGACTATATCGACTGTCCCTCCTTGGTTCTTGAGGGAGAAAAATTAACTCCCTCAGAACGGGTTCGCAATTTGGGAGTCCTCCTAGATCCACAGCTAAAATTAGACCAACACCTTGCAGCTGTGGCTAGGGGGGGCTTTGCACAGGTTCGCCTGGTGCACCAATTGTGACCATACCTGGAGAAGGAGGCTCTACTCACGGTCACTCATGCCCTTGTCACCTCTCGTTTGGACTACTGCAATGCGCTCTACATGGGGCTGCCCTTGAAGAGTATTCGGAGACTTCAACTGGTGCAAAATGCAGCTGCACGTGCTGTGGTGGGTGTTTCAAGGTACACCCACGTGACACCTATATTCCGCCAGCTGCATTGGTTGCCCATTGGTCTCCGGGTACAATTCAAGGTGCTGATCATCATCTTTAAAGCCCTACATGGCTTAGGACCTATCTCCGGGACCGCATTCTGCCTCATTCTTCCCTTCGACCGGTTAGGTCCCACAGAGTGGGTCTCCTCCAGGTCCCGTCAGCCAAACAGTGCCGACTGGCGGGGCCTAGGGGGAGGGCCTTTTCTGTAGGGGCCCCCTGCTCTCTGGAACCAACTTCCCCCAGAGATCCGAACCATCCCCACCTTGCTGGCCTTCTGAAAAGCCATCAAAACATGGCTCTTCCGGCAGGCGGGGTGAGTTTGAGACGACTTTATATCTGATGTCTCCCCCATGTATATATGTTGTTTATATCTTTTTTTAATTGTTTTTAAATTGCCTTTTTTAACAATTTGTTTGGAGTTTTTATAAAATGTTGTACGCCGCCCTGAGTCCTGAGGGAGTAGGGCGGCATAGAAAAACTACCAAATAATAAATAAATAAATAAATAAATAAATAAATAAATAAATAAATAAATAAATAAATAAATAAATAATACAAATAAAAAATGGAAGCGAATCTGTAACGATAGCAGTTATATATGCTCCAAATATAAATCAATCAGCCTTTTTCTCCAGCTTACATAAAAAATTACTAGAAATACAGTGGGAGAAATTATTGATAATAGGGGACTTCAATGCAGTCGTTGATAGGAAAAAGGACTATAAAGGTACCAATAAGAAAAAAAGCAAGAAGATTACTACCGGCATCATTTGATCAATTGGCAACAGAATTTAACTTAAGAGACAGTTGGCGATATCAAAATCCAGGCAGCAGGCAGTATACCTTCTTTTCATTTCCACACAAATCATGGTCAAGGATTGATATGGCCTTGGAAAATGGGGAATTTTTAAATGATTTGGCTGAGTCTGAAATTCTTCCAAATGCCTGGGCCAACCATAATCCTCTATGGATAAAATGGAAAGAGCCAAATAGTAAAATAAGAGTAAGATGGACGTTAAACCAAACAATAACAAAAGAAAAAGATTATATCAAAATGATGCAGAAAGAATTAGACATCTTTTTTCAGATTAATACTAAAGAACAAACATCCCCAAGAACTCTATGGGACACAACGAAGGCATACATAAGGGGGCTGTCCATAGCTTACTTGGCCAAACATAATAAAGAGAGAAACAACAAACTAAATACATTAACAATTAAATTACACAAATTAGAGAAAACATTGCAAAAAGACCCCAAAGATTCCAAAACATTAGAGGACTTAAATATAACCAGGCATAAAATTAATTTGATAACGCAGGAGGAATTGGCCAGGAAACTTAAATTAGCAAAACAAAACTATTTTGAATCAGCCAAAAAACCAGGAAGATGGCTCGCTTATAAACTTGCAAAAGAAAAAGCAGATAGAACAATTGACACTCTTCAAGACCAAAACAGGGAAATACACACCAGAATCACAGAGAAAAAAATATAATTCAAACTTTTTATACCGATCTTTACAAACAGGAAGACCCAAAAGACGAAGTAAAAAAAGAATATCTCAATGAAAGCGATTTGCCAATCGTGCTGGAGGAGGACAGGAATATGTTAAATGACAAGATTACTCTAACGGAATTAAGAAATGCCATCGGTAAACAAAAGAATAATAAATCACCAGGTCGGGATGGTATCCCCTTTGAAATATACAAAAATCTACAAAGCTCAATAGAATTGGTAATGTTAGACTTATTTAATGAAACAATGGAAAAAGGGGAATTACCCGAGTCCTGGAAAGAAGCATATATAACTCTGATACACAAGGAAGATTCGAATAAACAACAGATCCAAAATTACAGACCGATTTCATTACTAAATATGGATTACAAAATACTCGCATCAATAATGGCTGAACGATTCAAAAAAAAATTAAATCAGATTATCCACTCAGATCAAAACGGTTTTTAACCTCACAGACAGATAAGGAACAACACTAGAATAATACTCAATACACTAGAGTACTACGATATAGACAAACAACTAGTGCTTATATTTGTCGATGCCCAAAAAGCGTTCGACAACCTTTACTGGCAATTTTTTATTATACAATTAGAAAAAATGAAATTTGGCGAAAAATTTATAGGGTTGATCAGAGCTATATATAGTAATCAAACAGCAAAAATAATAGTAAATAATGATATAACAGGGAAAATAGATATTAAAAAAGGAGTACGTCAAGGATGCCCGTTAGCCGCATTAATTTTCATATTAGCATTGGAAAGCCTACTGAGGAAAGTAAGAAGCATGCAAGAGATAAAAGCCTAAAAATTAGGAAGGAGGAATTCAAACTTCAAGCCTTCGCTGATGATATAATATTTATAGTTGAAGAACCCTTAGACACTGACCCGACTCTAATCAATAAAATTGAAAAATTTGGAAAGGCGGCAGGTCTAAAAATTAATAAGGAAAAAACAAAAATAATAACTAAAAACATGACACCGAAACAAAATATTGAATTGGAAAATCTATTAGGTATGAAAATAGTTAAAAGAGGGAAATATCTTGGGATATGGCTCACTGCAAGATGTAGCTCATTAAAGGAGGACAATTATATAAAACTAATACAGAAAATCAGTAATGTTGGGATAAGAATTACTCTTATCAGAGGCGAAATGAATCTTTTCCTGGAACTCTGACATTGTCAAAATAAACCGCATTATAATTCTAATGAATAAGATATTTATTTTGATACAAAAATAAGAAATCACATATTGGCTATATAAAAGGTGTTGCTTCGTCAGAAGCAGAGAACAAAAGGGAAGAAAGGAATGTACACATGCGTACTAGGAACATTAATCACGTGCTCAGGAATAAACCATTATATTTGATAGGGATGCATCTCCCTGCATATACATGTAACAGGCAACATAAAATCACTGCGTGACAAGTAAGGACCTCGATGGATGGTCAAAACTTCAATTATCATTTATGGGTAAAATTGCGACAATTAAAATGAACATCCTACCCAAGATTTTATTTCTATTCCAGGTAATCCCAATAAAATTGAACAAAACAGTTTTTTCAAATTTAAATAAAATGATTCACAAATTCATATGGGCCAAAAGAAAAGCGAGGATCAAACTGAAACTTCTTCAAGACCATAGGAGGAGAGGAGGATTTGGTCTCCCCAACTGGGAGCTATACCACCAATCTGCTACACTCAATTGGATGAGGGAATGGATCATACTTAAAAACAGAAGGATATTAACCCTAGAGGGTTTCAATTTGCAGATTGGTTGGCATGCCTTCTTATGGGGGGACACCTATAAAACACATACATATTTCCGTCGACATTATATAAGAAAGAACTTATTAGATACATGGCTAACAATAAGGAAGGATCATTATAGAAGTGTTCCAAAATGGATATCACCAACTGAAGCAATTATATACCCGAACCTCTTAGATGTAAATAAGATTATAACATATCAACAACTCCTAGACGAACACAATGAGATGCTCTGGAAACAAGAACTCAAAGAAAAAGGAATAGACCTTGATTGGTGGCACTACTTACAGGTCAAATCAAAATACAACAAAGACAAAACAAAATATGGATTTCAAAAAAAATGTGATTTAGATAGGATATTAATGGGCAATGACAAAAAATGATTTCTAAACTATATAATTTCCTACTCCAATATAATTTATTCGAAGAGGTGGTAAAAGGTTCAATGATTGCGTGGGCACAAAACTTTGGTTATCCAATTAATTTAAACGAATGGGAAAAAATTTGGATTATAAATTATAAATTAATACTGGCAATACCATACAAAGAAAACATATACAAAGTATTTTACCGGTGGCACCTTCCTCCAGCGTGATTGGCAAAAATGTTCCCGAAACTTTCTCCAAAGTGCTGGAAATGTAAAGAAGGTATAGGAACATACTACCATCTATGGTGGACCTGCCCCAAGGTGAAGAACTTTTGGATTAAGATCAAAAACTGCCTTGAACAAATTACCTCAAAAACGATTCCCTTAAAGCCGGAGCTTTTCTTATTAGGTATTTTCAGAGAAAAAATGACGAATGAAGATAGGTATATAATTCTACACATTACAACAGTTGCAAGAATTATATACGCACAAATTTGGAAAACCGAACAAATTCCAACTACGTTAAATCTCGTTAATAAAGTATTTGAGTGCGCAGAACTTAGTAGGATGTCATTGGAAATGCAAGATAAAGATGACTCTGAATTCTATAAAACTTGGGACAGGTGGTATAATTGGCTTAATCAAAACAAATATCAAAAATTGCTATAATTATGTGTCATGAACTAAGACAGTATAAAGAATAACAAATGTCTACTTTTTCGCACAGACCGGAACAAATTATGGGGATATATACAATTTTACAAGGTCTTAAAATATTAATTAAGTTGAACAAAAGAACCATTGTTGAAAAAGGAAAAATTGTTTTATTGTAATGATAATAGACTGAATATAATATAACAAGAGAAAAGAATAAGGAAAATATTGGAAGCTATAAGGAAGATAATGATGTAAATAATAACTATATAGAATAAACATGTTTTTGTATCACTAGGCTGTAAAAGGATAGTGTCGACGGGATGGTTGACATGTATGTTCAATGTTTTCTACTTTCAAAGATATTTGATACTTTATTTGTGTATACATATGTTTACACATGTTTTTATGTTTGTTTGTATGTTTGTCTTTTTAACAAAATTAATAAAAATTATTTTTTAAAAAAAAGAAAAAAAGAAAGAGAGCAAGAAAAGAAGTCAGAAGAAGATGATGACTCAGATGTGAAACAAGAGAGGGTTGAAACACAAGAGCAGTCAATGCCACACAGGTCAGAGAAATGGAAGAAGGGGATTCCACCTGACAGGTATTCTGCTAGTAAAGTAAAGGTGTGGACATTTTTCGCTCGTTTTTTTGCAAAAACAGGGCATGCAAAGGATTGGAAGCCTGCAGAGGGGGTGGGGGGAAGGCAAAAATGCCCCAATTTTTGCAAAAAATGGCCTGTTTTTCGCTCGTTATTTTGCAAAAACAGGGCATGCAAAGGATCTGGGAAGCCTGCAGAGCACTCCTAGGGGGTGGGGGAAGGCAAAAATGCCCCAATTTTTGCAAAAAACGGCCCATTTTTCGCTCGTTATTTTGCAAAAACAGGGCATGCAAAGGATCTGGGAAGCCTGCAGAGCACTTCTAGGGGGTGGGGGAAGGCAAACGCCCCCATTTTTGCAAAAAACTAGCCCATTTTTTGCAAAAATTGGATGCGGGGGCGGGGCTTCGGGAGGCTAAAAATTGCTGTATTCGGTGTATAAGACGCACCGACATTTCCACCCTCTTTTTGGGGGCAAAAAGGTGCATCTTATACTCCGAAAAATACGGTAATTAGTTTGCTTTACTGTTCTTCAGAGGATAATTTGGCATTCATAATGAACAAGCTTTGGGTGGAGTGCACCATGGGAAGAATATTAAGTTATTTGGCTTTATGTCTATTCCAGTTATGAAGGGAGGAGTGTCAGAGTATGAATATTCATAGACTGGATAGACATGGTAACAGGTCAGCCAATGGGGGCTGTTTGGTGACTCAGACGGCTCGGAGCCTGGGCATGGCTTAGGTTCACTCATCTATATATATATGAGTGCCTCTGTATTATCTTGTCTCTGTATTATATCTTCTGTGAATATTATTTCTGTGATCATTGATTCTGTATTTCTGGATTCTGCTGTATGGTATTGTATATAAAGAAGTTTCTTATATATAATTGAATCCTGCTGAAGTTCATTTACTTGTGTGCTGGTCAGATGTGCTGCAAACACATCCTCTCCTGCCTCTCTTGCTGGGAGGACAACACCAGAGCCACAAGAACTTGGTTTTGGAAGGAGGCTTGTGGAAGAATTGGGGAAGGGGAAACACAGAAAGAGCTGCTTGCCTATTGCAAGGCCTGTTTGTTTCTCCCATCTGAGCCTGCCTGTTCTCTCCTGCCTCTCTTGCTGGGAGGACAACACCAGAGCCACAAGAACTTGCTCCTCTTCCGGGGTGGAGCTACAGGGAGATGGTGGAGGAAGATCTTGCTCCCATAACAAACTGAAAAACTTTCTGAACTGCTGCCTACAAGAGACTCTCCCGTGCTGTTTGTCTTCCCTGGGGGGTGATAGCAACGTATCAGGCACACGCAGAGTGCAGGAGAAGTGACCTACTTGTTTTGTCGGCGATATCCAAGCCTTTTTGTGAGCGGTACTTGGGAGACGATTGTCCATCTTGAGAGCGGAGAGCTAGTTGCTAGCCTGGATTGAGGCACCTGGGCTGTTGGCCGGCTCAACTAGCAGATGATTGCTGCCGTCGTGGGGGCGTTTTTCCATCCTTCGGGGGCCCCGCGGTTAGCCACAGTGAGAGACAGGCACGAGCCATTGGGACTTGTTACCACGGTCGGGATTCATCGCCGCTGCCGCCGTCACTCGAGGGCCGAAGGCTGAGTGCCGAAGATTGCAAGGTAACATCACAGCCACTATTGTCATCGAAGCGGCCACTTTTTGAGTGAAAGAGAAACTCGCCTGATGGCTTTCTGCCGATAGGATTAGAGGCGGGACTATCTGGACATCTGGTGAAGTGAGGGAAGGGTGCTCCATTGCTAGTAGTGCCTCCCTCTTTCCCCTCTTTCCTCTTCTGTTATTCGGCACTGCCATTTCGGGACTTGAGCGGAAGATCACCCATTTGCCGGGTGCGACTGGGAGCGGAGCGTTCTCAGCTGGGCTCCTTCTAACTGATTGTTGCCGCTGGAGTTTGTTGCTCCTCCGCCGCGGCCTGTCACTCTGCCTTTTTTGGTCTGACCCCCAGGACTGCCGACATTGAAGAACTGTTGGCCAGGCCTTTTTTACACTTCGGGCCTGGGGCTTGCTGCTAAATGTGGGAAGGAATTAGGTCGCCATTTTAGAGGCGGCTGGAATGCAGACCATCATTACGGAAACAGCTGCGTTTGTTGCCGAGGCCGCACCGATGATCGGGCCCACCGTTTGGATACCTGCAGTGGCCAGTACCCTTTTCCTGTGCCCCCCCATTTGGGGGGGAGCCTCCCCTCTGACAGATTACCATCGGATTCCGGAGGGAGAGAGTTTTGGAAACATAGATACCACCCGGGCAGGGGGATATACCATCATCCCCCGGACTACTGGCCCCGTAAAACTGAACATTGGAACATCTTGATTGACGAACTTTTTAATGAGGTTCCCCCCTTATGCTCCTTTAATGATTTTATTGATTTTAATATCAACAATTAACTAACCTTGCAATTTTTACCCCGGAAGTACTGTGATTGTTGTTAACGTGTGGGTTATGAATGAGTATGATTGTGTGATTATATAAGTGGATGAGTGATAGGGATGTATATGTGTCCAGCGACTAGTGAGAATGGTATGGATGACCTGCAGGAAGGGAGGGGGACCAGCAGGGGGGGAGGGGGTCTCTGGTGGGGGCGAGAGCCGGAACATCTCGGTCATAATGGGAAGAGGCAGATATGGCGGGAGCAGAGGGGAGGGCCGCTCTCGGGGAATAAGACCTCGCTGTTTACAAGCGATCCCTTGTTCCGGCCCCTCTGATCCGGTTCCATCTTGCTCAACCTGGATACCTGGCAACCAGGGTCTTCAGAGCCCTGGGCTCAGGATGCTGCTGCTCAATGCCAGGTCAATTACCAACAAAGCCCCCCTGATACGTGATTTAATCACAGAGGAGGGGGCAGACCTGGTGTGTGTTACCGAGACCTGGCTGGGGCAGGAGGGGGGAGTAGCTCTCTCCGAGATATGCCCAGCCGGTTTCTCGGTGCAGCATCATTCCCGACCCCAGGGAAGGTGGGGAGGAGTGGCAATAATAGCGCGCAGAAATCTGCATCCTCGTAGGATCCCTGCTCCGGAGATTGTTGGGTGTGAGACGCTCCTTCTGAAGTTGGACTTAGGGGTTCAGGTGGGCCTTTTCTTAACGTACCTGCCTCCCAGCTGCGTAAGTAAGGCCCTGCCTGAGTTGCTCGAGGCAGTAGCCGGCTTGGCAGTTGAGTTCCCTAGGCTTATGGTCCTGGGGGACTTCAACTTGCCATCTGCTGGCGAAACCTCTGGAGTAGCTCAGGAGTTCATGGATTCCATGACAACCATGGACCTGACCCAAGTAATCCAGGGTCCGACTCATGAGGGCGGTCACACGCTCGACCTAGTGTTTCTCTCGGGGCAGTGGAGAGATGATCTGAAGATAAGGGACATAGTTATCACCCCACTGTCATGGTCAGATCATTTCCTACTGAGGTTGGATTTCGCAGCCCCATTCCTCCCCCGTAGGGAGGCGGGACCGACTAGGTGGTTCCGCCCCAGGCGCCTAATGGAACCGGAAGGATTCCAGAGGGAACTTGGGGAAATACCTGAAACCCTGGTACACAATTCGGCTGACTCCCTGGTGGCTGCCTGGAACATCGCAGCATCAGGGGCCTTAGACCGAATTGCGCCTAAGCGACCTCTCCCTGGCAGCGGATCCCGGAAAGCTCCCTGGTTTACCGAGGAGCTCCGGGAGATGAAACGCCAGAAGAGACGTCTGGAGCGCCGCTGGAGGGCCAGCAAAACCGAATCCGACCGAACACTATTAAGAATTTACATCAGATCTTATTTAGTGGCGATAAGGGCAGCAAAACGATCCCATTTTTCCGCTCTTATTGCGTCCGCAGATTCTCGCCCAGCCGCCTTGTTTAGGGTGACTCGCTCCCTCCTTGCCAAAGGGGTGAGCGAGGAACACTTACAAGGCAGAGCTGAGGAATTCACAGAGTTTCTGTCGGATAAAGTTGCTCAGATTCGGTTGAACCTGGACTCTGGCTGGGCAGAGTCCATAGAGTTGACAGGGGCTAGTCTTAGTCCACCGTTATGGGAAGAGTTTGGGCCAGTTTCTCCCGAGGATGTGGACAGAGCTGTGGGGGCGATGGGTACCTCCACCTGTTTATTGGACCCGTGCCCCTCCTGGTTGGTCTACGCCAGCAGGGAGGTGACACACGGCTGGATCCAGGCGGTGGTCATCGCTTCTTTGAGGGAGGGATCCGTACCGCAGTCGTTAAAAGCTGCGGTGGTGAGACCCCTCCTGAAGAAGCCTTCCCTGGATCCAGCTGATTTGAAGAGCTATCGTCCGGTCTCCAACTTACCTTTTTTAGGTAAAGTTGTGGAGAAGGTGGTGGTTACTCAGCTTCTACGACTTCTGGATGAAACAGACCATCTAGATCCTTATCAGTCGGGTTTCAGGCTCGGCTACAGTACTGAAACTGCCTTGGTCGCGCTGATGGATGATCTCTGGCGGGCCCGAGACGGGGGTAATTCCTCCGTCCTGGTGCTACTTGACCTCTCAGCGGCCTTCGATACCATCGACCATGGTATCCTTCTGCATCGTCTCGGCGAGTTGGGAGTGGGAGGCACCGTTTTGTGGTGGTTCTCCTCCTATCTCGCCGATAGGATGCAGTCGGTGTTGGCAGGAGGGCAGTGATCGTCCCCTAGGCCCCTAGTATGTGGGGTGCCTCAGGGGTCAGTTCTCTCGCCCATCCTGTTTAACATTTACATGAAGCCACTGGGGGAGATCATCCGCAGACATGGGGTGCGTTTCCACCAGTACGCTGATGACACCCAGCTGTACATCACTACCCCGTCTGACTTCAGTGAGGCAGTTGCTGTAATGTGCCGATGCCTGGACGACATTACGATCTGGATGGGGAGGAACAGACTCAGACTTAATCCCGACAAGACTGAGTGGCTTTGGATATTGCCCCCTAAGGACTACGACAACTGTCCCTCCTTGGTTTTCGAGGGAGTGAAATTGACCCCCTCGGACCAGATCCGCAACTTGGGGGTCCTCCTAGACCCACAGCTAAAATTGGAACATCATCTTTCTGCTGTGGCTAGGGGGGGCCTTTGCACAGGTTCGCCTGGTGCACCAGTTGCGGCCATACTTGGAGAAGGAGGCTCTACTCACGGTCACTCATGTCCTTGTCACCTCTCGCTTGGATTACTGCAACGCGCTCTACATGGGGCTACCCTTGAAGTGTATCCGGAGACTTCAGTTGGTGCAAAATGCGGCTGCGCATGCTGTGGTGGGTGTGCCTAGGTACACCCACGTGACACCTATACTCCGCCAGCTGTATTGGTTGCCCATCGGTCTCCGGGTCCAATTCAAGGTGTTGATCACCATCTTTAAAGCCCTTCATGGCTTAGGACCAGGCTACCTCCGGGACCGCATTCTGCCTCACACTTCCCTTCGACCGGTTAGGGCCCACAGAGTCGGCCTCCTCCAGGTCCCATCGGCCAAACACTGCCGGCTGGCGGGCCCTAGGGGGAGAGCCTTCTCTGTGGCCGGCCCCGTGCTCTGGAACCAACTTCCCCCAGAGACCCGAACTATCCCCACCCTGCTGGCCTTCTGGAAAGCCGTTAAGACATGGCTCTTCTTGCAGGCTGGGGGTAGAGCTTAATCCACTCGAGCTCACCCCCAAGTATGTATGGTTGTTGAATGCCTGTTGGGTTGATTTTAAATATTGAGTCTTTTAACTTTTATATTGTTTTTAAATATTATTTATGAATTGGTTATTCTGTATTTTTCTCTGTTGTACGCCGCCCTGAGTCCTCCGGGCGGCATATAAGAATACCAAATAATAAATAAATAAATAAATAAATAAATAAATAATAAATAAATAAATAAATAAATAAATAAATAAATAAATAAATAAATAAATAAATAAATAAATAAATAAATGATAAATAAACTCTGACATTTGTTAAGTGAGCTTGCCCCATTTTATGACTTTTCTTGCCAGAATTATTAAGTGAATCATTGAATTTATTAAGTTAGTAACATGGTGGTTAAGTGAATCTGAATTCCCTATTTACTTTGCTTGTCAGAAGCTTGCAAAATCTAATCACATGACTCCAAGACACTGCAACTGTCATAAATATGAACCACTTGCCAAGCATCTGAATTTTGATCATGTGTCCATGGGAATGCTGCAATGGTTGTAAGTGTGAAAAATGGTCATAAGTCACTTTTTTCAGGGCCATTGTAACTTTGAATGGTCACTAAATGAACTGTCATAAGTCAAGCACTACCTATATGGTTTTCCTCTAGTTCCCTCCTCTAACTTTTGGATGACAAGGTTGTTGAACTCTTCCTGATTGCTCCCTTGAATCGACATAGTTTGCATGGTCCCCATGGTAGAGGTGATTTCCTCTCTGGGTTGACCTCAATTGCAGAGCTAGCCTTATGTCAGACCTGCCCCAATCTGATCACTTAGGAAAGAAAGACCCTCAACTCCATTAGGGTAAAGCAAAAGGTTCTTTTACTAAAGGAGTTGGTTGCAGTAAAGTTAGGTTAGCACTAAGTTTTTCCCCATGCAACAAAGATACAGAAAAAGTTCCCTTCTCCTCTCTCTCCTGTGACCAGTCTGTGTTTTGCCAATCAGAGCTTGTGAAGATGTTATGAGGACACTGAAATGTTGTGGGAAATTCACATTTCTTTTCCAGGGTGCAGGATCTTGGTGCCTCTGGTACAAACTGGTTCCAGACTTCTCTGGTCTTCATTACCTGTCATTCTCCCCTCCCTATTTGCCATCATGTACACACAATCATATTGCCCATTTATCCACTCCCCTCTCCCCCTCCAACCCCTCCAGTCTTTGATGGCAGGAACTGGCAGGACCTGACAGTACATATGAGGAATATAAATTTATATATTAACATTAGATATTAACATATTATTAATAGACATCTAAATATAAAAGTTTTTGGGATGTGCATAGTTATAATGAAGAATTGCAAGAAATTAAATAGATAGCAGGATGATTAGTGATTTAAATGTGTAAACATTTCTTTATAGTGTCAAAAATGAATCTTGAGGAAAAAATGAAATAAATAAGTGAAAATAAAATTAGAAGAATTACAAGAAGAGAAAGTACTAGTCCTATTTGAAAAAGGTAGTAACAGATTGATCGCCTAAGAAATGGACAGAACAAAGATATAGAAGCTGGAATAGATTCACAAAAATTACCGTATTTTTCGGAGTATAAGACGCACCGGAGTATAAGACGCACCTAGATTTTAGAGGAGGAAAACAAGAAAAAAAGTATTCTGAGCCGAATGGTGTAGTAACATATTATTTAATAAAATACCAGTATAGCAGAATACTTTTTACAACCATGTATACTTTTTACAACCATGTATACTTTTTATAACTATGTATACTTTTTACAACCATGTACACTTTTTACAAACTTCAAACTTGACAGCTTTAAGACTTGTGGACTTCAACTCTCATAATCCCCCCTCCAGTCATGCTAGCTCAGGAATGGGAGGTGAAGTCCACAAGTCTTAAAGTTGCCAAGTTTGAAGACCCTTGCATCCCTAACCTCTATTCACCCTCTCAATTCCTTAAAAAAAATAATCTTGAAAACATTTTTTTCCCCAGATGGAAAGGAATGCTTTAATTTCTGGTGCTACCAGACTGCTGATTTTGGATTGCCAAGATTAACACATATCTCCTACATTATGTAATGTAGGATGTTTTAAAGAATATCTCTCACCCCCCCCTCCTTCATTACACTATGGGATACCTTAGCTGCGGCCCAAGTACATTCAGAAAAAAAACGAAGAAGGGAAATCTAGTTTTTATTATACATTTGGCATCTTGTAACTGCAGCAAGGAAAATATGCACACCATCCTTCACTTAGTCCTACCTGTCAATATATTTGAAAATCTCTAAATTGTAACTGCAAAGGATTGTTGGGGGAGGGAGATGTCTAATCAGAAAGTTCAAGTTCTCCACAAACTTAATTCTCCTGAAGCTGTAAATTGATGCAGAAAAGTTCTCACCAGCACTATGGATGTGCCTGAAAACACTTGCAGACAAGACTTGTATCAATTTACCTGCGTTGTTTAACAAATTTTATGGGAAATCCAAACAATAATTTCAATCCCTAAGGCTGTGTCACCATATCTTATTTTTTTTCTTTCCACAAAAAGTAAAAATAAATAAATAAGGAAAAGCACTGAATATCTGTACTGTATGAAAACTGGCAAATCTGATGTGCTCCATCTACAGAGCCGCCTGTTAAAAAGTATGACAACGCAATCTTTTTAAATGAACAACTAACACACACACACACACACACAGAGAGAGAGAGACTTGATTTTGGATGGATTAGAGCAGGGGTCTTCAAACTTTACAACTTTAAGACTTGTGGGTTTCAACTCCCATTCCTGAGCTAGTCCTCCTCTAACTGTGGCCACTTTGCTCTTTGAACTTCCCAGCTCTATTTACAAAGAGCCATAAAGATTATCACCGGAGATTAGAGAAAGGAAGATCAAAGGGGGAGATCACGAAATTACGGTAATTCTCTCGCCTATTGGAACTGGAGGAGCAGAAGCGATCGAAACGGCAGCTTCACCAGAGAAAACAAAACGCAAGGATGCAGGCAAAGAAAACAGTTTCTGTCAGAGTCCAGACTCTGTCATTCAGAAGGAGAAGGGGGGTTCTGGCTCTGGTTGATCAAAAGGTTATACCATATCCGGATCCCAGACACCTGAGAGCCTCTTCATCTTAAGATAAGGTTTTATGGGGGGTATCCGGATCCCAGACACCTGGGAACCTCTTCATCTTAAGATAAGGTTTTATGGGGGGTAATTGAACGGAAGGGTGAGGCTGGGAAAACGGATCCATCTGTCAAACATTTGTGGATTGATTATGCTGAGTGGGGTGGGGTGTTAAGCTTAAAAGACTTGTCTTGCCCGAAGGCATTTTAGACTTTGCTTTGAATTGAATGGATGTATACAGATGCAAATAAAGGAAATCCTTTTGAAAACCTTGGCTTGGCTCAAAAGTTCATTCCTGGATTGTGGCTGGAAGACATACCTTACAGAAAGCAAGGTCTGCAAAATTGGTCAACCCAGAGAGTAAACTTCGCTCTACTGAGGGGACCGGGCAATCATGACTGAAAAAAACCGGGAGCAGGGAGAAATTGAATGCTGGGGGGAGACACCAATCACCCCCCGGGCGGAAGCCTGTTCCGCACTTCCCAGCAAAGAGGCTGAGGGAGATTTCGAGACCTCTGAGAAGCCTCGCTGGTCTACCGGCATTGGAAAAAAAGACAGCTGGGATGGCAGAACCAGAGGAGTCACCCTTAATCGGGGGGATTGGAAGCCCCATTGGGAATTAGAGCTAGAAGCTGCCATGGATCAGGAGGAGCCCACCGAAGCACCTCTAAGGGAGGGGCGGTTGAAGAGATACCTGTACCAGCTGGTGATGGAAACATTAGAAAATCTCAACATCCGAGGGACCCCAGAACGACGAATAACGAGCTCTGGGAGCACAGCAACCGCTGAGGAGACTGGGTGGGGCAACAACCTTTGGGGAGCAGGCGTGCAGGTGGAGGACGTGGCAGGAGACCCAACAAACCCCCCCCGGGCAGCACACGCAGCGGCACCCCTTCCTAACCAACTCCAAACTTCACAACTACAAAGGAAAACTCCCCCCCTGGGAGAGAAATTTGATGGGGACCCGCAACAATTGGGATTTTTCGTAGCACATGTGCTCACCTATATGCAAGAATATGGACGTGAGTTCCAAACACAGGGATCCCGGGTGCGAGCAGTTACCTTAGCCCTGGAAGGAGCCGCGGCCAGATGGATGGTGACCCTACATAACGACGATGCACCCGAACTGCGCAACTTCAACCAATTCATGACGGCCCTACGACGACGGTTCGAGGACCCGCTGGCGGACCGCAAAGCACACGATCGTATTAAGGTGGTGAAACAGGGACGATGACCAGTGGCGGAGTACACTGAAGAATTCCGGGACCTCGCATGTCGGCTAAACTGGCCAGAAGACATCCTGGTAAGCTGTTTTAAGGATGGACTGAGTGACGATCTGTATAATGCCTGCGTGGCTAGGGGTGCACCGAATCATCTGCATGAGTGGTACCTCACCGCTGAAGAAGCGGAGATTGATATGGCTAGGAATCAGTACCGTACGGGGAGAGCATGGAAGAAATCCCCACCCCAATGGAGGAAAGAACCCTTCAGAAGGCAACAGGGCTTTTCCCCTAAACCTCCAATCTGTTACAAGTGCGGGAAGGAGGGACACCGAGCACCTGAATGCTGGCCCCAAACACCCAGCCGGAACGCCAAACGGGGGAGAGACCAACAAGACCCATCCAGCGGGGGAGGGAAACAGCCCTGAGGAGCAGCGAGATGGTGGGACCACCACCCCCTCCTCCCGCTGGAGACAACACCCCGGCATTTCGAAGGGAAGATCCAGCCGCGTTCGAGAGCGATCCGGAGGATGAACCACTGCTAAGCAAACCAATTGAACCGCTCACCCTCCCTCTCAGACTATTTATCCCTAACCAAGAGGAGGGAAAAAATATCTCCGCATTAGTAGACTCAGGATGCACCCGTTGCTTAATCAGCCCAACCCTAATCAGGGAGCTGGGAATCACAGTGAGAAAGCTGAGAAATCCCATCGCGTTTTGCCAATTGGATGGGTCTATAGCAGGGGGGGAGCCGGCTGCTTTTGCCACGGAACCCCTGAAAATAGGCATTGAAAACCACGAAGAGACACTTACGTTTATAGTAGCACCTGGCATGGAATGGCCACTAGTCTTGGGACTCGCATGGCTAAAAAAGTGGAATCCAAAAATAAATTGGGAGCAAGGCACCATAAAATTCCAAATGCATGTAACTACTGCGGAGGACCCACAGATAGAAACTGAAGGGGCTGAACGCAGGGAAACAGCCATGCCTGGTCATAGCATACCCAAGGAATACAAAGCATACCCAAGGAATACAAAGACCTGGCAGAAGTCTTTAGCGAGGCAGCATCGGATGAACTTCCCCGCATTGCGCATCCGACTGCGCAATAGAAATCTTACCCGGGGCTAAACTACCTAAACCAAAAATGTATAGCATGTCACCGGGGGAGTTAGAAGAGCTGAGTGCTTTCATTGAGAAAAACCTAGCAAGGGGTTTCATTGAACCAGCCAGACCAAAGATAGCAGCCCCGGTGCTATTTAGAGAGAAGAAAGATGGCACAAAACGCTTATGTGTCGACTTCAGAAACCTAAACTCGATAAGTGTTGAAAACATGTATCCCCTCCCCCTGATGAAAGACATGCTGGCCCACCTCAAAAAAGGGAAAATTTTCTCCAAACTAGACATCAGGGAGGCATACTACCGAATCAGAATTAAGGAGGGGGATGAATGGAAAACGGCATTCAACACCCCCCTGGGATGCTACCAATTCAAAGTGCTCCCTTTGGGGCTACAAGGGGCACCTGCAGTGTTTATGCAATTAATTAACGATGTGTTATGTGAACACTTATACAAAGGGGTTCTCGTTTATTTAGATGATATTCTATTATACTCAGAGACCGAGGCTGAACATGTTAAATTGGTGAGGGCAGTGCTGAGCAAACTCCACGAGGCAAAACTTTATGCCAAACTCTCAAAATGTGAATTCCACCGAGAAAAAATTGATTACTTGGGGTACCGTATTTCACACCAGGGCATAGAAATGGATCCTCAAAAAGTACAGGCAGTACTCAATTGGGAAACGCCTCGCACACGCAAACAGCTGCAAAGTTTCCTGGGGTTTGCAAATTTCTATCGCCAATTTATCCCCGCGTTTGCTCAAATTGCCCTGCACATCACAAAACTGCTAAGAACAAAGGGGGAGGGAGATCCTAAACCGAGACAGCCCGTGAATTGGACAATGGAATGCCAGGCAGCGTTTGAAAAACTAAAACAGCTGTTCTCAACAGAACCAATTTTGAAGCACCCAGACCCAGAAAAACCCTTCATAATACAAGCTGATTCTAGCGATGTGGCAATAGGGGCAATCCTACTCCAGAGCAATGAGCAAGGACAGCTACAGCCATGTGCATATACATCCAGGAAACTAAGTGAAACTGAACAAAGGTGGGCGATCTGGGAAAAAGAAGCTTATGCGGTGCGATGGGCACTTTTAACTTGGAGACAATTCTTAGAAGGGAGTAAGATCCCTTTTGAAGTCTGGACTGACCACAAAAACTTAGAAGCCTTAAAGACACCAAGGAAACTATCTCCTAAACAGGTTCGTTGGGCGCAATACTTCAAACGGTTCGAGTTTACTCTTAAATTTATCCCTGGGGGGAAAAACTTTCTGGCAGATGCACTGTCCAGAAAGCCACAATATAATTGTGTGAAATCAGAGGTATTTAAACCTATAGTACAAACAAATCAATTGGCAGCCAAAGTAATCACCAGGTCCGAAGGAGGAAAAGACGCATTGAGGGACGCAGACATCACTCACGCATTTAAACAAGCATTAGTCAACGATGAATGGGTTCTGAACCACAAATCCAGTTGCGTGATGAAAGATGAATTAGCGTGGGTAGGTGACAAACTTTATGTACCCGCTAGCCAAAGATTACGTTTAATGGGAAGGTGCCACGACTCTAGGTTAGCTGGACATTTTGGCTTTGTAAAAACTTTACACTTAATAAAGAGACAATTTTGGTGGCCTTCGTTGAAAAAGGACATAGAAAGCTATGTAGCAAGTTGCCCCATTTGTGCTGCAGCAAAAAGACGACAGGGGAAAACTCCAGGGCTTCTACAGAAAGTAGCTGAGCCGTCAGCCCCATGGGAAGAAATCGCTATGGATTTTATTGTAGAACTACCGGATAGTGGGGGAAACACGGTCATTTGGGTTGTGACAGATTTGTTTTCAAAACAAGCACATTTTATTCCTTGCCAAAAGATTCCAACAGCCAAAGGCTTGGCTAGACTGTTTCTAATACACATTTATCGTCTTCATGGAGCTCCTAAAAGGATAATCTCGGATAGGGGAGTCCAATTTACCTCCAATTTTTGGAAGGCGTTTTTGGGCCTACTTGGTACCGCCCAAGGATTAAGCTCCTCCCATCACCCCCAGTCAAATGGTAATTGCGAAAATTTGAACGGCGTTCTTGAACAGTATCTAAGATGTTTTATTAATTTTCAACAGGACAATTGGACTGAACTTTTACCATTTGCAGAGGTTGCATTTAATAACTCTGTACATTCAAGTACAGGTTTTACACCTTTTAGAGTAGCCACGGGGCAAGACTTCAGCCCAATACCGGAACTACCCACAGAAAAACCCACTATCCCCTCACTTAAGGAGTGGATAGAAAATTTGCAAAACACATGGCCAGTAGTCAGGTTGGCTTTACAGGAGGCTAGAGAGGCTTTCAAAATTCAAGCTGACAAGAAAAGAGTAGAGCCTAAACCTTTCCAGGTTGGGGATAGAGTATATTTATCTACAAAATTCTTGAGATCGTTACAACCATCAAAAAAATTAGGACCTAACTTTATTGGGCCTTTCACTATTAGCAGGATCATTAACCCAGTAGTGGTTGAATTGATTCTTCCAAAAACACTTAGACAAGTCCACCCAGTATTTCACATTAGTCTACTCAAGAGAGATGTAACCTCGTCACTTAGACCGGTGGCAGATACACCACCTGCCCCAATCATGATAGAGGGGGAACAACATTTTGAAATCAAGGAAATTCTTGACTCCAAAATCCACAGAGGGAAGACCCAGTATCTGGTAGCCTGGAAACATTTGCCTTCGTCACAGAACGAGTGGGTCGCTAAACAACATGTGAAAGCCCCCACCTTATTGAGAAGATTCCACTCCAAATACCCTAGCAAACCTTGCTAACATATCATAATTGATTCTGCTTATGTCTTACAGGTGGACCTTCTTTTTTTTTTGAGAGGCAGGATGTGAGAGTCCAGACTCTGTCATTCAGAAGGAGAAGGGGGGTTCTGGCTCTGGTTGATCAAAAGGTTATAACATATCCGGATCCCAGACACCTGAGAGCCTCTTCATCTTAAGATAAGGTTTTATGGGGGGTATCCGGATCCCAGACACCTGGGAACCTCTTCATCTTAAGATAAGATTTTATGGGGGGTAATTGAATGGAAGAGTGAGGCTGGGAAAACGGATCCATCTGTCAAACATTTGTGGATTGATTATGCTGAGTGGGGTGGGGTGTTAAGCTTAAAAGACTTGTCTTGCCCGAAGGCATTTTAGACCTTGCTTTGAATTGAATGGATGTATACAGATGCAAATAAAGGAAATCCTTTTGAAAACCTTGGCTTGGCTCAAAAGTTTGTTCCTGGATTGTGGCTGGAAAACATACCTTACAGTTTCCTTCCTTCCTAGTCACCCACGTGCAGATGTATACCGGTAATCCAAAGGAGTGTGCACGTGATCGTACTGCTGCTGACTCTATCGTCCTGTCGCCTGTGTGTCTTTCCTCCTTCCTTTCTACCCTGCCAGGCAGCTCGCTAGGGCAGCTAAGGCTCCTCAGGCGGTCTGGGAGCAGGCTTTGTGCAGGAAGGGCGGCAGCATTTTTCAGGCAGCAGCAGTGGGGAGGGCTTGCTTCAGGCAGCAACGGTGACAGCGGCAACTCTTCCTCAGAAATCGAACAGAGACAAGGGAATACCGCCACTCAGCTATCTGTTGCCACCCATTGCCGCCATTGCACCAACTCCTTCCCCCCCCCGGATATGTGTGATGCAGCATTCGGTGTATAAGACGCACCCAGTTTTTGACCCTCTTTTTGGGAGTAAAAAGGTGCGTCTTATACTCCGAAAAATACGATATGTTATAAATGGTCATGAAAGTATGTGGAATTACACTAATGAAGGAAGGAAGAATGAAGTGAAAGAGGTAGTGAATGAGAAAAATGCATATAATTGCTGCAAAAAATGTGAATGAGAGAAAAGTATGATATAGAAAAAAATAAGTTGCAAAAATGTAGTTCCAGCAATAATGCTTCTGGTTTAAAAGAAGCAGGGTGATTTTGTTTTGGACATGTATTAAGACACCTAACAAGGGATTAGGGGTAGAGTTAGTGGTGATGGATCACCCACTAAGAAACCATCCCAGGACGGAGTGGTAATCTAGAAAAAAGTGATTGTATAACATGTCAGTTTGAAGATGAGGAAATGGAATAACATGTACCTAAAATTAAATAGGAGTTCATGAGGCTTGACAACAGAGGTACAACGATCATATCTGAATAGTTTTTATCCTAGAGCTATAATTGCACTTAATAATGAATTGAAGGGTCACCATCAGTGAGCTGTTGGATAGTATTACTTGGTCTGTTGTGTGGATGTTTGGGTGGTTCAGGGTGGGGAATTTGTGGCGGGTGGGGCGTGTTTTAGGGATTGCTATGTGTGTTGGGACTGGTCTTGAAGCATTATGTGAATTTCGTTGTATGGGTGTACTGTGTATATACGTACGATGACAATAAATAAATTATTATTATTAATTATTAATAATTATTAATAATTATTATATCTGTGGATCAATTGCAGAAACCGCAAGTAGAAGCAAAAGGACATGCAGGCTTAAGTTAACTCTAGGACAAAAGGACACGTAGACTTAAATAAGTTAACTCCATAAAAGGTAATAAGAATTTTGTGAAATTTTCCTTCCCTATTTCTGGTATACAGTTGTATAAAAGATCATGCTTTGCTGTTGTTCAGGGTCTCAACACTTTTAGCAGTTGGGATCCTTTTGGGATCCAGTTGGGATCCTTCAATAAAAGTTTCCAAATAAGACCATTGCTCATGTCTGGCTCTCACTGGCTTCTGTGCCAGGCTCAGCCGGTTTGGGGACAACAGTGGTATAAAAAGTAAAACTAATTACCACATTTTTCGGAGTATAAGACGCACCGGAGTATAAGACACACCTTAGTTTTGGGGGAGGAAAACAAAGAAAAAAGGCCTCTGCCTCCTAGCAATTTGCCAAACAGCAAACAGCAAACAGTACAGATGATATACACTGTTTGCTGTTTATTTCTGTGCATGTGTGCCTGACCCATAGAAATAGCAAAGAATTGGAGAAATGTACATTATGTCAGTATATTAATCCCAGAAAGTTTTCTTAAATGTAATCACACTAACTCCTCCCAATTATTTAAATAGATCTACTCCAAACATGACTAAGTCAGGGTTTAATTCAGCTGCCTTATTTTAATACTAATACTTAATACTAATACTTAATACTAAAACAGGATATTTCAGATTATACTTTTACAGATCTTTAAAATTGATGTGGCTTTCTGGAAGTATTCTCTGCTATTTAAAAGAAGATACAATAGCACTGGGCCTCTTCAGAGCAAGCATTTATTTTAAAAAGCTTCTTCATTTTGTTAAGTTGTCTAGAACAATAATAAAGCAGTCTGCGAGGATGCACCCGTCCCCTTCCAGTCAGGTTTATTGTTTTATATGTCTTGGTAGCGATTTGTGTTTAATTTTCTTTTCTTATATCTCCCTGACCAAGGGTCGCACCCTCTGTTTCACTTTTCTCTCTCTTTAGAGGTTTGCTTTTACTTTTACAATATCTCCAAGCTCTGCAGGATTGTTTAAGATTTGCTTTATGAGATAAACAGAAAGACGTTGACACGTTTCTTGAACAAACTAGTAAACAGTTTATTTAAATACAACTTCTCAGTAATTGTCAAGTGAATTTGTTACAGCCACCAGCTATTTAATACTTTCTTTTTCTTTTCTTCCCCTCAGAGACTCTCTTTGCTTTCCTGACTAAATCTAAGCGAATCCAATACTTCTTTGTTTCTAGGCCTATAGATAAGAGCACGTTTCACCGTTTATCTCTATCTACAAATTACTCAATATATATCAATCAATCTTGTTCCCTGACCCTGGCTCCTGCTTCCCACAGAACTGCCTAGGTCCTATCTTTTCTCTCCTGTCAACTTCCCTCTTGGACAGTTACACTCAGGCAGAGATTCTCTATAAATCTTCCCTCATGGAAGTTACACAAAACACACAGACTGAGCTCTTCTCAGCTCTTCTCACTATACCTTCCTTCCTGGAAGTTACCACATAACAGAGGGCTTTCCAGCTCTTCACATTAAGTCTTCCCTCATGGAATTTACCACATAACAGAGCCTCCCTCAGCTCTTCACACCAGGCCTTTTATAGTTCCTGGCCCTGCTATCTATGCTCCGATTGGCTGTCTCTTATGATGTCATCTATTCCCCCCTCCCTTCTAGAGCACTGGGATAAACACCTCCCCCTTTCTACTTACCATACATTTTAAAAGCTGTCTGGCTCTATACTTATTTGTTTAAACAGTTCCTTTTAACAACACTTTTTAACTTTATACAACAACTTACTATTTTACATTCAGTACCTGTATGTGGGCACCACACAGTCTTTAAAAAATAAGTCTAATAATTTGAACACTCTACAAACATTTAACAAAATAACATATTAACAGAATCTGCCTCTACCTAGGATAGAACTCACAACCTCCTGATTGTGAGGCAAGAGCTCTACCTCTAGGCCACAGCAGCTATAGCTTACCTCCTTGCAATTTCAGCAGCCTAACATTGCCAGCAGTTCATCTCCCAGCAATTTGTCTCATTACAGCCACCATAGTTAGTTTCATTTTACCACGTGGCTTGCAAGCCTCAGTCAGCTGTAGGTCAGGAGGCAGATAATCTCTTCTTGTGCTAATCAGGCTTTGCCCTGTTTGCTGCAAAGAGGTAAATTGCTGGCAGGCAGAGGCCAAAGGGTGGGGGTGGCTGGGTGGGGCTACATTCGGTGTATAAGATGCACCCAAGTTTTCACCCTCTTTTTGAGGGTAAAAAGATGCGTCTTACACTCTGAAAAATATGGTAAATGATTTGGGATTAAAACCAAAGAGAGGTAATGGAATGAATATTTTATGCATTTGTATGTGATAATAAAATGTTGGTAACTGGAGTTGAAACAAATGATATTAATGTTAATGTTCTAGAAAAACAGAAGATGAAATAATAAAGGCTTTTGAGAACGTTTCACATCTATGGAGATTCTCAGTCATCCAGGTCATGGTTGTCCCAAAAGTGCTTTTTCAAAAGTGCTTTTTCAAAAGAAGCTGAAGAAGCTTCTTGGATGAGAAGCAAAACGTCTTCATAGAAAAAAAAACCAAGTTCAGTTGCCTTTTGAAAAAGCACTTTTGGGTCTTGAGAATGTTGAAATACGTTAAGTCTCCAAGAGTAGATGATCTAAATTAGGGATGGGTTCCAAATTTCTTTACTACCACTCTGTGGGCATGTCTTATTTTGTGGGCGTGGCTTGATGGTCATGTGATAGTGGGCATGCCGTCATGTGACTGGGTGGGAGTGGTTTAGCAGTCATGTGATTGGGTGGTCATGTGGCTGGGTGGTCATGTGATTGGGTGGGTGTGGCCAACTTGACGTTACTCACGTCAAGGGTTAGGGTTAGGGTGCCTGGCCTCTCCTCGCCTCAAAGGCCTCAATGAGATACAATTTCCCTGTCTATGTACTACTACTGAACATCCAAAATATATTATTTAATCCTATGTATATATGCCATATGTGTACATACATATTACATACAGGCACACAAAAATATACATTATCTACTATATATATTGTATGTGTATACACACACACACACACACACACACACACACACACACACAGCTCTTCTAAAACTATACACATTCAACCTCACTTACTGCATTTGGAAAAGCACACCCAGAGTCCACTTTTTGGCACACATTTAACCCTAACTTCTGTACATTAGATCATTACACATGCCTTCAGATATACTTCCCTAGTTTGCACATGACTGTTAGAGCCAGAAGATGTCATGGATTGAGTAAAATGTGGTGAAACTCACTTAACAATGCTCTTGCTTGGCAACCAAAATTTTGGGCTCAATTGTGGTCATGTCAAGAACTATCTCTGCCTTCCTCTGCATAGCAGACTTGTCCTAGTAAACTTCTCCATTCTGGCAATTTTCCTCTCTGTTAGAGGCACCAAAATAATCCAGACAATTTAAGGTTTCCTGCTCTCTTTCTCCCTCCCTCCCTCCCTTTAACCCTTCCTGTGAAGAACCCCAGAAGGTTCTTCTTCAATGTAATCTTCTTCAGATTACATTTTCAATTTACAAAAATAGATCTGTTCTTTGAACGAAGAAATATTATACCTCTTAGGGATGTACATCTGGCGGGACCACAAAAAAGGACTTTGGTGGTTTTCCTTTACTTATGGAACATCATTCCCCCAGAGGTATGATTGCCCCCACCTTGTTTGCTTTTTCAAAAACCCTGAAGACATGGTTTTGTCAGAGGGCCTGGGGACTCTATATGGAGATGGAGCTGATCAAATTGTCAATCTGTTTGTGTTGGTGCTGCCACTAGGAATCATTTGTATGAGAATTGGGTGGCCATGTACCTTTATTAAATAATTAATTGAAAAATAGTAGTACTATGATAAACAGAATGTTGATTTGGGTGATCAGAAGCTGGGCCTGATATTCCCAAGTCTGTTCTAAAACAACTTTCCCTCTAACATAGCATTTTCCGTACAATTGGACTACAGCTCCCAGAATTCCAAGCCTCACACTAGTTCATTTTTGTCTGCTTTCATTGATATGAAAAGCACTTCAGGAAGAGATAAAAGGATATGGAGACTCATTAGGCAATAACAGACATATTTCTGCCCATTTTGCCCTGATAGTAGCGAACAGATTGTATTGGGTGTGTACAGACACAAAATGAAATGTGAAAAAGTTTCATCAGGGTGCAGCCTCTATTTTCCAGATATTCTGGAAAGGCAGAAAATAGGCGTGGCAAACATAGGCAAACCTTGAAGAGCTGCCAGATCAGGGAGTGCCTAGTTATCTTCATTTACTTCATACATCTAGTCAACACAGATTCGCCTCTTCAGCTTCCTTCGCCCTCTCCTTTGGGGAAAGCTGTATTTGGTTCGAAAGCAAGGCCGTTGCTTTCCAAGGTGACGAAGCGCGTGAAAATTGCACCCACCCTCTATTCTCTCTGTTCTGGAGACTGACCAAAGCACACAATGCAGCTCTCCAGCACACAAACACCATACCGAGAGCTTCGGCGCTCAGAGGAGAAGCGTTAATAAACGTGTTCAGTGGGACTCTTGATAGGCGGCAGGAACCTGAGGAGGGGCTCAACCCAAGGGGATGGGACGTGCGGGCGCGTTGAATGCGGCTCATTTCCCCCCCGTTTGGCGCCAACTGGAAGAGTGCAATCAGCGGCGTTCCAGTTTTGCACAGTCTTCCCTTTTTCCTGGTATTAACCGGTTAGAACCGGCCTCAGTAGTAATAGCAGCAGCAGCAACAGCAACAGCAGCAGTACGACGTATTAGAGCTTGCTGCTCCTAAATGACTCAACGCCTGCAGATCTCTCCTGCCTTCATCAGCCCCACCTTGCTGGCAGAAGGTGCTGCTGTGGCTAATGTGCTGAAAATTAAAAGACGGAGAACCGATGCGGAGTTGGAAAAAGCGCATCTTATCTAAATCTCTTTTACTTTTAAAAAAGACCCTTTTCGTTCATTATTACTGGAATCACAGAGATAACGATGTGACCACACCTAGAATTCCATATAGTTTTGGATCTCTTATTTCAGAAAAGATGTTGTACAGAAAAAGACACTTGCAGAGGAATGGTGGGAGATTACTGCCAGATAAGAAGAAAGTGCTTTTTGTCATATGCATTTAACCTGTGAAATTTGTGTCTACAACAGTGAAAGGATGGACACCCCCATCTACCCCAATTGCTGGGATTAGAAAAAATAATCTCACAAAGTTAGTGTGGTGACAGCAATGGCTGTGTGTACCTTTCATTAATAGCTGTTGCAAACATGAGAAGCAGGATGGGATTTCCCCCGTTCTTCAAATCTGGGTTAGATTACCTTTGTTTTGACTGTTTTTGTAAGGGTAAGCAGAGAATCTAGGAATTTGAGACTGCATTAAGATGAATATTTTGGTTCTAACCATGGAAGTGGAACTCTTCCTTAGTGCTACCTGATCCCTCCTGATTTTTGGTTACCATAGACTAACACTACTTTCCTCCTACAATATTCTTGTATTGTGTGCTGCTGAAGAGAAACAACTGTTTCTCAGCTGAATACAATTAAAGGGGGGATTGGTTTCATAGAGTTGTTGAATTTGCAAAGTATTAGAATTTGGCCAAATGAAGTTGCAATTACTTTTCAGATCTGATGTACAGTGAGGCTAGAACACAAGTTCTTCAATGTATTTGAACACAGCTCACTATTGGGTCCAAGGGGTCCATTTGGCACTGGGGCACGGGCCACTGGTGAAAAAATATTTATTCACCACCACCATTGTGTCTTCTCAGTGTTTCTGAATAGAACTCAGCAGTGATAAATGGCCTATTGCAATCCAGACCAACAAAAGAAGCTATTGTAGTCTCAGTTGGTTGCTGTGTCTACAAGACACTGAAGATACAGTTTTAACAGAATAAACATAGTTGGAAGGGGCATTAGAGATCTTCTAGTCCAACCCCCTGCTCAAGCAGGAGACCCTATATACCATTCCAGACAAGAGGCTGTCCAGTCTCTTCTTAAAAGTCTCCAGTGATGGAACACCCACAACATCTGAAGCGAGCTGTATCACTGATTTATTGTTCTCACTGTCAAGAAATGTCTCCTTAGTTCTAGGCTTCTCTCCTTGATTAGTTTCCACCCACTATTCCTTGTCTTGCCTTCTGGTACTTTGGAAAAATAGGTGACTTCCTGTTGTTTATGGTAGCTCCTCAAACATTGGAACACTGTTATCATGTCACCCCTAGTCCTTCTTTTTACTAGACTAGACATACCCGTTCTTCATATGTTTTAGCCCCCTAATTATCTTTGTTGCTCTTTTCTGCACTCTTTCCAGAGTCTCTACATCTTTTTAAAAATATAGTGACCAAAACAGGATGCAGTCATTTTAAGTGCATGCATGCTCACATTTTTGGTTCTGGGCAAACCAGTAGGTAAATTATGTGAATCCCACCTCTGCTCATGGTTGCTTGCATTCATCTCAGCTTAGTCTCTGCAGTTAATGCAATTCCAAAAGTGGACATATCCAGACATTTTCTGTACTGTACATTTTCTGTATTGAATGAGTTTCAGCTGCTGAGCTAGTATATGGCATATTTGGATATATTTGATCTATTACTTATGTTTGCAATAATGCTGAATATCTGTAGCTTGGATGTAGGATGAGGGTGAAGGTTTGTTCTCTGAGCTTATGGGTTGGTTTCTGAACATTTCGTTATCAGACTACGTAACATTTTCAATGGAGTTTAAGGGATGTCAGTGTCAGTGTTCTTCTGTTTATAAGGACTTCATGTACACCTTCATGCCCCCCACCATTGCTTATGTACTCAATTGAAAAAATAGAAAAAATAAAGGAAACTACAAATCAATCACACTGGCATCAATACCTGGGAAGATCCTGGAAATGATAATCAAGCAATGCATTTATGAACACCTAGAAATAAACAAGACTGTCAACCCTGAAGCTGACCTGACCAGAGCCATTTTGGAGCTTCAGTGTTGCCACACTGGAGCTGAGGGATATGGAGGGAGGATTAGAAATAACTGGGGTTGGGTAGCTAGAATAAAACACTTTCCCTTGGGAACCAAGGATGTTCTCACACCTGGACTGTGGAAGGAGGAGTGAGACAGACAGCCAGACAGCGTCTTGATTAGACCATGTGACTGATTGTTTGAGGTGGTGGGAAACCTTTCTCTTTTAATTAGGTGAAAACCATGGGAGTCGGTTTTCACCAGATCTGTGCCATTATGATATTTCCAATAAAGCTATTATTTGATGATTTCACCTGCCTTGGAGTTTTGCTTGATATGGGATTATTACTTGGAACCCTGACATTAAACAGATTCTCCTAAATCCTAAGCTCCAACTGGAGCTGCTATCCGGGGTCCTGAGTCCTGGCTGCTTACCCGGTCTACCTGGGCAGTAGGAAGACTCAGGGAAGATGGATAAAAAAGTCAGCGAGGCCGCAGGAGCCTGCGGAGCTTGAGGGGGAGCCCTGGAGAGCCTGCCAACCCCCTTGGAGGTTCAATGAGTGGAGAAAGTGGTGGCAGAGATCACGCGCCAAGTGGGCACCTGGCCCAAAGTACATGTTGAATGACCGGCCATTCAGAAACTTTACCAGGTGGAGCAGGACATCGGCTGCCGGGCCACATTCTAGGAGCCAGAAGAAGAGCGCCTGATCACCTCAATGAGGGAGGCAAAGACGACCATTCTGGAGTGGAGATCGATGGGTCCCCTGGACCTCAGCGAGTTGGCAGACTGAGGGTACCAGACTGTGGCCAGCCGACCAACCATGGGATTGCTGCTGGAGAGACGTGGCCACTGAGCCTTGGTGAACTCGAGCACTCACACTGACATGAGCATGGGAGAGCGGTCTTGAGCCTGTCAACCTTGATGTCCCCCCCCTGGGGTCACACTCGGGGTGTGACTTCTCCACAGTTCCAGTAGGCGCCACCCAGCCTGCGACTGAATCTCCCCAGTCATCACCAGTCTACCACTGCCACGATCTGCGTGGTCAGCCTGCCATCAATCCTTTCAGCTCAGCTGAGCCCAGGACCGCAGCAGAGCCCGCCTAGGCACCGGAGACCAGCCAGTCCACAGGGGCAACCCCAACATCTGCCAACCTGGCATGTGCCACCTGGTTGGGCCTATTACCTGGGGCAAGGATGGGTCCAAGCTCAGTGGATGCCAGCCACGGCACTTCCAGCCCAGCCTGCCACCGCCACGTTTCAGAGTTGCTTTTGATGGGAGCTCGGACAAGCTAGCCTTCTACCTGAACCGGATGTGGGCTCACATCGATTGCTATGGAGAAGGCTATGCTAGTGACCAGGAAATTATCACTGCCATCACCGAGAACGTGGAGGGAGAAGCTGTGGAATGGGTGACCCAACTACATGACGAAGAAGCTCCTGAGCTAGAAAACATAAATGAGTTCCTGCAGGAGCTGAGGAAAAGGTTTGAGGACACGGCCCCGGGCAGAGAAGCAGAGGCAGAAATTAAAGTGCTTGGGCAGAGGGGCTAAAGAGTACGTCAGGGAGTTTTGGAGGCTTCGGGAAACTGCAGTACTGGCCGAATGCCTCCTAGTCCACTTCTTCAAAAAGGACCTGGACCAGGAGCTGCATCGCTGAGACGTCCCAGATCGCAAACACAACTGGTACCGGATGGACATGGACATGGACATTGAGCTTCACCCACACCCAAAAGAGACACTGGAGAAGAAACCCAAGAGGCAGCTATTCCCCACGAAACAGAAGAGCAACCCAGGGGGATCTCAACAACATCAATCAAATGCTTTCAGTGTGGTTAACAAGGCCATCGAGTATCAGAATGCTTGGCACTGGCTCCCATCCCCCAGCCAAGGATCCCTCCACCAGCAAAGCCCAAAAAGCTGCCACAGAGACCCACAGAGAAGAGGAAATTTGTTCTTCAGGCCGTCAAGGTCTCCCCTCCTGCCAAAATGGAGGGAGCAACTCTGGCTCAAGAGGCACTTCCACTGGCCACAGACGACAGTGATGATGAGAACCAAAAGGTCACAGGTATGAGGAGAAGCCGTAGCTGCTGAGGACTTCTACTGAGTGGAAGGGGATGCCTGGTGCAGGAGGACTCTGAAAGCCGCCAAGGCAGAGTTCCCCTTGATGTCCCCTTGGGTGCTGGCTGCCCCTTTCACCCGATGAAAAGAAAAGAGGACAGCTGAGTGGGACAAGCAGAGGAAATGGAGATACCTGGTGGCCACCCACAGCCCATTGGTTGAACAGCTGAGAGAGATTCGACCATATGAAGATCCAGGGAGTGGAGCAGATGCACAGATATGAGCCGCTGGTGAAGACCCTAACCTGGATGGTTCAGCCACCTCCAGTTCATCAGAGCCCCAGCCCAACCATGGCAGCCCAAGTGGCTAGCCACCCTCCCCAAATAGCAGTGGCAGCAAGCCTGGGTCCAAGGCGAAACCCCCAACAACTGCAGTGAGCGGCAAGTCTGGCCAGCCAACCCTGGTTTCCCCCTGGATGGCCTGGCCACCAACCATGGCCTTACTACCTCGATCCCAGTTGGTTCCCCAGTCTGTGAGCACCCCTTCCTCCACCATCGATAGACCCTTTGCCGATGAAGGCCATGTTTGATGGGGACCCGGAGAAATTAGCATTTTCCTTAACCAGGTGTGGGCTCACCTGGACTGCTATGCTCCAGCCAGTCTCCATCAGAGACTGTAATGGTGAACACCATGACTGCCAACCTCGAGGGGGAAACCACAGAGTGGGTGACAAAACTCCACAACGATGTGCCAGAGCTGGGAAACATCGACATCTTCCTGGAGTAGTTGAGAGCTAGATTTGAGGATGAGTCCCAAGTTCTGCAAGCTGAGGTGGAGATTCGGGACCTGAGGCAGAGGGGATGACTGGCGAAAGAATATATTCCATAGGGTCGCTGGCAAGCTGTGGCAGTGGCTGGAGTGGCTACTGGTCTACTACTTCAAGGAGGGTTTAGACCGAGAGTTGCTCCAAGCTTGCATTTACCAAGGAGTACCCGAGTGGATCCATGAATGGTATCAGATGGCCATAGCACTGGACCTCGAGCTAAAACAGTGCGAGAAGCTGTTTTGTGGTGCGGCTGAGCAGAAACCGAAGCAGAGCCAGGAGAGACGCCTGTTGTGGCCCGCCGACAGCCAGCGGGGTTGGCAGCAGATTCAGACAGTGAAGAGGTTGGGGAGGAACAAGGGCCAGTCCTGGAGTCTGGGGAAGGCTCAGACGAGGGCTCTGCATCGGATGCAGAGAGGGGCCAAGGCCGTCTGGCAGTTATCAGCTGCCTCCAGAGTCAGACATCAGCGAGGCAGAGGAACAACTGGACCCTGTTCCCAGTTGCGCAGGCGCAGAGTTGCCAGACGAAGGAACAAGGGTCGACTTGGGAGTAAGGCCACAGGTGGACGATGAATGGCCCCTCCCATAGGAAATAAAAGTGGAGCGAAAGGGGAGTGGGCTTTTGCAGGAAACAATTTGTTTGTTCAGTTAGTTCACTGGGCAAAGATCTGTTCCTGCATTCTTGTCAAGTATTGTCTGTTATATTGTGGAGTTTGACAGATATTGGCTTGACAGCTCTCCAAGCCTGATAAAGGTCTGTAATTGGGAAATATCTTGAAAAACTGTTGGCTGGGACTTTGCTGGAAAAGAATTCACTGTAAACTAAATAAAAGGGGTTCTATTGGAACGTGGAGTCGGCTTTGTGCTTTTGGGGAAGCCTAGGTCAGAACAGTTTGTTTCCTGCCCAAACAAACATTTATTAAGATGGAGCAGCTTCGTGTGTAGAACGCTCAGTTCACTCAACAGGTAGCTTTGCTAGCAACCCAGGTGGCTCAGCTCCAAGCTCATGCTGCTCCACCTCCCCGGAGGAAATGCCCAGTGGCGGTGCCTGATAAATTTGATGGCAACCAAGGCATGTTTCCAGCATTCTTGGGACAAAGCCAGTTCTTTATCAGCCTGAGAGCTAAAGACTGCCCCACTGACTGGGAAAAAGTGGGGTTTATGATTAGCCTTCTCTCCAGCTCTGCGGCTCGCTGGGCCATGCCCCTGCTGGTCCAGGCTAGTCCTTTGCTGGATGACTTCTGGGGGTTTTGTGACCACCTCAGGCTGATGTATGAGGACCCCATTCAGATGCAGACTGTTACCCGATGTCTGAAGACCCTGAACCAGGGCAGGCGCCCTCTGCAGGAATATATCAGTGAATTTAGGTTGCTTAGCCAAGATTTGGCCTAGAACGAGGCTGCCCTCATGAATGGATTCCAGGATGGGTTGTCAGAGTTGCAGGATGAGCTGGTCCAGGTCGATATTCCTCCAAACCTCAATGCGCTGGTCCATCTTTGCCTCCGGATCGACGCTCGGTTGCAGAGATGGGGAAGTTGCCGTGCCTCCCAGGAGAACCGGGTGGTCCCAGTCATGTATGAGACCCCAGGTCTGCGGGAGGAGCCCATGGAATTAGGCGCAGCCAGACCCCACCTTTCAGGGACTGAGAAAAACAGACAGAGCTCAGGGGGGTTGTGTTTTTATTGTGGAGAACCTGGGCACATGGCAGTCTCTTGCCCCAACAAGCAACGAGGGGCATTGGCCCCTGTGCCTGCCCCACAGACACAGAAAACCCTGTCCGGAAATGCCCAGAGCCCAACCTAGGGGAGACCCTGGGCCAGGCGCACACCAACACAGAGTCATGCCCAGCGGACATGGCTCCTGGACCTGATCTTGACAGCACGAGTATTCCTGTCCAGTAGTCCACAGGAGATTCTGGCACATGCCCTTGTCAACTCCGAGGCCACAACAAACTTTATGGATTCGGTGTTTGCAGCCAAATATGCAGTCCCTCATTGTCCGGTGGATCCCCCTCTGCTAGTGGAGACCATTGATGGCCGGGTGCTTCTGTCTGAGCCTATTAAGGCTGCCATGAAACCCTTGCTCCTGGCCATCGGCTCTCATGAGGAAGCTATCCAGTTTTATATTACCTCTGACCTACATTTCCCCATGGTCTTGGGCTTGGCTCTGGATGCATGATCCGCACATCTACTGGTCCCAGAACCTCATCACTTTCCCGAGCTTGCAATGCGTGGACCACACCTGCCAAGTCTGCACAGGCCAGTTGCTGAGTCCACCCGGGGTGTCTTTGCCCTCTGACTTAGCGGACTTTGCAGACATCTTCAGCGAGCAGGAGGTGGACCAATTGCCCCTGCACCAGTCATATGACTGCCCCATTGATATGATTCTGGACCCGCCGTTCCCAGTGGGATGTTTGTACTCGATGTCAGACCCTGAGTTGGCAGCGTTGCGGGACTCCCTGGACAAAAATCTGGCTCAGGATTTTATCCGGCCCTCGTCATTGCCACTGTCTGTCCCGGTCTTGTTTGTGAAGAAGACTTGAGGCTTTATTGCGACTACCGCAAGTTAAATGCCATCACGGTGCACAATCGGTATCCTCTGCCCCTTATTCCTGAACTGTTGGAATGGCTCCGAGAGACTACCATCTTCACCAAATTGGACCTGTGTGGATCTTATAATCTAGTTCTGATCCGGCCTGGGGATAAATGGAAGATGCCATTCGGCACCAGGTATGGACATTTTGCGTATACAGTCATGTCGTTTGGGTTGACCAATGCTCCCGCCGTCTTCCAACATTTTATGAATGACATCTTCTGGAACCTCTTGGATCAGTTTGTCGTGATTTAACTGGATGACATTCTGATCTACTCTTCCTCCAGGGAGAGCCACCAACAGCACATCCGCCTGATCCTGCAATGACTCTCTGAGAACTGCTTGTATGACAAATTGGAAAAATGCCAAGTTTTTTTCAGTCTACCATTGAGTTCCTAGGGCATCGCATCTCTCCTGAGGGCATTGCGATGGAGCCAAGCAAGGTCGAGTCTTTGCATAGTTGGCAACCTCCTTGGCGAGTGAAGGATGTCCAGCAACTCCTCAGGTTCGTCAACTATTATCGGAACTTTATTCCCGGTTTCGCTTCCCTGACCGCACCCCTCACTCGGCTCCTTCAGAAAAAAGTTCCATTTTGGTGGAGTACCCCTGAGCAACAGGTGTTCCTGGCCTTGAAGCAGGCATTCATGAAGGAGTCCATCTTGAAACATCCCAACCCCCACTGTCCATTTGTAGTGGAAGTAGATGTATCCAATGTTGCTGTTGGAGCGGTGTTACTCCAGGCTCACGCATCCGGCGGTACCCTCTTCCCTTGTACGTATTATTTGCGGAAGTTCAATTCATCCGAGCGCAACTACACCATCTGGGAGAAGGAGCTACTGGCCATTAAGGCGGCATTTGAGACCTGGAGACATCATTTGGAGGGGGCCCAACAGCAAATTGAAGTCCGGACGGATCACAAAAACCTGGAGTTCCTGCAAACTGCACAGCAACTGAACCAACACCAGATTCGGTGGTCCCTCTTCTTTGCCATGTTCAATTTCTCCATCACCTACATCCCCAGTGGCCACAACCAAAGGGTGGATGTGCTCTCATGGAAACCGGAGTATTCCCGCACCAAAGACCAGCTCTTGCCCCAGACAGTTCTGCCTGTAGAGTCTTTCTCCACAGTTCAGGAGCCAGTGGACTTACTGGCTCAGATATGGGAAGCGCAGAGGCATGACGCTTGGGTGGAGCAATGGAAGGAAGAGGTGGGGCCTGCCTCTCCATGGGTGTTCACTGAAGAACTCTTGTGGTATTTGCTGGTGGGGCCGCTCCAGGGACTTATCCTCTCACAGTGCCATGATAATCCTGCGGCAGGGCACTTTGGCCTCCAAGACCTTGAACCTGGTTTCCCATACCTTCTGGTACATTGCCATGCTTGATGCGAATCCATCCAGTCTTTCATAGATCCCTCCGTGTTCCAGAATGGCCAGCCTGTCCACTCTGCCAACCTGACCATTCCCAGCCAGCGCCACATAATGAAGATGGGCCGCCCGAGTACGAGGTCGCCAGCATTAGGGAGTCCTGGTGGCTGAAAGCATGGTTGCAGTATCTAATTGATTGGAAGGGTTATGGGCCGGAGGATTTCACTTGGAAGGATGCACTACTTTGGTGCAGGCCTTCCACGATCAATTCCCGTCATGGCCGCATCTGAATCATCAGATCCAGGGGAAGGGCCCTGCAGTGAGGGATAGTGTTGTGGCCCGCCAGCGGAGGTGGCAGCAGATTCGGACAGTGAGGAGGTTGAGGAGGAACATGGGCCAGTCCTGGAGTCTGGGGAAGGCTCGGACGAGGGCTCTGCATCAGAGGCAGAGAGGGGGCCAAGGCCATCTGGCAGTTATCAGCTGCCTCCGGAATCAGACATCAGCGAGGCAGAAGAACAACTGGAGCCTTTTCCCAGTGTGCGCATGCGCAGAGTTGCCAGATGAAGGGAGCAGCTAAGGAACAAGGGTCGACTTGGGAGTAAGGCCACAGGTGGACGATGAATGCCCCCCCATAGGAAATAAAAGAGGAGCGAAAGGGGAGTGGGCTTTTGCAGGAAACAATTTGTTCATTCAGTTAGTTAATTTGGGTGAAGATCTGTGTTAAGGAATTAATTCAGAGTCCAGGGTTTGCGCAGCGGAATGTGGGGTTGCAGTTTGATAATAGAGTCAATAATTGAATGTCTTCAACGTGTTCAAAAAAGAATAATCTTTACTTGAAATAAAGTGCACAACTATAACACAAATAGTCTATTCTTGGATAAATGAACATAAACTTTCTGTATGCTAACAAGCAATAAATTCAGCTCTCTTACTTATCTCTAGTAGATAATATTCTTCCAAACATACATCAATAGAAGACCTTGAACTTCTTCAGTCAAAACTCTTGTAGCTGCACGCTGTAGATCCAGTAGTAAGCAGACTCTCACACACAGTGAGCAATCAATCAATTAATCAAGCATGCATGTGCGCTCTCGCTAGCTTGCTCTCATGCTCTCTCTTTATATTCATTAGCAAACAAACCTGGATTCATTTAAAGCACCACTGTAATTTTTACAAACCTGGATTAACAGTTTACTTTTATATTAGGAAACCCAATCTGTTTGGACATAGTCCTGACATTCTCCCCTTTGGGTTTTCTAATTCACAATTCAATCCTTTATATTTTTACATTTAGTTTGTCACAACTTTCTTTATGTCATATTGATCTGCTATATTATGTTCACTTTCACAGTATACCAATTTAATCATTCCATTACTTACACTTTTTTTATTCAAAAAGTTTTATTAGTACAAAGTACAAACATTTTCAACTTTCTTTATGTCGTATTGATCTGCTATATTATGTTCACTTTCACAGTATACCAATTTAATCATTCCATTACTTACACTTTTTTTATTCAAAAAGTTTTATTAGTACAAAGTACAAACATTTTTCTCTTTTTCTCCCCCCCTTCCCCCCAACCCCCTCCCCCCCCGACTTCCCAGAAAAAGCACAGGGTATAATATTCAATAAGCATAAAATTAGAATATGCTAACATTATAAATTCAAAATTTCTCTAGTTCTTTAACTCCTCGTTATTTAAAACCTTTTAAACACATTCTAAAAATTATACATATATCATTATTAAACTATTTATATCTTCTTAATCTGATACTTTTTTTGAATATAATCAGTCCATCTACTCCATTCCAATATGTATCTCTCATTTGAATGATCTTTAAGATATGATGAGATTTTTGCCATTTCAGCCAGATGTACGACTTTTAATGTCCATTCTTCGATGGTAGGTATATCTTCTTTCTTCCAATACTGTGCTACCAGCAACCTGGCAGCTGTTGTCAAATTCAAAACCAATTTAGTCTCTATTACAGTACAGTCCATAATTATTCCCAGCAAGAAAAACTGTGGTGTAAACTTAATCTTTTTCTTTAAGATATTTTGAATAATCCACCATATTTTAATCCAAAAAGCTTTAATTTTCTTACAAGTCCACCATATATGAAAATACGTAGCATCTTCACATTCACATCTCCAGCATTTAGGTTGTAAATTTGGGTACATACAAGCTAGTTTTTTTGGATCTAAATGCCATTTTGTAAAAGTTTTCTCTTAAGTTTTGAGCTTGTGTAAATTTTACGTTTCTAACCCATATCTTTTCCCATGTTTCCATCATTATAGGTTCTCCAATATTTTGAGCCCATTTTATCATACAATCCTTAACTAGCTCTGTTTCCGAGTCTAATTCCACTAACACATTATACAGTCTCTTTATGTGCATTGGACCTTTATTTTTTATTAGAATTATCAAGTTATCGTCTTGCTGCAAGATACCAGTTTTTAGATCTTCTTTCCATCTAGCCTGCAATTGCCCATATTGAAACCAAGTTCTAATTATTCCTTCTTGACCTAGTTGCTCCATAGATTTTAAATGTAATCTAATTCCTTCTTCATAAAGAAGTTCCTTATGTGTAATTTTATCTTGCTTTTGTTCCAAGTTTATGTTTTCTATCGCGTGTCTGGGTGCTGTCCAAATAGGTAATTTGTCATTTAATTTACATTGATACTTTTTCCAGACCCGCAATAGCGCGTTTCTTAATATATGATTCCTGAAAGCCCTGTCTACTTTTTTATTATACACTCAATAAGCATGCCATCCATAAATCAAACCATACCCTTCTATGTTTAATATCCTATCTTCTGTCAAATTAATCCAATCAGTAATTGCTGAGAGGGTAGCTGCTTCATAATACAATCTTAAGTTGGGCATTTTTAGTCCTCCCCTCTCTCGTGTATCTTGCATTATTTTCTGGTTTACTCTCGGTTTCTTCCCAGCCCAAATAAATTTATTTATACCCTTCTGCCATTCCTTCAAATTATCGTCTTTTTTAAGTATAGGGATCATTTGAAAAAGAAATAAAAACCTTGGTAAAACATTCATTTTAACTACAGCTATCCTGCCCAGCAAAGACAATTGTAATTTTTTCCAATTTTCCAAATCTTTCTGTATTTTTTGCCATAAAGGTTCATAGTTATGCTGGTATAATTTCATATTTGTAGACATAATATAAACCCCTAAATATTTAACCTTCTTAAATATCTCAAATCCCGTAACCCTTTCTATTTCTTCTTCTTAGCTTCTAGTCATGTTTTTGGCTATTATTTTGGTTTTATCTATGTTTATTTTAAAACCGGATACTTGTCCATATAAAATAATAATTTCCATCAAAGCTATAATAGATTGATATGGTTGGGTCAAGGTGACAACCAGGTCATCCGCAAATGCTCATAAGTTGTATTCTTCCTGTCTAATTTTGATTCCCTTTATTATCTCAAACTCCCTTATTTTATTAAGTAAAATTTCCATAGACAAAATAAACAATAAAGGCGATAAAGGACACCCTTGTCTTGTTCCTTTCTCTATATTAAAAATATCTGTCAATCTACCATTGATTATTATTTGGTCTGTTTGTTTTTGATATATCGCCCTAATAGATTGTGTAAAGTAATCTCCAAGCTGCATCCTTTCTATTAATTTTAATAAAAATTGCCAATTCAATCTGTCAAAAGCTTTCTCAGCATTCAAAAACACTAATACTACGGGTACCTGGTTGTTCCTTCCCAAATATTCTAGTAAATGAACTATTTGCCTTACATTACTCTTCATTTGTCTACCAACTAAAAAACCAGTTTGATCTTGATGAATCATTTGTTGAATGGTTATCATTAATCTGTTTGCTAATATTTTAGCAAAAATTTTATAATCTGTATTTAAAAGTGAAATTGGCCTATAATTTTTGGGATCTGTATGCTCTTGACCCTCTTTTGGGATCAGAGAGATAAAAGCAGTCTTTCAAGTTGGGGGTACTTCATCTCCTTGTTGTATATTGTTAAATAAAACCTTCAAAGGTGCCACCATTTCCTCCTGCAGATTTTTATAATAGACAGCTGTCAAAAAATCTGTCCCTGGAGCTTTACCCACTTTTAGCTGTTTAATTGCCGCCAAAATTTCCTCGGAGGTTATCAGTTGATTTAGCATATTGTAAGTTAGTTGCCACTTGATCTGCTATTAACATATTAAATTGACCTTTTAGTAAATTAATTGTCTCCTTAATTTTCTTATCTGATGGTTTTAAAATTAAAGCCCTCTCTTGTTTTTTAATATCTTCCTCCAATTCTTTTGTTTTTTGCTCCTTCTTCCTTCTATATTTATTGTCCAAATATATCAAAATACCTCTCATGTAAGCCTTACTTGCATCCCAAACCATCTCCATTGAGGTACCCTTTTGCATATTCATAACGAAAAATTCATTCATAAATTTTTTACACTCTTTTACATTATCTTTATATTTAAACAAATTATCATTTAACCTCCAAGACCTTCTGGGTCCTTCACCAAATTCCAATTCCAACCAAACTGGGCTATGATCTGTCAGTACCCTTGTACAAATCTTGGTTTTCTTCACCCTAGAAAAAAGATCATTAGTAATTAAAATAAAATCAATCCTTGAAAATGATTGATGTCTATCTGAGTAAAAAGTAAAATCCTTTTCTTCTGGGTTTCTTTCACGCCAAATGTCTCTCAGCTCCCAGTCTTCCATCATCTCAAAAAATGATTTAGGCAATCTTGCTCTTGAAAAAATATTTTGCTTTGGACCCTTCTTGTCTTTCTTGACATCCAAAACACCGTTCCAATCCCCTAAAAGAATGCAGGTTTTGTAATCCCAATGTGTCAGCTTTGAGTGTAAAAGATCATAAAATTTTTCTTGTTGTTGATTCGGAGCATATACACCAATCACAAGTATTTTCTGTCCTTTTGTTAAAAGTTCAATAGCTAAAAATCTTCCTTGATCATCTGCTTTGATTAACTTGGCAATCAGGTCTCTTTTCACATATATGACAATGCCATTTTTCTTGTCTGATGCTGCTGCAACATAATGTGTACCTAATCTTGTATTTATCAAATATTTTTGGTCTTGTGTCCGAATATGAGTCTCTTGTAAACATATTAAATCATTCTTAAATTGTTTAAGATAATGAAATATTTTCCTCCTCTTCTGTGGGGAGTTCAAGCCATTAACATTCCAGGTCAGAAATTTAATTCTCATCTCTGGGCTTCTGAAGTGTCTGGAGCACATCCTGAAGATCTAGCTTGGATCTTTCTTTCGGTCTCACTCCTCCCACTGCTTCTGATTTAGGAATTTCTTGAAGTACCGTCTGAAGTCGTTGTTGTCTTAATTCTTCTTTACGTTTAGTTGCTCTAGTCTGTCTTTGTTCTTTATTCATTTCCTGTCTATTAAGTACATCCAAACATTGATCCAATTGAATAGCCAGCGAGGTTCCCCCTTCTTGAACTACTTTCAGCAGCTCTTCTCTCTCTTGTTGTATACCATCCTCCTTTCTTTTTCCCTCTGGAGGTCTTGGTGTGCCAGCCTTTAGGACATCTTCGTAAAAATCTCTAGCTTTATCTAGTGTATTAAGTCGGTGTCTCACTCCCATGTGTGTCACCACTAAGCCAACTGGAATTTCCCACCTGTATTGTACTTGTTGTTTTCTCAATTCTTCCACCAAGAAGGCATAATCCTTCCTGGCTCTCAACATTTTTGGGGGAATTTCTTTCATTGTCATCACTTCCTGCCCTTCCACTTGGAGCTTATTTATAAAAGTTGCCTGCAAAATATCATTGCGCAGTGTTCTTGTAGAAAAGTATATTACAATATCCCTTGGCAGGTTTCTGCTTTTAGCCACTCTTGAGTTAACCTGATATATTTTGTCAATCTGCCAAGCCAAAACTTCCTTCCTCATTCCTAGTGTTTGTACGAATGCTTCTAACATCATTTCTCTCAGGTTCTCTTGTTTATTCTCTTTTACTCCTCTCACTCTAATTGCAAACTCCATATTTCTAAATTGCATCATTGTTATATAAACTTCTTCCTTTTCAATTTTATTTTCAATTTCTCCTACTTTCCCCCCCAGAATTGCAGTGGCTTGTTTAATTTCTTGTACTTCTTGATCCAATATGTCATAATTGTTGGCTAAACCTTGAAAAGCGGTGATTATGTCCTCCCTAATTTCCATATTACGAGTTCCAATCTCCTCAGAAACATCCTGTATTCTCTCATTAGTTTCATTAATTTTCTCATTAATTTCAGTAATTTTCTCATTAGTTTCATTAAGTTTGACATTAAATCCAGCGGCTAATTCACCTTGCATCGTTTTAAGAGCCTCTTGTAACATTGCCAGCGTTAAAGTCTGTGTGTGGGGGGCTGACATTCTGGAAATGTGACTGGGGGAGCTATCCCCACTCCCTGCTTCTTTAGAGGAAACAGTTTTTTTAGAAGCCATTTAGAATTTCAGCAGATCTTTGTGCTTTACACTTTACACTTTATGCTTTGATCATTAGCCAGAAGACAAGAAAATGTTCATCAAGGTAAAGACAAAGTTCAGAGTCAGAGTCAGAAGTTTTCACAGAAAGGGCTGCTAGTGAAACAAAACTCTCCTCTTAGCTTTCACTTTCCACGCCCTCACAAGCCTCCAGCGCCGTTTCTTACAACTTTGCTAATTTCTTACTTCCGAAGTGCGAATCCACATTAGAATTAAATTTAGATACTTGCCGTCCAAGCCTCCTGGCTTTTTCCACCTGCCGCAGTCTAGATGTTAAGATTCTTGTTGATAGCAGGAGTTGGTCGCGGCTTCTTGCTCCGCTAAAAAAAAAGCAGAGACATCCAAAGTCCGGAGCAGTGACAGGTTCTTAGGGAGCCCTCACCCTTCGCACCCCAGAATTTCTCCTGGGGCACTTGGGGGGCTCTACCTTCACCTGTCGGCTTCTTCACTCCCCTTTGCCTGGGGAGGAGATGTTCGAGCCACCAGACAGCTGTTTTCCTGCCGTTCTGGCAGCTAACGGTGCTAAGGATCGGGCGCTCTAAAAAGAGCATCTGCGAAGCCGCGGTGCCAAACTGGAAGCCCTCCATTACTTACACTGTCGTACATTTAAATACCTTAGATCTGTATGTTTTGATTTAGTTTTTACCCCAATTTGTAGCCATATTGATAGCAGCTGATTATCCTCATAAACTATAATTGGTTCTTTTACATCAATACCAATATCTTTACATACTTGCTTAAAACATATCAACTCCGTACATAATAAAGATAAACTTGAAAATTCTGCCTCCATCGTAGACAAACTAATATGTTGCTGTCTAATAGATCTCCATCCTATTAATACATTTCCTAGTAACACAACAATACCCGATGTTGATTTTCTAGTAACATGATCTGTAGCAAAACTAGCATCTGCATATGCTATTAGAGTTAACTCCTCTTTCGGTTCTAAATATAAAGCATAATTATTTGTACATTTCAAATACTGCAGAATTCTTTTAGCAGCTTTCCAATGCTGTTCATTTGGTTCCGCATTGTATTTTGCTAGTTGATTGACACTATAACTAATATCTGGTCTTGACCAGTTAGCGAGATATGATAGACTTCCTATTAATCCTTGATACAGTTGCTTATCTATTTGTGTTTCCTGTACCTCGCTATGTTGAAACTCTGTACTCATTGGTGTATTTGTACCTTTACAATCTTCCATATTGTATCATTTCAACAATTCATTTATCTTTTTTACTTGAGATATTTTAAATCCCATATCCGTCCTCTTTATATCGAGACCTAAATAATTTTGTATTTCTCCTAATTCTCTAATTCTAAATTTTTCTTTTAATTTTTTTATAACTTCTTTTACCTCATCCTGAGTTTTAGCAATAATAGCTATATCATCTGTAAAAAGTAATAACAAAACAATTTTACCATTAATTTCTTTTCTAAATAAACACGGATCTCCTAATCCAGCACTAAATCCCATTTTCAATAACTCTTTTACTATGCACTGGTTCCATTCGTATCCAGATTGTTTCAATCCATATAAACTTTTCTTCAGTCTCCAATAACCTGTGTCACTTCTTCCATTCAACCCATCTGGTTTCCTCATAAAAATCTTATGCTGCAAATCTGCATGCAAATAGGCCGTTTCAACATCTGCATGATGAACAACGCATCTATTTTTTCCTGCCCATACTAATGCAGCTCTTAAAGTGCTAGCTTTTAAGCTTGGTGCAAATACTTCATCATTATCACTTGGAGTCTGCCCAAATCCTTGAGCCACTAGTCTAGCTTTATAAGTTACACTACCATCACTGGCAGTTTTTATCTTATATACCCACTTACACCCAATAGCTTTTTCACCTTTCGGCAATGCAACCTCTTCATACACACCTAACTCTTCTAAAGACTTTAACTCTTTATTCATTGCCTCCTTCCACAATAATTGCTCTTTCTCGTTATATTGCTTAATATCAAAATAGCTAGAAGGTGCCAATCCTACTTGACAAGCCATATTGGCCTGTCACGATGTGAATATTGTCAGTTGTGAGTCTATGTAGGGTGATGCATCCCTATACTAAATACTTGGTACTTCCCAATACAAGCAGAACACATGATATGATGTTCTACGCATGTCTACATTCCTATCCACCATTAATCACTTCTTCTGTTATGGCTTCCGAACTAGAAGGACCTGTTGCATAACAAAAATGTAGTTTATTCAGGATTTATTGTTTTATATTGTTTTGTACTGAAATAAATATTTTCTATTAAACATTTTAATCTCGGTTTTATTTCTAAGTATTTGAATTCCAAGTAAAAGATCCAATATCGCCTCTACGGGGGAATTCTTCCCTTAACATGGTAAGCAAGAGGATTTGGTTCTTGGAATCTAACCTGACAGATTTATTGCGTCTAGTTTAGCTAGATAGATAGAGAAAGAGTTTTTTATTGCCTCCGAGGAGAGCCAGCTAATAAATCTTCCAAAATGCCTTTACCAGAAGAAAAAAATATCTTTGATCCGTCCTTGGACAAAGAAAAGGAGAAAAATCCTTCCGAAGAAAGATTCCAAGCCGTTTTGACACCTACAAGAGAAATTTCCAAGTTATCTCTGCAAATTACCCCTACGCATGCTGCCGCCACTGAAAAACAGACAGAAGCAAGTTCTGAAGCAGTCTTACAGGAAAAAGAATTTATTCAAAGGTCAGTGCACGATGTTAAAAGCACCCCTTTCCTTCCTGGGGCAAATTCTACCCGAATGGGGGCCATCCCAAAAATCCCTTATGATGAGAAAGTACATCATAGTGAAAGCTTTTCTGAAGAAGCGTACTCCCCTGGTCTGGCAAGTACAGACAAATTTATTAATACAAGCTATATGCAAATTATGGAAGCACAAAAAAGGGAGATACAATATTTACGGAGGGAGTTACTAGAAAGCAGATGGTCCCATTTTATGCAAAGTGAAAAACAAGATGTCTGCCAACTTTCACACATTCTAAAAGAAGAGTACGTGTCTCCATTTCCGTCTTCTTCTCACAGTTTTAAGACACACCCACAAATAGAGGCCACGTCAAACCTGTTAGAGCAAAAATATGTGCATACGTCACTGGGGGCTGACCTTAGAGAACAAAGGGAATATGAACTAAAGGATTATGAACTTCCTAAAAGTAATGTTGCACCGCCATCTAGTGGCGAAAGAACAGAACTGTTACTGCAAAATTTATGCGAAAGGTTTGACGCACTGATGTCTACGCAAATGCGTTTTCAATCACCAGTGCCACCTGGAGGTTTTGGATCACAGTTTGTTCCACCTCCACCAATTACTCAACAGCAAATTCTCCAACCTGCCCAAACAATACAGGCCCAAATTGCCCAGCCTGTTCCTGTGGCAGCAAAATTCCGCAGCAAGCCCAAGCTGCCCCACAAGCTGGACCAGTTCCAGCACCAGTTGCTCAAGCCGCCCAACAGCAACCCCAAGTGGGACCACAACCTGCTCCAGCGCAGCCTCCTTTAGCAGCAACCCCAAGTGGGACCACAAGCGATTCCACAGGCCGCACCAATGCAGGCCCCATTGGCTGGTCAGCCACCACAGCCCATTCCAGCTGTAGCCCAAACTTACAAGACACCAGTTGCCCCATTAGCTGACAACACAAAATTAAAGCAATCGGGACAAAATTATAAAGCCTGGGTCAGTGAAATAACAATTTTACTTCGTCGTGAGGGCACACAAAATAGAATCCTAGGGGGGACTTCTGGTTTGGCGCTGCAGCTCCTGGGCACTCTCTTCAGAGCACTTGTTTCCGATCTCCGTATCGCCGCCATATCGGCAGTCAAACAGCTGTCTGGCAGCTCGACCATCTCCCCGGGTGAAGGGGAGTGAGGAGAGCAGGCGGGGTGAGGTAGAGCCCCCGTAGTGCCCCTGGTGTGATCCTGGGGCGCGAAGGGTGAGGGCCCCCTAGGAACCTTGCCACAGCTCCAGAATCAGGAAGTCTCCACTTTAGCGGAGCAAGAAGCTGTGCCCAATCCCTGCAATCATCAAAGCTGATTAAAAGAAGATACTGTAGCAGGCAGAAAGACCCAGGAGGCAGAGACGGCAAACGGCAAGTAGCAAAGCTTTCTTTGTGGATTGGCAGTAAGGAAGGAAGTAACTAATTAACAAAGTGACAAAAGAAATGGCGCTGGAGGCTTCTGGGCGTGGAAACGAAAGTTAAAAGTTGAGTGCTGTTTTTACTACCAGCTCCTTCTTTGAAAACTTTGGACTCTAAATCTCTTTCTGACTTTTTTTGGGGGAAGAAAAAAAAAGGATCTGATAAAATCCTCTTTGGCTGTTTGGCTGTTTGGTTCCTGGCTTTTCCTTTCTTTTAAATACAAAGAGTGAAGTGATTCTTAATGGCTTCAAAAAAAACCCACCTCTGCCAGAGGAGCAGCGAGTGCAGATAGCTCTCCTAGCCATGCCTCTAAAACACCAGCCCCCCCCAGACACTAACGCTCCCAATGCTACAAGATGCACTCAGATCAGTGCAAGCCGAGTTAGCAGCCAGATTTAATCTTAAAATTAATGAAACCAATGACAAAATTTCTGAAACAAAAGAGAAAATTAATGAAATTAATGAAAGAATTAATGAGACTAATGAGAGAATACAGGAAGTCTCTGATGACATTGCAATTCGCAACAAAGAGATTAGAGAAGATATAATTGATGCTTTTTCTGGTCTGGCCACCAATTATGAGATTATGGAAGAAGAAATACAAGAAATTAACCAAACTACTACAGTGTTGGGAGCCAGGGTTGGAGAAGCGGAAAATAAAATTGAGAGGGAGGAGGCAGAAATAATAATTATGCAATACAGAAGCATGGAGTTTGCAATAAGTGTCAGAGGGGTTAAAGAGAACAAGCAGGAGGACTTGAAGGAAATTATGTTGGAAGCATTTGAGTTAGCACTTGGAGTGAAGAAGGAGGATTTGGCATGGCAAATAGACAAAATTTATCGTGTTAACTCATGGGTGGCGAGAAATAAAAATCTACCAAGAGATATTGTCATCTATTTTACTACTAGAACACTACGTAATGATATTCTACAAGCAACATTTGTAAACAAACTCCAAGTGGATGGACAAGAAGTGATGACAATGAAGGAAATTCCCTCCAAGATGCTGAAAGCCAGGAAGGAATATACCTGGTGGAATATACCTGGTGGAAGAACTGAGAAGACAACAAGTACAATACAGGTGGGAAATACCAAGTGGATTGGTGGTTACGTTTATGGGAACGAGATATCAACTTAATACAGTTCAGAAAGCCAGAGATTTTTACGAAGATGTTTTAGTGGCCGGTACATCTAGGCCTCCGGAAGGGAAACAACAACAAGAAAGAGAAGAATTGTTGAAAGTGGTACAAGAAGGAGCTGCGTCATTGGCTATTGAAATGGAATGAAATCTAGAACTCAACAGACAGGAAATGATTAAAGAACAAAGACAGACCAGAGCTGCCAAACGGAGACAAGAATTGAGACAACAAAGACAACAGATGGCACCCCAAGATACTCCTAAATCGGAAGCGGTGGGAGGAGTGAGACCAAAAGAAAAATCTAAGGTAGATCTTCAAGGTGTGCTCCAGACGCTTCAGAAGCCCAGAGATGGGAACTAAATTTCTTACCTGGAATGTCAATGGTTTGAATTCTCCACAGAAAAGGAGGAAAATATTTCATTATCTAAAACAATTTAACAATGATTTGATATGTTTACAGGAGACTCACATAAGGACTCAAGACCAAAAATATCTGATGAATACAAGATTAGGTACACATTTTGTTGCTACGGCTCCAGAAAAGAAAAATGGCATTGTTATATATGTGAAAAAAGATTTGATTGCAAAGTTAATAGAAGCAGATGATCAAGGAAGATTTCTAGCAATTGAACTTTTAATAAAGGGACAGAAAATACTTGTGATTGGTTTATATGCCCCGAATCAACAACAAGAAAGATTTTATGACCTTTTGCATTCAAAGCTCATACATTGCGATTACAAAACTTGTATTTTTTTAGGAGACTGGAATGGCGTTCTGGATGTCAAGAAAGACAAGAAGGGTCCCAAGCAAAACACTTTTTCAAGAGCAAAACTGCCTAAATCTTTTTTTGAGATGATGGAAGATTGGGATTTGAGAGATATATGGCGTGAAAGAAACCCTGCAGAAAAGGATTTTACTTTTTACTCAGACAGACACCAATCATTTTCCAGGATTGATTTTATTTTAATTACTAATGATCTTTTTTCTAGGGCGAAGAGAACGAAAATTTGCACAAGGGTATTGTCTGACCATAGCCCCGTCTGGCTGGAAATGGAATTTGGTTTTGGATCTAGAAAATCCTGGAGGTTAAATGATAACTTGTTCAGATATGAGGATAATGTAAAAGAATGTAAAAAATTTATGAATGAATTTTTTGTTATGAATATGCAGAAAGGTACATCAATTCAGATGGAATGGGATCAAGTAAGGCTTATATGAGAGGTGTTTTAATATATTTGAATAATAAATATAGAAGGAAGAAGGAATTTAAAAGAAAAAGATTGGAGGAAGAAATTAAGAAACAAGAGAGGGCTCTAATTTCTAAACCAACAGATAAGAAAATTAAAGAAACAATTTATTAAAAGCCCAATTTAATATGTTAATGGCAGACCAAGTAGCAACTAACTTACAATATGCCAAACATAATACTTTTTGCAATGCAAATAAACCGGGCAGGTGGTTGGCTTACATGTTAAGGAAAAAACAGAAATCAAGAATAGTAGAAAAAAATTAAGTATAAAGGGAAAGAAGTTTTTGAATGCGAAATGATTAAAAAGTCTTTTTTAGAGTTTTATTCAGGGTTGTATAAGGGGGATAAGATTAAAGAAGAAGATATAGATAGATATTTACAAAATGGGCATATACATATAGCTTCCATGGAGCAGACTGAAATTTTAAACCAACTGATAACCTCAGAGGAAATTTTGGCGGCTATTAAACAGTTAAAAATGGGCAAGGCTCCAGGTACAGATGGTTTAACAGCTGTTTATTATAAAAATTTACAGGATGAAATGGTGGAGCCTCTGAAGGCATTATTTAATAATATACAACAAGGTGGAGAGGTACCCCCAACTTGGAAAACTGCTTTTATCTCTTTGATCCCGAAAGAGAATCAAGACCATACAGACCCTAAAAACTATAGGCCAATTTCATTGTTAAATATAGATTACAAAATTTTTGCCAAAATATTAGCTAACAGATTAATGACACTTATGCAACAACTGATCCACCAAGATCAAACTGGTTTTATAGAAGGTAGACAAATGAAGAGTAATGTATGACAAATAATTAATTTATTAGAGTATTTGGGGAGGAATAACCAGGTATCTGTTGCACTGGTATTCTTGGATGCTGAGAAAGCTTTTGATAGATTGAATTGGAAATTTTTATTAAAATTAATAGAAAAGATACAGCTTGGAGAACACTTTACACAATCTATTAAGGCAATATATCAAAAACAAACAGCTCAAATAATAGTTAATGGTGGGCTAACAGATAATTTTAATATAGAGAAAGGAACGAGACAAGGATGTCCTTTATCACCACTTTTGTTTATTTTGTCTATGGAGATCTTACTTAGTAAAATAAGGGAATCCGAGATAGTTAAAGGTATCAAAATAAGAGAGGAAGAATATAAATTACGAGCATTTGCGGATGATTTAGTAGTTACTGTAACTCAGCCACATCAATCAATTACAGGTTTGATGGAAATTATTGATTCCTATGGGCAAGTATCTGGTCTTAAAATAAATGTAGATAAAACTAAAATAATAGTTAAAAATATGACCAGAAGTCAAGAGGAAAAAATAGAAAGGGTTACGGGATTTGAAATAGTTAAAAAGGTTAAGTATTTGGGGGTTAATATTATGTCAATAAATACGAAACTATATCAACACAATTATGAACTATTATGGCAAAAAATACAGAAAGATTTGGAAAATTGGAAAAAACTACAGTTGTCCTTGCTTGGCAGGATAGCTGTAGTAAAAATGAATGTTTTACCAAGGTTTTTATTTCTTTTTCAAACAATTCCTATACTTAAAAAGGATGATAATTTGAAAGAGTGGCAAAAGGGTATTAATAAATTTATTTGGGCAGGGAAAAAACCGAGAGTAAATCAGAAAATAATGCAAGATTCACGTGAGAGGGGAGGATTAAAAATGCCTAATTTAAGATTGTATTATGAAGCAGCTACCCTCTCAGTAATTGCGGATTGGATTAACTTGACGGAAGAGAGGATATTAAATATAGAAGGGTATGGCTTGTTTTATGGATGGCACGCTTATCTAGTGTATAATAAAAAAGTAGATAAAGCCTTTAAGAGTCATATATTAAGAAATGCTCTATTACGTGTCTGGAAGAAACATCAATGTAAATTAAATGATAAGTTACCTATATGGACAGTGCCCAGGCACGCGATAGAGAATATAAATATAGAGCAAAAGTTAGACAAGATTACATATAAAGAGTTTCTTTATGCAGAAGGAATGAGGTTACAATTAAAATCAATGGAGCAATTAAAAGAAGAAGGAGTAATTAAGTCTTGGTTCCTATATGGGCAACTGAAGCCAGATGGAAAGAGGACTCAAAAGCAGGTATTTCGCAGCAAGATGATAACTTGATAAATCAAATAAAGAATAAAGGACCAATGCATATAAAGAGATTATATAATGTATTAGTGGAATTAGATTCCGAAACAGAGCTAGTTAAGGATTGTATGATTAAATGGGCGCAAAATATTGGTGAACCTATAATGATGGAAACATGGGAGAATATATGGGTTAGAAATGTAAAATTTACACAAGCTCAAAATTTAAGAGAAAATTTTTATAAAATGTTTTATAGATGGCATTTTGATCCAAAAAAACTAGCTTGTATGTATCCAAATTTACAACCTAAATGTTGGAGATGTGAATGTGAAGATGCAACTTATTTTCATATTTGGTGGTCTTGTAAGAAAATTAAGGCTTTTTGGATTAAAATATGGTGGATTATTCAGAATATTCTGAAGAAAAAAATTAAGTTTACACCACAGTTCTTCTTGCTGGGAATAATTACGGACTGTACTGTAATAGAGACTAAATTGATTTTGAACTTGATAATGGCTGCCAGATTGTTGGTAGCACAATACTGGAAGAAAGAAGATATACCTACCATTGAGGAATGGACAATGAAAGTTACACACCTGGCAGAAATGGCAAGAATTTCATCATACTTAAAAGATCATTCAAATGAAAGATATATTTTGGAATGGAGTAGATGGACTGATTATATTCAAAAAAAGTATCAGATTAAGAAGATATATATAGTTTAATAATGATATATGGTTAGAATTTTAGAATGGTTTAAGAGATTTTAGATAAAGTGGAGTTTTCTTTTTTTTTCCTTAGGAAAAAAAGTCTATACATATATAATAGAATTTATGTTTTGTTAGCATATTTTAGTTTATGGTTATTTGAAGATTATATCCTGTGCTCTTTCTGGGAAGTCGGGGAAGGGGAGGGAGGGGGGAGGGGGGGAAACTTAAAATTTTTTGTACTTTGTACTAATAAAACTTTTTCAATTTAAAAAAAAATAGAATCTTAGGCAGAATATTCATTTTTATAGCAGCAATCTTGCCTAACAATGATAGTTGTAATTTGGTCCAACATTCCAATTCTTTGTGTATTTTCTGTGTCAACTTGGTATAGTTGTCCTCTTTTATTGAGCTACATTTGGCCGTTAACCATAACCCTAAATATTTCACTTTTTTATGGTCTTAATCCCTAATGCTACTTCCAGGTTCCTATTTTGGTATTCCATTATTTTTTTTGTTATTATTTTTGTTTTTTCTTTATTTATTTTTAATCCCGCCACCTTTCCAAATTTTTCTATTTCTTCCATTAAAATTGGTCCTGTCTCCAGAGGGTCTTCTAAATTATATGTCATATTGTCGGCAAAAGCCTGAACCTTGTATTCCTACTTCCTTATTTTTAAGCCTTTTATATTATGATTGTTTTTTACTGTCCTCAGGAGTATTTCTAATGCTACTATAAATAAAAGTGGGGATAGGTGGAACCCTTGTCGAACCCCTTTCCCAATAATTACTTTTTCCATCAAATCATTATTAATTAAAAATTTTGCGGATTGATCTTTACATATTGCTGTTATTAAATTTAAAAATCTTTCTCCAAATTCCATTTTTCCTAATTGAATTTTTAGAAATTGCCAATCTAAATTATCAAATGCTTTTTGAGCGTCTATAAATATTAAAGCCAATTGTTTTTCAGTGTGTGCATCATGATATTCTAAAGTATTTAGTATGATTCTTATATTGTTTCTAATTTGTCTGTTGGGTAGGAATCCATTCTGGTCTGAATGTATTGTTTGATTTAGGTTTTTTTTTAGTTTTTCAGCAACAATTGTGGCAAGTATCTTATAATCTGTATTTAAGAGTGATATTGGTCTGTAGTTCTTAATCAATAATTTATCTGTGTCCTCTTTCGGTATTAACGTAATATAGGCTTCTTTCCATGATTCCGGAATCTTTGCTTTCTCCATTGCCTCATTATAGATATCTAACATTATCATTTCCAATTTATCTTGAAATTTTCTGTAAAACTCTGAAGGAATCCCATCTGGTCCTGGTGTTTTGTTATCTTTTGTTTGTTAATGGCATTTCTAATTTCTGTTATAGTTATTATAGAGACAAGGTGGCGCAGTGGTTAGAGTGCAGCACTGCAGGCTACTTCAGCTGACTGCTAGCTGCAGTTCAGCTGTTCAAATCTCACCGGCTCAAGGTTGATTCAGCCTTCTATCCTTCTGAGGTCGGTAAAATGAGGACCCAGTTTGTTGGGGGCAATATGCTGACTCTGTAAACCGCTTAGAGAGGGCTGTAAAGCTCTATGAAGCGGTATATAAGTCTAAGTGCTATTGCTATTGCTATTTATTTAACATGGTTCTATCCTCCTCCGACACGATTGGCAAATCTGTTTCCTTCAAATAATCTTGAATGTCCTCTTGTTTGATCTCCTCTTTCTTATATAGTTTAGTAAAGAGGTTTTGGACAATGACTTTTTTTCCTTCCTGCCTACTGTGGACTTCCCCATTATCGTCTACTAACTGTTCAATTGATCTTTCTGCCCTTTCTTTTCTGAGTTTTATAGGCTAACCATCTTCCTGGTTTATTTGCCGATTCAAAGCAATTTTGTTTGGACATTTTGATTTTTCTTGCCAATTCTTCTTGAGTAATCAAGTTAATCTTATGTTTGGTTATAATTATTTCTTCCTTAATTCTACCTTCCTTTGGATCATTCTGTAGTTTGTTCTCTAAATCTCTATGTTTTGTGTATAATTGACTTTGATATTTCCTCTTTTCTTTGTTACGGTTAGCTACGTATGCTATGGTTAACCCTCTAATATATGCCTTAGTTGTGTCCCATAAATTTTGTGTGGAGGTTTGTTCCTTAGTATTAAATTTTTAAAAATGTTCCAGTTCTTTCTCCATCATTTGTTTATAGTCTTTTTCCTGCACTACTCTTAAATCTTGTGACCATCTCACTTTTTTCCTCTTAACTTGTCCTTTCTATTTTATCATTAGTGGGTTATGATCTCCCCAAGCATTAGGGAGTATATCTATTTCCAAAGTTTCATCCATTAATTCCGGGTTTAACCATGCCATGTCTAATCTTGACCATGTTTTATGTGGTGGGAGAATAAAGTGTATTGTCTACCATCTGGATTTAAATAATGCCATCCATCTATCAGGTCAAATTCCTGTCTAATTTCTTCGAATGAACCCGGTAATCTTTGCCTCATTTTTTTCCCCTATTACTTTTGTGGCCTTTTTTTTTCATCTGTTACAGCATTAAAATATCCAATTGGGCAAATATTCTCCCATTGTAGTTCTAGCAATTTTTTATGTAGACTAGAATAGAACACTTTCTGATTTGTATTTGGTGCATAGATCACTACCAATAATATTTTCTTGTATCCTGCTGTTATTTCCACAATTAAAATTCTGCCTTCTTCATCTCTATAAATAATTTTTGGTTTAAGTCATTTTTTAATATAAACTGCCACTCCTCTTTTTTTTACTTTTGATAAGGCCAAATGTAGTATACCCAATTTAGAATGTTCCAAAATATTGTTTTGGTCTCTCTTAATATGTACCTCCTGGAGACATGTAATATCGGTATTCAATTTTGCTAGTCTAAATAATATTATTTTACGTTTAAATGATGAAATCAATCCATTAATGTTCATAGAAATGAGTTTTATTTCTCCATCTTTTAATTCTTAATTCTTCATTTTGTATTTTCTTTTTGGCCTCCCCTCTTATATTCTGTCTGTGCTCTCGTTCTAGCGCCATCTCTTTCATATTTATCTATCTTTTTCCTCTCTATCTTCTCCTGATCTATTATTGTTGTTGGAACGAAAAACAGTTCCTCAGCCTCCCCCTTCGTGAGAAGCTGTAAATCAGAGGAGAATAGACCGAGCTTCTCCATGACTGCTAACTCAAATAAAATAAACTGAGATATAAAGACTAATAATATATTTATTATAAAAACACAAAAGATATGTGATTACATGCTCATCAGTAGAAATACGGCCGGCCGGACGGAATGAAAGCAAAGAGAACAACAAAAGAACAGAAACTACACATGCGCAGTAAATCAGGCATCACGAGACAGTTAGAGATAAGGATTCTCTGGTTACTAATACACAGAGTGGAAGCTCATCTGACAAACGCAGTGACAAACCAAACCAAAAAAGAACTTGAAAACAATACAGAACGACTATGAGCAACTAGGCAAGAACGTCAAAAACCTAGGTGCGCAAGTAGTCTTCTCATCCATACTACCAACAAGAGGACAACACCCAGCAAGGGAACAAAGAATCCTACAAGTAAACCACTGGCTAAAGGGTTGGTGTCGCCAAAAAAACTTTGGATTCCTAGACCACGGACGGCACTGCCTCCAAGATGGACTTTTGGCAAGGGACGGGTTACATCTCACAAAGACTGGGAAGAATGTCCTCGGAAAAAGACTGGCCCAACTTGTCAGGAGGGCTTTAAACTAAAATCGCGAGGGGAGGGTGACCAATCAACAGGATCCCCGGGGCCCAACTCCAAGCATGGACCCCAAGCAAACAAAACAAACAACGAACCAAAAAGGGATGGGGAAGAAAACAAACTCAAACGACAAATAAGATACAAAGAAAGAACACCCACAACCAGGCACAAAGAACTCAAATGCCTCTATACAAATGCACAAAGCCTAGGGAATAAACAAGGTGAACTTGAAATATTAATGCACGAAGGTACACATGACATAGTCGGAATAACAGAAACTTGGTGGGACGAATCACACGATTGGAACACACAGATAAAAGGATACAAACTCTTCAAAAAAACCAGGTCACATAAAAAAGGAGGTGGTGTTGCACTGTATATAAAGGACCACCATGTAGCTGCAGAGCTACAAGCAACCAAGGAAGAAAACCCATTAGAATGCATATGGGTCAACATAAAAGAAAAAAAGAATGACACAACAATAGGAGTATACTACAGACCACCAAACCAAACAGAAACAATGGACACCCTTTTTACCAACCAGCTAAAGAACATATGCAAGAAAAACAACATTGTAATAATGGGAGACTTCAACTACCCGGATATCAACTGGAAAACCAACTCAGCATCAAGTGAGAAATCTAACAGATTCCTAACCAGCCTAACTGACAACTTCATTGTCCAAAAGGTGGAGGAGGGAACTAGAAGGGCAGCCATACTGGATTTAATACTTACAAATAGAGAAGAAACAATAGAAGGAGTTGAAGCTGCAGGAACACTTGGCGAGAGTGACCACGTAATACTAAAATTCACCATAAAGCAAACACAAATAACTGAACATAACGACACCTATATCCCAGACTTTAAAAAAGTCGACTTCAATAAACTCAGAGAAAACTTGGGGAAGATCCCTTGGATGAAAGTACTAAAGGGTAAAACAACTCAAGAAGCCTGGGAGATCCTAAAAAACACGATCTTAAAAGCCCAGAACACCACAATACCGATGAGGAAGAAAAACAAGTAATCCAAAAGGAAACCAGCATGGCTAAACAAAGACCTCACCGATAAACTGAATGGAAAAAAAGATAAATACAAAAAATGGAAAGATGGGCACATAACCAAGGCAGAGTACCAACAGACAGCCAGAATCTGTAAAGAAAAAATTAGGACAGCAAAGGCCCAGAATGAACAAAGACTCGCAACAAAAGTCAAAGACAACAAAAAAAGCTTCTTCCAACACATAAACAACAAGAAAAAAATCAAAGAAACAGTTGGTCCACTAAAGAGAGAAGACGACAAAGAAGTAACAGACAACACAGACAAAGCAGAGCTACTGAACACATTCTTCGCATCAGTCTTCACACAAAAGGAAACTGCAGCTCAACTACCCAGCAACACAAATATAAAAAACAGATTTGAAGCAAGACTCAACCTAAGCAAAATTACAGTAAGAGATCACCTATCTGAACTTAACGAATACAAAGCACCAGGACCAGACGGATTACACCCCAGAGTCCTAAAAGAACTAGCAGAAGTAATTTCGGAACCACTGTACCACATCTTCCACAAATCCTGGAACGCAGGTGAACTCCCCGAGGACTGGAAAAGAGCTGATGTGGTCCCCATCTACAAAAAAGGTAAAAAAACAGACCCAGGAAACTACAGACCAATCAGCCTAACATCAATACCTGGGGAAATACTGGAAAAAATAATTAAAAACCAGATCTCACATCATCTAGAAACAAACCAAGTAATAACCAACAGCCAACACGGATTTGTTAAGAACAAGTCATGCCAAACCAACCTCATTTCATTTTTCAACACTGTGACCAAATTAATAGACCAGCGAAATGCAGTAGACATAATATACCTGGACTTCAGCAAAGCATTTGACAAAGTAGACCACAACCTACTTCTTCATAAGCTAGAAAAAAGCGGGATAGACAGCTACAGAACCAGATGGATTAACAATTGGCTGACCAACCGTACCCAACGAGTAGTCCTCAATGACTCTAAGTCCACATGGAGAGAAGTAAGCAGTGGCGTACCACAAGGTTCCGTCCTAGGCCCAGTACTCTTTAATATCTTCATAAATGACCTAGATGAGGGAATAGCAGGAGAACTAACCAAATTTGCAGACGATACCAAGCTGGCGGGAGTAGCAAACACCCCAGAGGACAGACTCAAAATCCAGAGGGACCTTGACAGACTCGAACACTGGGCCCAAACCAATAAAATGAAATTTAACACGGAGAAAAGTAAAATTCTACACCTAGGTAAGAAGAATCAAAAATACACATACAAACTGGGTGAAACCACACTCAATAGCAGCGATTGCGAGAGGGATCTTGGAGTCTTGGTAGACAGCCAACTAAATATGAGCCAGCAGTGTGCAGCAGCAGCCAAAAAGGCCAACGCAGTCCTGAGCTGCATAAATAGAGGGATACAATCAAGGACCAGAGAGGTACTAGTACCACTCTATAAAGCCTTGGTCAGACCACACCTAGAGTACTGCATCCAGTTTTGGTCACCACATTACAAAAAAGACATTGAAACCCTAGAGAAAGTGCAGAAGAGAGCAACCAGGATGATAAAGGGTCTGGAAAATAAAACATACAAAGAACGGTTGCAGGAACTGAGCTTGGCCAGTCTGGCGAAGAGAAGGACCAGGGGTGACATGATAGCAGTGTTCCAATACTTGAGGGGATACCACAGAGAGGAGGGGGTCAGGCTGTTCTCTATGGCACCAGAAAGCCAAACAAGGAATAATGGATGGAAGCTGACCAAGGAGAGATTCAACCTGGAAGTGAGGAGAAACTTTCTGACGGTGAGAGCGATCAACCAGTGGAACAGCTTGCCAGCGGAGGTTGTGAGAGCCCCAACACTTGCGACCTTCAAGGGGAGACTGGACTGCCATCTGTCTCAAAGGGTGTAGGAACTCCTGCTTGAGCAGGGGGTTGGACTAGATGACCTACAAGGTCCCTTCCAACTCTAATAATAAATCTAAATCTAAACCCCTTCTTTGTCAGTTGAGCGGACACCAGGTAAAGTCATTAAGTAAGGCACATCTTCCCATGTAGATACTCGTGTTGAGCTACTGGAAGTGGTTTGTTGAGCATATCAGCACTCTGATCACGTGTAGGCACATACTGCAATTTTACAAAACCTTGCTTCACTAATTGTTTGATATTCTTATAACGAATGTCAATGTGTCTGGACCTGGAACCTGTGAAATGAGATTCAGAAATATACACCACCGATTCATTGTCTTCCATCACGGTGATCGATCGGATCGGGTGGGTCCAGGTATCTGTGACTAAAGCATCAAACCAAGTTAGAGAATTACATGCATCAGAAACACAAGCATATTCAGCTTCAGTAGAAGAACAGGAAACAAAATTCTGTTTAGTAAACGGGACATCCATTTAAGAACATCATATAACCTGAAGTACTGTTACGTGATTTCTTATCACTTGCCCAATCAGAATCAGCATAACAACATAATTCTGCATGATTAGTATGTGTTGGTTCTAACAATAACTTCATGTGCTTTGTGTGTTTTAAATACTTCATGTGGTCTTCACACATGACCAATGAAACTGTTTTGCCTTGCCTACATGTCGTGACAAGAGATTAACACTAAGTGCAATGTCGGGTCTGGTCCAACTACTAATATATAACAGTGACCCAATAACTGAACAGTAAAGTGTTTGATCCTCAAACTCAGGACCTTCTTCATGTGTCAAGTTATGAAAATCTGTTTGCATAGGTATGCGGCCTGTGCTAGCATCCTTCATGTTGCAGTGATGCAAAAGTTGTTCAATCTTATCTTCTTGTGAAAGACTAAACTCCTTCTGCATTTTGTCAATCTGAACACCTAAATACGTGTTAATATGTCCTAAAGATTTCAGTGTGAAAAATCTATGTAAGCCTTTAGTAAATTTCTCACTCATCTGCTTATTTGGACCAATATAAACAATATCATCAACATAAATAAGAATGATCTCAAATGCATTATCAGATCTTTTTGTAAACATGCATTCATCCGTTTCGGACTTAATAAAGCCCATTAAATTTAGCTTGTCAGTAACACATAAATACCACATTGAACCAGACTGTTTCAGACCATAAAGACTTTTGTGTAGAAACCAGGTATCCCCTTCTTGCTTCCGGAACCCTGGCGGATCTCTGACATAGATCTTTTCATCCAGGTCAGCATTCAGATAAGCTGTGTCAACATCAAACTGGAAAACTTCTAAACCAGTGGTTCCCAAACCTTTTCAGTCCACCGCCCCCTTGGTGCTACAAACACATCCTCACCGCCCCCACCCCCACCCTCTCAGTTGGGTGTGGCTTGGTGACCAGGTGACCAGGTGGGCGTTGCCAACTTGTGAAATGTGGTGAAACTCATTTAACAACGCTCTTGCTTAGCAACCAAAATGTTAGGCTCAATTGTGGTCATAATTCTTTCTTTCTTTCTTTCTTTCTTTCTTTCTTTCTTTCTTTCTTTCTTTCTTTCTTTCTTCTCTCCCTTCCCCCTTCTTTCTTTCTTTTTCTTTCTTTCTGTCTTCCTTCCTTCCTACCATCTTTCTTCTTCCTTCCTTCCTTCCTACCATCTTTTTCTCTGTCTTTCTTTCTGTCTGTCTGTCTTTCTTTCTTTCTTTCTGTTTTCCTTCCTCCCTCCCTCTTTCTTTCCTTTTTCTTTCCTTCTTCTCTCCCTTCCCTCCTTTCTTTTTGTCTGTCTTCCTTCCTTCATACCATCTTTTTCTTTCTTTCTTTCTTTCTTTCTTTCTTTCTTTCTTTCTTTCTTTCTTTCTTTCTTTCTTTCTTTCTTTCTGCCTTCCTTCCTTCCTACCATCTTACTTTCTTTCTTTTTCTTTCTTTCTTTCCTTTTTCTTTCCTTTTTCCCTCCCTTCCCTTCCCTCCCTCCTTTCTTTTTCTGTCTGTCCTCCTTCCTTTCTACCACCCTTTTTCTTTCTTTCTTTCTGTCTTTCTGTCTTCCTTCCTTCCTACCATCTCTTTCCTTTTTCTTTCCTTCCCTCCCTTCCCCTCCTTTCTTTTTCTATCTGTCTTCCTTCCTTTCTACCATCTTTTTCTTCTTTCTGTCTTCCTTCCTACCTACTTACCTACCATCTTTCTTTCTGTCTGTCTTCCTTCCTCCCTCCCTCCCTCCCTTTCTTTCTTTCTTTCTTTCTTTTTTCTTTCCTTCCTTTTTCTTTCCTTATTCCATCCCTTCCCTTCCCTCCCTCCTTTCTTTTTCTGTCCGTCTTCCTTCCTTCCTACCATCTTCCCCCATCGAGGAAGGCTGGGCAGGGACATGCGTCGATTGTCTCATTGGCGGCTTGGCCAAGGAAGAGGAGCATGTTTGAAAACGCTGCCAGAGGCAGCCCAGAGCAGCCAAGCCAGTCCCTCGGGGTGTGCGCTTAGCCACCTCTCTCTCTCTCTCTCTCTCTCTCTCTCTCTCTCTCTCTCTCTCTCTCTCTCTCTCTCTCTCTCTCTCCCTCCCTCCCTCCCTCCCTCCCTCCCTCCCTCCCTCCCCTCCCTCTCTCTCTCTCTCTCTCTCTCTCTCTCTCTCTCTCTCGGTGCGTGACAGATGTGAGAATTAATCTCACAGAGGAGATGTGTGATCTTTTCCTGGACATCACACATTAGAAATGAAACCGCAGTTTAAAAGTCTAAGTAAAAATATTTATTTCGGTACAAAAACAACAATTCCTCATTTGTTTACATCTCTAATATAAAAGTGCGTCTTCTCTCAATGGAAGACAGAAGAATAAGGACAGAGCGGAGAAAGGATACACATGCGTACAACAACATATTAATCACATGCTCAGGAATAAACCATTATATTGAATAGGGATGCATCTCCCTGCATATACATGTAACAGGCAATAATCACACCGTGACAGTGCGCGCACACCCCGTGGGACTACATCGGCTCCTCTGGGCTCTGCAGCAATCTACAGCAATCTCTCTCTCTCTCTCTCTCTCTCTCTCTCTCTCTCTCTCTCTCTCTCTCTCTCTCTCTCTCTCTCTCTCTCTCTCTCTCTCTCTCTCTCTCTCTCTCTCTCCCTCCCTCCCTCCCTCCCTCCCTCCCTCTCTCTCTCTCTCTCTCTCTCTCTCCTGGCCAAAAGAGTTCCCGCCGCAGAAAGAGTGGCTCCTGGCCATGAGAGCAAGAGCAAGCGAGAGGTGAGTGTGCACATACCCTGCGGGACTACATCGGCTCCTCTGGGCTCTGCCTACAGCAATTTAAAATGTGCTTCTGTCTGCAAGGAAGAGGGGCGTGTTTGAAAAGAGGGGCTGGGGGTGGGTGGAAAATCTATCCCACATTGAGCCATTGTGTGTATGTGTGTGTCCGAAAACTTCCAGGTTTGGAAAACAGCGAGGTTTTGAAACCGGTTCCCCCAAACCTGGTTTTTTTATTTGGTTGCAAAAAAAACCAAAAACACACAAGCCATTTTGGTTCCTCGCTGAGGCTGGCTCAACTGGATGACCAAACTGAGCCTGGAAAGGAAAGAAAACTGCAGAAGTGGTCAACGAAAGGGGTGGATAGGACAGATGCACTGTGCCCACACTGGCACATTCAAGGGGCTTCCTGGAAACACCTCCCTCCCCCGTGGAAAGTGCTGGCACCCTCCAAATTGCCTTCCTTGACACAGAACAGTTCGGAGGATTGAGGCCAGGTGGAGGGGGACTCCTGTACCCAGCAGGCACAGCTGGAAAGCCCCCTCCTCACCTGGTGGTGTATTGTGCCTGCCTAAATTGCTATCCATCCAGGGGCAGGAGAAGATGGCATCACAGGGACGAGCGAGAGCAGTGTGTTAGGTGGGCAGAGGAGGCGAGGGCGAAGGCCACATTGTGAGACGGGCATACGGAAAGGTTGCCTGGGGGGGGCGCAGGAGGCTGGGCATCTGGGATCTTCTGTGGGATGAGGAAGGGGGTGGTACTGGGTGTTAGAAGATGAGACACACACACATGCACAATGGCCAAGGGGATGATTTAACTTGGGGTTGTTTGGGAGAGAAAAATAGAGGGAGGGAGGGAAGGAAGGAAGGAAAGGAAAGAGAAAGAAAAGGAAGGAAGGAGAGGGAAGGAAATGGAAGGAGGAAGGAAGAAAGGAAGGGAGGGAGGAAGGAAAGAAAGTAGGAAGGAAAGAGGGAGGGAGGGAAGGAAAGGAAAGAGAGGGAAAGAAAATAGGAAAGGGAAGGAGGGAGAGAGGGAGAGAGGGAAGGAAAGAAAGAAGGATAGTAGGAATGCAAGAGAGGGAGGGAAAGGAAAGGTGAGAAGGAAGGAAGGAAAGTAGGAAGGAAAAGGGGAAAGGGAAGGAGGAGGGAGGGAGAGAGGGAAGGAAGGAAGGAAAGAAAGAAGGATAGTAGGAATGAAAGAGAGAGAGGGAAAGGAAAGGTGAGAAGGAAGGAAGGAAAGTAGGAAGGAAAAAGAGGGGGAAGGAAAGGGAGGGAGGAAGGGAGGAGAGAGAAGGATAGTAGGAAGGAAAGAGAGGGAAATTAGAGGTGAGAAGGAGAGGGAGGGAGGAAAAGGAAGGAAAGTAGGAAGGAAGGAAAGTAGGAAGGAAAAGGAGGGGGGAAGGAAAGGGAAGGAGGGAAGGAAGGGAAAGAAAGAGAAGGAAGGAAAGGAAAGGGAAGGAACGGAGGTAGGAAAAAGAGGGAAGGAAGGGAAGGAAAGTAGGAAGGAAAAAGAGGGGGAAGGAAAGGGAGGAAGGAAGGAAGGAAAGGGAAGGGAAGGAAGGCAGGCAAAGGCTGCAGAAACTCTGGCGGGCAACTCTTCCTGATCTTCCCCCCCATCACTGCCCTCTTTCCAGACCAACTTTCCAGCTGTGGCGCCTCTTGGCTGAAGGAGCAGAAAAGAGGCAGCTGTGATTTCTACACAAGGTCTCCCTCCTCCTCCTCCCCCCCCCAAACCCGCCCCCCCAAACCCAGCCCCCATAGCCCCCCCCAGCCCCTGCCCCCCCAATCCAGTGTCTTACTGGTTTTACAGCTCCGTGTGTCTGTCGGCTGGTCTCTAGGGAAACAAGCTTGCAAAATACAGAAACTCTTCTCATTGCGAGTTGTTAATTGCTCACCCTCACGAGAAGAGTTTCTGTATTTTGCAAGCTTCCAGGGGTCTCTAGCCTTGGCAACTTTAAGACTTGTGGACTTCAACTCCCAGAATTCCTCAGCCAGCATTGCTGGTTGAGGAATTCTGGGAGTTCAAGTCCACAAGTCTTAAAGTTGCCAAGGTTGGAGACCAGTGCAAAGAAACCAGCCCACAGACACACAGAGCTGTTAAAGTCCAGTAAGACGCCCATCTCGCGGCCCGCCCAGCCCCCGCCGGGAAAAGAGTGGTGGGCAAAGCGGCGAGTGGGTGATTGGGTGGACATGGGCAGCGGCGCAGCCCGGGGACAGGACCAGCGAAGCACCTGCCACCCCCTGGCCCCTCTTAGTGCCCACCTGCCGCCCCCTGGCCTCTTAGCGCCCCCCTGAGGTGTCCCACCACCCCCCAGGGGGTGGTACCACCCACTTTGGGAACCACTGTTCTAAACCAAGGATAGTAGCAGTAGCTAAAGCAATTTTTACGCTTTCAGTCCTTACTGTGGGTGAGTAAGTATTTGTGTAGTCCTCAAGATAACGTTGAGCGTAACCCTGAGCTACAAGTCTGGCCTTGCACAATGACTCACCATTTGGCTTCTTTTTGATTCTGTAGACCCATCGAGTGCCGATGACTTTCTTGTTTGCTGGAGGCTTAGCAGGCGTAAACACCTTAAGTTTCTTTAGACTGTCCATTTCAGCCTGCATTGCATCATACCATCACTCCTGCTCTGAATCAGGAAGATGTTTGATTTGTGTGAACTTATCAGGAGGAAGTGTAACATTGCAAATCAAAGGCAAGGGCATTTTTGTCAGTTGCCACGAATACCTCTATGGAGGAATACCTTTTGTGGCCCTCTTGGAACGCTTTGGAACGATCATCCAATCTTCTTCCTCTTCGTCCTCGTCCTCATCATCGTCGCTAGCATCAGCATCCGCGGCTTGTGAAGACGGAACATCAGGTTGTGAATCTTGGTCATCAGGCTGCGCATCAGCGGCATCATCTCTGGGAAAATAAACTCCAGGATCATTTGAATGAATCCTGGACCAGTCAGCATCTTCCTCAAAATTGACAGATTGATAAATCACAATAACATGGTTAGAGTCAATAAATTTGCTCCATTTAGAATTGTCATCAATACCCATAAATCTCAGTCTCTTTGCTCTTGGACCTCCTTTTCTTCTTTGTGCTAAGGGAATGTTCACCATAGCGTATGAACAAAATATATGGAAATTCTTGAGGTCTGGTTTGTAACCATACAACATGTAGAAAGGAGTCTGATCTATTACACTGCTCCAACTATGGTTGACAATGTAATTTGCATATTTGACAGCTTTACCCCAGTATGGATTACTGAGATTAGCGTCTTCTAGGAGACAATGCATCATGGTTTGCAGAACCCCTTGTCTTCATTCTGCAACTCCGTTCTGAGCTGGCGTGTAAGGAGCTGAGGTCTGATGTAGAATACCACTCTTATGCATCCAGTCCTGGAAACGCTGAGACATGAATTCAGCACCTCGATCACTCTGAATTCTGGCAATGCTCACTCCGTGTTGGTTACGAATGAGAGCGGCAAAGTCTTTAAAGACCTGAAAGGTCTCTGATTTTTCTTTCATAGGATATCCATATCCATATCTAGAATAATTATCAACAATTGTTAGAAAATATTTCCTGCCACAAAGTGTTGGCTGTTTGAATGGACCTACAATGTCAGTGTGTACCAAATCAAATATGTGTGTTGACCGGCATGTAGCGTGTTTTGGAATGGCTGCTGCTTTGGATTTGGCCTTTTTGCAGACAGCACAATCCAAAAACACCTTACACCCCTTTAGATCCAAACCTTTTGCGAAATCCGGCATTTTTCTGAGAACATGAAAACTGGCATGCCCCAATCTTCTGTGCCACTTATGGATACACCTGTAATGCAAAGGTTTACCAGATAGTGAATTTTCAACATTAATAGTAGTATGAGGAACCTCAGGCTTGCTCTGCGCAACCTGTTTCACAATTTTCTCTTTGTTAGCTTTAGGAGCCTTTGGAACCTTAGGAGCCTTTGGAGTAGCAACAGGATCTCTCACTGGGACATCTCTCTCTGGGCCTGTGCTCTCTTTTGGTTGTATACTTGCCTGTGCTTGCAGTTTAGACTTTGGCTTTAAGTAATAAACACCACCAATTAACATGGTTTCAGCAACAATATCTCCATCTTTGACTATGTAACTTGCTTTTTCGAGGTGGTGAACCTGGAACTTTAACACCCTAGACCAGTGGTTCCCAAAATTTTTCAGTCCACCGCCCCCTTGGTGCTACAAACTCATCCTCACCGCCCCCACCCCACCCCTCAGGTGGGCATGGCTTAGTGGTCAGGTGACCGGGTGGGCGTGGCCAACTTGTAAAGTGTGGTGAAACTCACTTAACGCTCTTGCTTAGCAATTATTTTTATTTATTTATTAGTTGCATTTGTATGCTGCCCACTCCACAGAGACTCTGGGCGGCTCACAACAGTAAAAATTCACATGCAACAACAAATATAAAAAGCATTAAAAACATTAAAAACAATAGATATTAAAACATTAAAAAAACATTAAAAACCACAATTTAAAAACCCATACAATAAATCATTCATGTTGTATTAAAATCATTGGCCCCAGGCCTGTCAACAAAGCCATGTTTTAACTGCTTTTCTGAAGGCTGGCAGGATGGGAATAATGCGGATCTCGGGGGGTAGTGTATTCCAGAGAGCTGGTGCTGCCACAGAGAAGGCCCTCGTTCGTGGGCCCGCCAGCCGACATTGTTTGTGTTGTGACCCAGCACCGCAACCCCCAGAAACACACACACACAACCGTTTGTGATTCAAACAAAAAGGATCCTTTTACTAATAAGGTTTCTTAGTAAAGGCTCAGGGGTTTTAAAAGTCCATAAACAACACAATAGTAAAGTCTCGGGGAATAATGTTCTTTTGGTTCTTTGAGGGTTCTTCAAAGGGTCAAATGTTCAAAACAATACTCAGTAAGTCTCTTCTTATCTTACAAGTTGGCTGGCTTCCCGGAATAAGCCTTTCAGAAGCTGCTTTCTCCAAATACAAGATTTCCGAACAAATGCAGATGCAAACAAGACTATGGATGTGCTGCAGATCATTGACGCGTTGTTCTCAGCACTGAGTGCTGATTGCGCCAGCCTAATATAGGCACTGAAGGGCGTGGCCGAATTAGCCCTCAATGCTACCTCCGAGTAGACCTATGCTTACTCAGCCAGTCCTGTCTTCTGGCTGCTCTGCGAGCTCTGGCATCCAGTAGAGGTTCTTCACCTCCTGATGATTCACTCTGCTGCGCAGGTGCAGAAGGTCCTGGGGGATCGTCGTGCTCTGGCACCGAGTCCTCATCACCAGCCGTCTCCAGTGCCAGGCACATGGGCTGGTACTGCTGCACCATGAGCGGCTCCACGTCCTCCGGATCCTCCATCCTCTGCGCCGGATGCGGCCAAGGCACAACAGTTTGGCTGACGGGACCACCAGCAGACCAACTCTGTGGGCTCTAATCGGTCTTAGGGAGGTATGTTGGAGAAGGCGGTCTCGGAGGTAAACTAGTCCTAAGCCATGTAGGGCTTTAAAGGTAATCACCAACACCTTGAATTGCGCTTGGAGACCTATAGGCAGCCAGTGCAGTTCGCGAAGGATGGGTGTCACATGGGTGTATCTAGGGACACCCATCACCACACGCGCCGCTGCATTCTGCACTAGCTGCAGTCTCCGAACGTTTTTCAAGAGTAGCCCCATGTAGAGTGCATTGCAATAGTCAAGACGTGAGGTAACAAGAGCATGAGTGACTGCAAGTAGTGCCTCCTGGTCCAAGAAGGGACGCAACTGGTGCACAAGATGAACTTGTGCAAAGGTCCCTCTGGCCACAGCTGTTAGATGTTGGTCCAATTTTAGCTGTGGATCCAGAAGGACCTCCAAGTTGTGAGCCCATTCTGAAGGGATCAAATCCCTCCCCCCGAACCAAGGAGGGACAGATGTCGAAATCCTTGGGAGGCAGCATCCAAAACCACTCAGTCTTGTCCGGGTTGTGTTTGAGCCTGTTAACCCCCATCCAGACCCTTATAGCGTCCAGACACCGGCACATCACATCAACTGCCTCACTGAATTGGCATGGGGTGGACATGTTTGGACAGCAACCAAAATGTTAGGCTCAATTGTGGTCATAAGTCATTCTTTCGTTCTTTCTTTCTTCTCTACATTCCCCCTTCTTTCTTTCTTTTTCTTTCTGTCTTTCTTCCTACCATCTTTCTTTTTCTTTATTTTCTTTCTTTCTGTCTGTCTTCCTTCCTTCCTACCATCTCTTCTTTCTTTCTGTCTGTTTGTCTTCCTTCCTACCTACCATCTTTTTCTTTCTTTCTGTCTTCCTTCCTTCCTACCATCTTTCTTTCTTTCTCCCCCCTCCCTCCCTCCCTCTTTCTTTCCTTTTTCTTTCCTTCTTCCCTCCCACCTTTCTTTTTCTGTCTGTCTTCCTTCCTTCCTTCCTACCATCTTCCTTCCTTCCTTCCCTCCATCCATCCTTCCTTCCTTCCTTCTTTCTTTATTTTTCTTTCTTTCTTTCCTTCTTCCCTCCCTCCTTTCTTTTTCTGTCTATCTTCCTTCCTTCCTACCATCTTTCTTTCTCTTTCTTTCTGTCTTCCTCCCTCCCTCCCTCTTTCTTTCTTTCTTTCCTTCTTTCCTTCATCCCTCCCTTCCCTTCCCTCCCTCCTTTCTTTTTCTGTCTTCCTTCCTTCCTTCCTACCATCTTCCTTCCTTCCAGCTTTCTTTCTTTCTGTCTTCCTCCCTCCCTCTTTCTTTCCTTTTTCCCTCCCTCCTTTCTTTTTCTGTCTGTCTTCCTTTCTACCATCGTTCTTTCTCTTTCTTTCTTTCTTTTTTCTTTCTTTCTTTCTTTCTGTTTTCTTTCTTTCTTTCTGTTTTCTTTCTTTCTTTCTGTTTTCTTTCTTTCTTTCTGTTTTCTTTCTTTCTTTCTTTCTTTCTTTCTTTCTTTCTTTCTTTCTTTCTTTCTTTCTTTCTTTCTTTCTTTCTTTCTTTCTTTCTTTCTTTCTTTCTTTCTTTCTTTCTTTCTTCCTTCCTCCCTCTCTCTCTCTCTTTCCTTTTTCTTTCCTTCTTCTCTCCCTTCCCTTCCCTCCCGCCAGCCGTGGCCAGGCCGCCGCTGCTCATCCAGGCCGATGGCTTGGTAAGCGTTCTTCGGGTCATGCACCAGGTTGCAGACAGCCATCAAGGCCGGCTGCCGTGTCAGCAGCTCGGGGTGCTGCAGCTCTTCATTGAGCTTGGGGAGGTCTCGGCGGCCAAAAGCCACAGGCGCCTTGGTGGGGTTGATGTCGGGGGGCAGCTGGGCCGAGATCCGCGGGTGCTCCATGCCGGAGAGGAGCCCGCTGAATTGCGCACGCCGGGTTGCTAGGCAACAGGGATGCCGGGCGGGAAAGTCTGCGCACGCGCAGGTTCCGCAGCAGGGCCTTCCTGTGGGTCTGCGAGCGCTTGCCCGAGCAGCTTCAGGAGCAGTCAGCTTCCTTCGTCGCTGTGCCACGCTCAGTATCTAGCACTTGTAACGCCGTCGCATTCCTTTTTTTTAAAAAAAAATAGTTTTTATTAAATTGTTTTAAAATATACAAAAAGACATAATACAGAAAGAAAAGAAGAAAAAAAACATACAAAAAGCAACATGTGAAAAGGAAAAGTGTACATATATATACATATATAAGCATCTATATACAAATCAAACTTGTATGTTACTATATATTTTCATAGTTAATAATAATCTGAATATATATATACAGAAAAAAACATATATCAACATATACACACACACACACAAAATGTGTATATGTGTACTATATATATATAGTAAAAGATTATATATATTTATTACAGCTTTTGCGTATCGTGTCATTTCAGTATCTGGTTTGTTATATTTCTAGCTTATCATCAGTCTTTCTCAATTTGATTGTTATCACCCTTAGAGTATTTGATTTGTTTATTTTGTTTGTTTATTTTCCATCCACTTATACCAGTTATCCCAAATTTTGTAATATTCTGAATCTTCTTTATGCTGTAGTTTCATTGTTAGTCTACACATTTCTGCACAGTCTAATATCTTAGTTATTAACATTGTATTAGTGGGTATTATATCGGTTTTCCAGTGTTGTGCGTATAAAATTCTAGCTGCTGTGATTATGTGAAGTGTGAGGTAATGGGCCAGTTTGTTTATTTTTGTTTTCATTATTCCTAATAAAAAAGTTTCCGGTTTAAGTTCTATATTTTGTTTTGTTATCTCCTCGATCCAATTCTGTATTTTTTCCCAGTATTTTTTAATTTCTGGGCATGTCCACCACATGTGATAATATGTTCCGTACTCCTGCTTACACTTCCAGCACTTAGGTGACAAATGTGGGAACATTTTTGCCAATCTTGCCGGGGGTAAATGCCACCTGTAAAACATTTTGTACGTATTTTCTTTGTAGGATGCGGCCATTGTCATTTTATAGTTTTGGTTCCATATTTGATCCCATAAATCTAGTTCGATATTGTAGCCGAAATTTTGTGCCCATGTTATCATCACCTCTTTTACTATTTCTTCTTCCAATTTTACCTTAAGAATACAATTATACAATTTTGATATTATTTTGTCCTCTGGGCCCAATAGGATTTTATCTAAATCTTGATTTTTTTCCTGAAAGCCGAATTGTGACACATCCTTTTTGTATTTTTTCTGAATTTGTAAATATGGCCACCAATCAATCTTTTTTTCCCTGTAGTGCCAATTCCTCTCTTGTTTTTAAGTTATTATGTTCATCAAGTAATTCTTTATATGTAATTTTTTTATTCAGGTCTAACAGATTAGGATAGATTAGGGCTTCCATTGGGGATATCCATTTGGGCATTTGAATGTAGTGTTTGTGCTTAATTTCTAGCCAGTCTTCCAGCAGTGTTCCTCTAATATGGTGTCTTTGGAAATATTTGTGTATTTGATGTTTTCCCTCCCAGATGAAGTTGTGCCAGCCAATTTGTAAGTCGTGTCCTTCAATTGTTAAAATTCTTTTATTTGTAAGTGTCACCCATTCCTTTATCCATGTTATTGTTGCTGCTTGATGATATGATTTCCAATCTGGTAATCCAAAACCACCTCTTATTCTTTTGTCATGTAATAATTTTTTTTAAATTCTTGCTTTTTTTCCTGACCAAATAAATTTCAATATTAGTTTATCTAAGTCCGTATAAAATTTACTTCCTAATTTTGTTGGGGCTGTTTGAAATAGGTAAAGCAATTTGGGTAAAATGTTCATTTTAATTGTGGCTATTTTTCCAATTAAGGAGATTTGTAGTTTGGACCATGATTCCAAATCTTTCTGAATTTTATGTAATAGTTTAATGTAATTATCTTCTTTTATTGTTGTACATTTAGCCGTTATCCAAATTCCTAAGTATTTTATTTTTTTAGTTGTTAAATCCCTAGTAATTCCTCTAGTTTCTTATCTTGTTTCTGTGAACAATTTTTGGTTACTATTTTTGTTTTGTCTTTGTTAATTTTTAGGCCGGCCACATTTCCGAATTTTTCTACTTCCTTCATAATTTCAGGTCCAGAGCTTTGGGGGTTTTCCAGGATGAAAACCATATCATCTGCAAATGCTTGTATCTTGTATTCTTCTTTCCTGATTTTCAATCCTTCAATATTTGGATTTTTCCTAATTTGATTTAGCAGAGTTTCTAAAGCGAATATGAACAATAAAGGGGATAGAGGGCAACCTTGTCTTACGCCTTTTTTAATTTCTATTGGGTCAGTCATGTTGCCATTGATTAGGATCCTTGCAGTTTGTGTGGAGTATATGGTTTCTATTGTTTGGATAAATTTATCGCCAAATTTCATATATTTTAGTTGCGTAATAAAGAATTTCCAGTCCAGATTGTCAAAGGCTTTCTGTGCATCGATAAATGTTAGTGCCAATTGTTGATTAGAATAGGTTTCATAATATTCTAACACATTCATTATTATTCTTGTATTGTTCTGAATTTGTCTTTTTGGAAGAAAGCCGTTTTGGTCCGAATGTATCATTTGATTTAGTATTGTTTTTAATCTTTCTGCCAATATGGTTGAAAAAATTTTGTAGTCCGAATTTAGTAATGAAATTGGTCTATAGTTCTTTATCATTGTCTTATCTGTTTCTTCTTTTGGTATAAGAGCTATGTATGTTTCTTCCCATGATTTTGGCGTTTTGGCTTGGTTTAGTGCTTCGTTATATAGCCCTAACATTTCATTTTCTAAGGTATTTTGAAGTTTTTTGTATATCTCCGCTGGAAGCCCATCTGGTCCAGGTGTTTTGTTGTTTTTTTGCTTTTTGATGGCCATTCTTAGTTCCTCAATTGTGATTTCTTTGTTTAGTGCTATCCTTTTTAACTCCGGCAAGATTACGCCGTCGCATTCCATGCTCTTGTGTGCAGGGCAGCCCATTCTGAAAGAAAATGTGAGACGTTTTCTTTCCGAATAGGCTGCCCTGCACACAAGAACGAGGAACATGAGGGAGCTTCAAGTGCTAGGTAGGACACGTGGTGGGATGCAGTTTGGGGTGACCAGTCGTGCGCAGCAGGGCAGAGCGGAGTGGAGCCTGGGCGGGGGCTGTGCGGGCAGCGAGACGGGCATCATACCTAGCACTTGTAACTCCATCGCATTCCACGCTCTTGTGTGCAGGGCAGCCCATTCTGAAAGAAAACATTTCGCGTTTTCTTTCAGAATGGGCTGTCCTGCACACAAGAGCGAGGAAGGCGAGGGAGCTTCAAGTGCAAAAGCATGGCGAACCACCTACCGCCCCCCTGGCCCCTCTCACCACCCCCCTGTCGCCACCCTTGCCTCTCACCCCCCCTAAGGGTTCCCACCACCCCATGGGGGGCGGTACCGCCCACTTTGGGAACCACTGCCCTAGACAAATGAGCCTGACTAAGCAAGCTGCTATTTGCTGTTGGTATGTAATACACATCAGGAATAAATGCACCAAGCTCTTCAATGTAGACAGTTCCTTTTCCTTTGACCTGACAAGGATGATTGGAAAAAGAATACAGTTCACGAAGTTCAGGTTCAGGATCGTGCATCTCTGTGAAAAGTTCTTTTCTGAATGTAACATGGAAAGCTGCGCCACTGTCCAAAGTCCACAAAAGTTGTCTGTCATATTCTGGACTTGGTTGTGGATCGTTGGTTAACACCAGTGTTGCAAGTGGAGCTTGTGGATCACGCCTGGGACCATGACGATCTTGTCGTCCGCCTCTGCCTCTGCCACCTCTGGAATCTGTTCCTCTGGGCTGGTACTGGACAGGAGCTGGAAACCGTTGAGGACAATCCCTGGTTACATGTCCCACACGATTGCAGATATAGCATCTGGGCATCCTTGGAACAGGGATGTGCCGCACTGGAGCTCTTGATGCAGGTGGTCCTCTCAAATATGGAGTGGCAAGTATAAATACTTCTTCTTCTGTTAAAATTCTGCAAACATGATCCACTGTGCGTTGAGCTGTTGGCACTTGATTAATCTTTGTAATGTCATCTGTCCATTCATAATTTAATGAATTATTAATAATGCTGATCATTTGAAAATCATCAATAACATAGCCTCTTTCGCCCAAATCCTTCCTCATTCCTTTCATTTTAGTTAAATGCTCTCCAATATATTCACCAGGCTTTAACTTTGAACCATGAAAATGAGATAAGAGCAAACATGTAGATTCAATTGAAACAGGCCGGTAGCATGTTTCCAATTGAGCCCAAATTTATTGGGCAGTTGCATCAGGTGGAAATGTAGCCTGAAGTTCAATGTCCATAGACAGCAATAATGTTGTACATGCTTTCATATCCAAATCTCTTATGGCATGAGACCAAGGCTGGGCAGGAGGGGTAAACACTGTTAGGATTCTGTCCATAACGATTGGGTAGACAATATATGTCTAGCTTTTAAGAGAGCTATGTCTGTTTAGCTGAGGTATTGCAGACTGCCACAAGAGGGAGCTAGAGTTCACAGCTTATTTCTCTGGGAGTCCCTCTCTGTTTGTCTTTGTCTCTGCTACTCACTGTTCTCTGCTACTCACTAGAGCAAGACACTGTGTATGTATGCTCTGCATTTCTCTCTGTGTTGTAGTTATGTATTATAGCTAAAATGAATTTGTACTTGTCAATATTTGGATTGTTAGTATGACTATTAAGTGTATGACTTTGGACTGTTTATAGGAAAATGCTATTTCTTAAAGTAAACTTTAACTCAAGTTAGTGTATCTGTGTGTGGCTGAGTACTTATTCACAACTGATCTCAATCTAAATGTTTCTGTATGCACAACCTTCGTAACACAAGGAATACTCTGCTAACACATTAACACTGGTTATGGGCCCAGAGAGATATTGAGAGTTAGTGTGAATATTCAGTTTCATACTCAGACAGCTAACTTGTGGTTTACTGTTAAATTAACAGTGGCACAAGAACAGTCAACTAGCTTATCCCTGATAACCAGGTTAGATGGAACTAACTATGTTTCCTGGTCTATGAAGTGCAGCTTACTTTTGCGTAAAGAAGGATTATGGACTGTGGTTAATAATCTACCTGATATAACAGCTTGGGATCCAACAAATGATGAAGATAAGAAGAAAATAGCTGACTTTAACCAAGATAATGAAAAGGCTCTTAGTATTATTGGACTGACATTGAGTGATCGGCAGCTGGTCCATATTCATGGTGAAGATTCTGCTGCCAAGTGTTGGAATACCTTAAAGAGACTTTATGTTCGTGATAGTGTTGGTGCGCACATACACCTTACACGTAAACTGTTCAGAACATGTTTGTTAAAAGGTGGTGACATGTTAGCTCATTTGGAGTTTATGAAGAGAACATTACAAGAGCTACATGAAAAAGAACTGATTTTCTCAGAGTTGCATCAAGTTTATATTGTTCTTTCTTCTTTGGATGACTCTTATGATGATTATGTGTCTTCACTGGAAGTTTTGACCAGAGATGAACTGACATTGACTGGCATAATAGGAAGATTGTTAGAAGAGTCTAGAAGAAGGCAAGATAGAAAACAACTGAGAGAGAAACAACCACAGGAAGAAAAACTGTCTTCAACTGCCTATATTGTTAGGAAATGTTATTCTTGTGGGGCTAAGGGTCATATAGGCAGATTGTGTAAAAAGGGTAAAAAGCAGAATGCTAGTAATATGCAGAGAGCTTATAATGATGTTAGTGTAGCTATATCAAGTACAAATAAAACTGTAAGTCATGATATCTGGATAATAGATAGTGGAGCATCTGTGTATAACTAAAAGTAAAGAGAGATTTGTTAATATGACTAAAAGTAACCAGCATGTATCATTAGCAAATGGCTGGAAATTGAGAGTATCTGGAGAAGGTAATGCATATTGTTCATGTATTAATGAAAGTTTACCAATGTTATATGTACCTAACCTTATATATAACGTACTATCTGTGAGAGAATTGATAAAAGCAGGGTTTGTGGTAACTTTTCAGGGAGATAAATGTTTAATTGAAAAACAAGGTAAAAGAGTTACTGCAAGATTGCATGATGGCTTATACATTATCCATGATAATCTATTAAATAAGGCTAATTCAGTTTATGAAAATAGAAAGCCTCATGACGAATGTATTCATTTGCTCCATAGACGTATGAGACATTTGAATTTCAAAATGTTAAAGAAAACTTTAATTATAACGAAATTAAGCTGTATACGACAAAGGAACAGGTAGCTTGGCAGGAAGCTATGAATAAGGAATTAAAATCTTTAAAGGAACTTGAGGTATATGAAGATGTAAAGTTACCACAAGTTGAGCGTGCAATAGGTTGCAAATGGGTGTATAAATTAAAGATTGGTGTGGATGGCACTGTTACCCATAAAGCAAGATTAGTTGCTCAGGGATTTGCTCAATCAAATAAGGATTATGATGAGGTATTTGCACCTAGTCTGAGAGCAAATACATTGAGATTAGCATTAGTTTGGGCAGCTAAAAATAAATGCATAATTAATCATGTAGATGTTGAAACTGCATATCTACATGCACCTTTACAACATACCATTTATATGAGAAAGCCATTAGGTTTAAAAGATGATGGAAAAAATGATTATTGGAAATTAAAGAAAAGTCTTTATGGTTTAAAGCAATCAGGTTATGAATGGAATAAATGCATTGTAAAAGAATTAGTTTCCATGGATTTTAAAGCTGGTATAGCTGATCCTTGTTTATTTAGGAGAGAGAAAGATGGTTTGATTTCTCTGTTGCTATTATTTACAGATGATATAGTGATTATAACAAAGACTGAACAAGAAGCAAATGATATTGTTTCTGAATTACAAAGAAAGTTCAAGATTAGAAATTTAGGAGAAATTAAACATTATTTGGGTCTTGATATAATGAAGACAAATAGAGGATTCAAAATTTCGCAAGCTAAGAAGATTAGCCAATTGTTAAAAAGATATAACCTGAAGAATTGTAAAACTGCTAAGACACCAATGGATCAGGGATTTACAAATAGTGATAGTAAATGTCCTGTGTTTGATAAGGAGATATATCAGTCTCTAATTGGTAGTCTCTCATATTTGAGTAATTGGTCTAGACCAGATATATCTTACAGCGTAAATCAACTGGCTAGATATAATGCTGAACCAAATGAAAGGCATTGGCAAGCAGCTAAACGAATACTTAGATACCTAAAGCACACAATACATTATTCTTTATATTTAGAACCGAGAAATGAATTAGTGTTAACTGCATATGCTGATGCAAGTTTTGCTACTGATGCAATGACTCGCAAATCAACATCAGGTATAGTGGTAATGTTGGGTAATGCTTTAATAGGGTGGAAATCTATTAGGCAACAACATATTAGTTTATCCATTATGGAAGCAGAATTCTCGAGTTTATCATTAATGTGTACAGAATTGGTGTATTATAAACAATTGTTAAAGGATATAGGAATTACTGTACAGGAGCCATTTATTGTGTATGAAGACAATCAATCTGCCATTAGTATGGCTAATAGTTTAGCTGTGAAAACAAGGTCAAAACATACTGATTTGAGATATCTGAATGTTAGACAATGTGTTCAAAATAAAATGGTTAAGTTGGAATACTACATGACTGAACAGAATATTGCAGATCATTTCACTAAAGCGCAAGGTGCAATTAAACACAAAGAGTGTTGTGAAAACTATGATTTAAAGATGTAAGGTATTATATATTGACCTACCCAAAGGGGAGAATGTTAGGATTGTGTCCATAACGATTGGGTAGACAATATATGTCTAGCTTTTAACAGAGCTATGTCTGTTTAGCTGAGGTATTGCAGACTGCCACAAGAGTTCACAGCTTATTTCTCTGAGAGTCCCTCTCTGTTTCTCTTTGTCTCTGCTACTCACTGTTCTCTGCTACTCACTAGAGCAAGACACTGTGTATGTATGCTCTGCATTTCTCTCTGTGTTGTAGTTATGTATTATAGCTAAAATTTATTTGTACTTGACAATATTTGGATTGTTAGTATGACTATTAAGTGTATGACTTTGGACTGTTTATAGGAAAATGCTATTTCTTAAAGTAAACTTTAACTCAAGTTAGTGTATCTGTGTATGGCTGAATACTTATTCACAACTGATCTCAATCTAAATGTTTCTGTATGCACAACCTTGGTAACACAAGGAATACTCTGCTAATACATTTAAAAAGACACCATGAAATGTGTCCCTTCTCTGTGAAGTAGCAGGCCTATCTCAGTGACCCAGGCCTTATAATTCTGTCCTGAACACTTTAATTTTGAATCACCAGCCAGTGGAACAATAGAAGGTGTCTGTTGAGGAATGTACAGCTGAGATGCTGGCTGTGAAGGCCCTTGTGGTTGCTGGACTTGTGGTTGAGGCTGTGCCTGTGATTGCTGCACCTTTGGATGAGGCTGTAGTTGTTGCACCCTGTCTGCCACTGGTGCAGGAAGTGACTGCAACCCTTTCTTTTTTTTTATTCAAAAAGTTTTATTAGTACAAAGTACAAACATTTTTCTCTTTTCTCCCCCCCCTTCCCCCCAACCCCAACCCACCCCCTTACCCTCCCCCCTCCCCCCACCCCCCGGACTTCCCAGAGAAAGTACAGGGCATAATATTCAATAAAATAAGTTTAAATTAAGTTAAAAGAAATTCTTAATTTCCACATTTCTTTGGGTCTTTAACTCCTAATTATTCAGAACTTTTTAAAACATAATCAAAAGAAAAAAAATCAAGCATATTATTAATCAAACACCATTCAGTATCTCAGGCTGATAATTTACCCCACTAAATATCTATCCTTTATATAATCTATATATAATCTAATAAAAATAGGTAAAAGGTGGGGGGGAATCTTTCCTCCCAATTTCAATCAGTTACAACATCACAACATTTCCTCAAGATTAAATAAAACTTGAGTAAGTATTACATAGATAATGAGTAAACATTAAGTATTTATACCTATTCAAAATACCTAAATATTTAAAATATTCTATCAAGTTGTTAATTCCAGTATTTTAAAATTTCTAACCCCTTATACCTCAAAAACCTTAAACTTGATCATAAAGTCAGACACAATATTAATAACATAATATTACAATATATCAAATTATTAACTTCACAAGAATTCTGAATCATTAATTGTTTTAAAAAATATTAATAATAAAAAAAGGAATAGAGAAAAAAAAACATGTTAGTCTCTCCATCCATCCTGTAAATTTCAACACTAACACTAAACTTTGACCAATCCTTCCTCTTGATCAAATTTTGAATCTGGTTGTTGCAGCCTTTTGTAGCTTGATGGTTTTAAATTTGTCAGCTCGCCTCCCATCTGACTTTGATCTTTTGTCTCCTTTTCCACATTATAAACATCTGTCTGGCTCTGCAAATCACCTTGAATCTTCGAAACTCTTTCAGTTTGAACAAGTATGGATGGCTTTTCCTTCTCCTCCTCTGTTACTTTCATGCTTCTTTCCTCTGGAATTTTGGATATATCAGCCTTTAAAACATTGACATAAAAATCAGTAGCTTTCTTTATCGTATTAAGCCGGTATCTTTTTTCCAAAAATTTCACCACTATCCCTGTTGGGGCATCCCATTTGTATTGTAGGTTACGTCTTTTAAACTCTTCTACCAAAAAGGTATAATCTTTTCTGGCTTTAAGCATTTTAGGAGGATTTTCTTTCAATATCATTATTTCCTGGCCATTTACCTGAAGATTATTTTTGAAAGTCGCCTGTGTAATTCTATTCCGTAAAGCCCTTGTGGTAAAATATATTACAATGTCCCTTGGCAGATGTTTTTGTTTTGCAAATCAAGAGTTGACTCGGTATATCTTATCGATTTGCGTAGCCAATTCCTCTTTAAGCATTCCAGACACCTGCTCCAAAGCCTCCACCATCCTCCCTTTCAGATCTTCATATTTTTCCTCTTTCAGGCCCCTCACCCTTATAGCAAATTCCATGCTTCTGAATTGAGTCATTAACACCTCTGTTTCAAGATTTGCAATGTCATTTTGAGTTTTGTCTATATTTTCCCCCGAGGTTATCAAGGCTTGTTTAGTTATTTCCACATCGTTCTCCAAAACTTCCATATTTACTGCTAATCCTTTAAAAGCATCTAGCACATCCTCCCTCACTTGTTGGTCCATCTTCTCTAGAGCAGCCTGCATTTTTGATTACTTTCATTGATTTTTAAGTTAAATTCCATAACCAGTTCATTTTTCATAACTTTTAAAGTATTAAATAAATTTTCAGGTGTTAGAGACTGTGGGGGTGTTAAGTCAGAAGTAAGTTGCATTCTTGAAGTATGAACAGAGGAATATTCAATTCTTTTATTTGAAACAGTCTTTCCAGGTTTAGAAGCCATTCCAATATTTCCAGAAGAGTACCAAGAGAAAGCCAAGTCTCTAGTTGACAAAGTTCTTTCCAAATACAAAACCAGTTAGTCTTTTATTTTTAAAAAGATATAAGTTGTTATTTTAATCCATAATCAGGAAACAAGAAGAAAAAAGCCAATTCTCAGGATCAAAAGTTTCCATAAAAAAAAGCTGCTGGCAAAATGAAACTTAATCACTTTTACTTCCACGCCCATGATCTACGATCGCCATTTTATTGCTTATTAGCGCTACTTTGTTACTTCCCGAAGTGAAAGTCAGCAGTGGAGTTAAAGATTTAGATACTTGCCCTTCTGGACTCCTGCCTTTCTCTGTCTGCTTTCTTTAGTGCTTGAAGTAGTTATAAATCCCATTGTAAAAGCAGCGATGGTCGCGGCATCTTGCTCTGCATAAGCGGAGGCATCTGAAGTCCTGGAGCAGGAGACAGGCTACCTGGGGAGCCCTCACCCTTCGCGCCCCTAGTTGACTCCTAGGGCACTAGGGGGGCTCTACCCCACCTGTCAGGCTCTCATCTCTCCCCTACACCCGGGGAGAAGTTTTTCAAGCCGCCAGACAGCTGTTCTGGTGGCTTTTACAGGGCTTCGGAAGAGGCGCCTGGCAAGGAGCGTCCGCGATGCCTATGGAGCCAAACCGGAAGTCCTCTGCAGCCCTTTCTTGACACACCTCCTCTTGAGGGTGTGGCCCTTCTCTGCGAAGTAGCAGGCCTATCTCAGTGACCCAGGCCTTATAATTCTGTCCTGAACACTTTAATTTTGAATCACCAGCCAGTGGAACAATAGAAGGTGTCTGTTGAGGAATGTACACCTGAGATCCTGGCTGTGAAGGCCCTTGTGGTTGCTGGACTTGTGGTTGAGGCTGTGCCTGTGATTGCTGCACCTTTGGATGAGGCTGTAGTTGTTGCACCCTGTCTGCCACTGGTGCAGGAGCTGCCATATGAACCTGGCCTGCTGCAGGGATTGGCATCTGCCTTTGCTGCATTAAGCGTATGCATGCCTCATCTAAAACAGGAATTTGGCTTAAATAGTCATCTGCACTACCAGGGGGTGCTAATGATTGAGCCTGTGGAAACACACGTGGCAGGGCAGCCTGCAGGCTTTCTTGGGTTAATGTCATGGATGAAAAACCTCTTTGCCTAGCATCAAAGTGCTGCTGAATTTCTGTGGAATGCAATTTTGCCCTTCTGCCAGCAGATGGTGCTGCAACATTAGTGTCAAGCAGTGCATAAAAACTCTCTCCTCTTTAAGAAGGGAGATCACGTGACATAGGAAGTGACGTGTCTGCAGCCCTTTCTTGACACACCTCTTGAGGGTGTGGCCTTACCCTCGAGGGAGAAGAAGGGAAAATGGCGTCTGGCATTTGAAACAAAGGGGAGCCACGCCCATCTTCTTGAAGCTTATAAAAACACTTTTTAGCTTTGTACAATTCATTCTCCATGAAAATTATCTTATCATAATAGCTACGCATTGTTGCATTCCATAACGTCTCTGCAGGATTGATTGGAATTTGCTCTCTCTCTCTCTCTCTCTCTCTCTCTCTCTCTCTCTCTCTCTCTCTCTCTCTCTCTCTCTCTCTCTCTCTCTCTCTCTCTCTCTCTCTCTCTCTCTCTCTCTCTCTCTCTCTCTCTCTCTCTCTCTCTCTTTCTCTGAGAAGCTCATCTTTCTCTCTCTCTAAGGGAATAAACTGCTCAGCCATTTGTGGACCTTTTGGCCTGGGTCCTAATATTTCATATTCCTGGGCATCTTTATAACATTCTTCATTAAGTAACTGTGTGCTTGGGCCGACATTTTCACTGACCTCGGTCACGGCGGCGTCCAAAACACAGCCTCCCACAGCACCCTCAATGCCATCCTCAGGTCTGCTCACAGAAGAGGTCGACGATTGAAGAAGTGCGAATCTGGCCAAAAAACACCTTTTCTCCTCTTCAGCGAGACGTGCTATTTCATCAGAAGAGAGAGCCCTAGCTTTCATCTTTTTTCCTTTCTTTCTTGGCATATTTACAGCAGTTAATTAGCATACCTCGGTAGCTAATAAATCAGCCTTAATAGCCTATATGCATCTTATCAGTTTGAGTAGCAGCCAAAAGAAAAAAAACTTTAAAAACCATCCTCTGCTACCACTGTTGGAATGAACAACAGTTCCTCAGCCTCCCCCTTCGTGAGAAGCTGTAAATCAGAGGAGAATAGACCGAGCTTCTCCATGACTGCTAACTCAAATAAAATAAACCGAGATATAAAGATTAATAATATATTTATTATAAAAACACAAAAGATATGTGATTACATTCTCACCAGTAGAAATACGTGCGGCTGGACGGAATGAAAGCAAAGAGAAGAACAACAAAAGAACAGAAACTACACATGCGCAGTAAATCAGGCATCATGAGAAAGTTAGAGATAAGGATTCTCTGGTTACTAATACACAGAGTGGAAGCTCATCTGACAAACAGAAAAAATGCAGTGACAATTGTATCCTCGGAGCTTTGCTCCTCCATCTCCTCCACTCTATCTCCCTCATCTTTAGTCTAATTCTTCCTCCCCCTTAAGATATTCTTCATAAAACTCTTTGGCTCCCCCCACCGAGGTTCTCCTATATTTCTTTCTTTTTTTTATTCAAAAAGTTTTATTAGTACAAAGTACAAACATTTTTCTCTTTTTCTCCCCCCCTTCCCCCCAACTCCCTCCCCTTCCCCCCATCCTCCCCCTCCCCAACTTCCCAGAAAAAGCACAGGGTATAATATTCAATAAGCATAAAATTAAAATATACTAACAAATTATAAATTCAAAATTTCTCTAGTTCTTTAACTCCTCGTTATTTAAAACCTTTTAAACACATTCTAAAAATTTAAATCTATAAAGAGCGTCTGCGAAACCGCAGTGCCAATCCGGAAGTCCTACATTTCTTATCTGCTATTGAGATCAACATTCCCTCAGGGATTAACCATCGAAATATAATCTTTTGCCTTATCAGTTGTGAAGATAAGAAGTTATACAATTTTCGTTTGTCTCTAACTCTCCTGGGGATCTGCGTAAGTATTATTATTTCTTTTCCCTTAAAGGTGAGGGTATTCTCTCTAGAAATGTTGTATATCTCATCTCTTTTTTTAATGAATCTTCTGTGCACTTCTCTAGGTAACTTATGCCTACGAGCATAATTTGTGTGCAGTCTATAAACCTCATCCATTTCTCCTGTAATTTCTTGTTTTGTCTTGTATCCTAAACCAGCTATTATCTCTGCCATTTTTTCAGGGAGGTTTTCGTCCTTGTCTTCTGCAATGTTCTGGAATCTTAAGTAGAATGATGTTTTCTCTATTTCCAGATGTGCAATGGCTGTTTCAAGGTCACTATTTATTGTCTCTAACCTCCTCTCATTTCTCTCTAATCTCTGATCTATTAGTTCTCTTTTCCCTTCCATTGTTTTCAATCTTTTTTCATTATTTATAAGTGCTTCTTGAATTGTTCCCATTTTTTCCTCAAGATTCCCCATTCGGTTGTCCACCTTTCTAATATTTCCTTTCATTTCTCCCATATCCTCTCTCGCCTCCTCATGATGTCTATCCATGGATTCTTGCATTTTTAGCATCATTTCTTGCAGCTCCATTAATGTGGACTGCATAGTCTGTGAATTCATGGTAGCACCTGCTTTCTCACTCATCGTACTTTCTATGGTACGTTGACCCAATGGAGGAGGGGTAGCTACAATTGTTTTTTTTCCCTGCTTTGGAAACCGTGGTGATAGTATTGGTCATCTTCACAATCTCCCAGACTCTATTCCAATATACCATATATGGTCTATTAATTATAAGATAGTTATGAATCTAAACCGTATTTAACTCTACAATCTGTATAAAAATTATCACAATCAAATCCTTAAACTATTTATATACCATATATATATATGTAATATAATAATTATGAATTAATTATAAATCTAGTCTGTATTTAACTCTACACTCTATATAACAATATCCTGATCAGTTTCTTTATGGTATTTCATTCATTTGTTAATCAAAAACATTTATTCTCAACCAATCTCTACACAACTTTAATTCTTTACTGATTAATAATTTTGATAATTAATAATTTTAACAGGTGTAAATAATTCAGTTTTCACCCATCTCTATAAATAGAGGTTACTTTCCAGCTCCATGCACTTTTATCAAGACATTAAATATACATAACAAAGGAACAGATGGTCAGCCTATATATCAATATTTTCCCCTTATAGTTATTTAGTAAATAAAGTCCAGCTCGTTATTATTTATTATATATTTTAAGAATCGTTAACTTCTTTGTCCAATATAATTACCAGTCTTCACTATTTTCACTGTCACTGTACTTCTCTTCTCTTCCAAGATGTCTCCCAGTCTTTTTGTATTGTCAATTTCCGGTTACTTTTGAGTGTTCCTTTTCTACTTCCACCCACTTTCTCTCACTTTCTCTTCCCTTCTGTGTTTCTTTTATCCCTTTTTATCACGGTCCTCTTCCAATCAGCTCTTTCACAGCATAGATTTTAGTTCTCCTCTCTTCCTCTCTTCCTTGATCTTTCAAGTCCCGTTTCTGCTGTCTTCACTCCGCTCCACTTTCACCTCGCCGCTTATACACTTCAGGGATCTTCTCTATTGCTTATAGTCCTTCTAATACCACCCAAAGGGATCTCTTCCTTTTATCACCTTATAGATACAAAAAAATCCACTTTCTTTAACTTTCTCAGCACTTCTCTCTGCTGTTTTCCACTCGATACTTCCTCCCTCGAGTCCCTCAGCCACACCTTTGGATCGGCTTCAGGAGTCAATTTCTTCTACGGTCAGATCGCGGGGATTTCTCCCCAGATGCCTTGAGTGTTCCTCTTCTTGCCGCTGATCCCTCCAAGAACAGCTTCGCCTTCAGGCCTCCCAAAATCACAGAAATTACAGTAGCAGCTCCCAGAGCTCCATTGGCTGCTCTGCACTGGTGTGGCGTCAAACTGGAAGTCTCAAAACAACCCTAAGGAAAAAACATAAGACAAAATAGACAGGAGAGAAGCAATATGCCATACAGGGGAGTAAAATAACATCAAGGCTTATCAGGGTATTTAGTGTGAAACAGTTGTAGGAGTTTAGGGGCCCAGACATCCCAAGTGTTCACCCATTAAGACTGTGAGGGAGAGAAATGTTTCCAAACCACCAGATATTGTACTTTTCCCCCTATGCTTCCTGGAATCCAGGATCTCTTTGACCTTGAAGTGTTGTTCACCTTCGATGAGGAGGGGAATTGGAGGAGCAGGTTGAAGAGCAGAAACATGCTCAGGTTTCAATAAGCTAACATGAAACACAGGGTGGCTCTGTCTAAGGCAGTGGTTCCCAAAGTGGGCGGTACCACCCCCTGGGGGATGTGGGATGCCTCACGGGGGCGCTAAGAGGCGGCAGGGGGCACTAAGAGGGGCCAGGGGCCGGCAGGTGCTTCACCGGTCTTGTCCCCGCTACCCATGTCCACCCAATCGCCCACTCGCCGCTTTGCACGCCACTCTTTTCCCGGTGGGGGATGGGCGGGCCGCGAGATGGGTGTCTTACTGGACTTTACCAGTAAGTGTCTGTGGGCTGGGTTCTGCAAACCATGATGCATTGTCTCCTAGAAGACGCTAATCTCAGTAATCCATACTGGGGTGAAGCTGTCAAATATGCAAATTACATTGTCAACCATAGTTGGAGCAATGTAATAGATCAGACTCCTTTCTACATGTTGTATGGTTACAAACCAGACCTCAAGAATCTCCATATTTTTGGTTCATACGCTATGGTGAACATTGTTAATGTATTAGCAGAGTATTCCTTGTGTTACCAAGGTTGTGCATACAGAAACGTTTAGATTGAGATCAGTTGTGAATAACTACTCAGCCACACACAGATACACTAACTTGAGTTAAAGTTTACTTTAAGAAATAGCATTTTCCTATAAACAGTCCAAAGTCATGGACTGTTTTAAAAAACTGTTTTATGTTTTAAAAAGTTCTGAATAATTAGGAGTTAAAGACCCAAAGAAATGTGGAAATTAAGAATTTCTTTTAACTTAATTTACACTTATTTTATTGAATATTATGCCCTGTACTTTCTCTGGGAAGTCCGGGGGGTGGGGGGAGGGGGGAGGGTAAGGGGGTGGGTTGGGGTTGGGGGGAAGGGGGGGGAGAAAAGAGAAAAATGTTTGTACTTTGTACTAATAAAACTTTTTCAATAAAAAAAAAAGAAAGGGCTGCAGTCACTTCCTGCACCAGTGGCAGACAGGGTGCAACAACTACAGCCTCATCCAAAGGTGCAGCAATCACAGGCACAGCCTCAACCACAAGTCCAGCAACCACAAGGGCCTTCACAGCCAGCATCTCAGCTGTACATTCCTCAACAGACACCTTCTATTGTTCCACTGGCTGGTGATTCAAAATTAAAGTGTTCAGGACAGAATTATAAGGCCTGGGTCACTGAGATAGGCCTGCTACTTCACAGAGAAGGGACACATTTCATGGTGTCTTTTTAAATGTATTAGCAGAGTATTCCTTGTGTTACCAAGGTTGTGCATACAGAAACATTTAGATTGAGATCAGTTGTGAATAAGTATTCAGCCATACACAGATACACTAACTTGAGTTAAAGTTTACTTTAAGAAATAGCATTTTCCTATAAACAGTCCAAAGTCATACACTTAATAGTCATACTAACAATCCAAATATTGTCAAGTACAAATAAATTTTAGCTATAATACATAACTACAACACAGAGAGAAATGCAGAGCATACATACACAGTGTCTTGCTCTAGTGAGTAGCAGAGAACAGTGAGTAGCAGAGACAAAGAGAAACAGAGAGGGACTCTCAGAGAAATAAGCTGTGAACTCTTGTGGCAGTCTGCAATACCTCAGCTAAACAGACATAGCTCTGTTAAAAGCTAGACATATATTGTCTACCCAATCGTTATGGACACAATCCTAACATTCTCCCCTTTGGGTAGGTCAATATATAATACCTTACATCTTTAAATCATAGTTTTCACAACACTCTTTGTGTTTAATTGCACCTTGCGCTTTAGTGAAATGATCTGCAATATTCTGTTCAGTCATGCAGTATTCCAACTTAACCATTTTATTTTGAACACATTGTCTAACATTCAGATATCTCAAATCAGTATGTTTTGACCTTGTTTTCACAGCTAAACTATTAGCCATACTAATGGCAGATTGATTGTCTTCATACACAATAAATGGCTCCTGTACAGTAATTCCTATATCCTTTAACAATTGTTTATAATACACCAATTCTGTACACATTAATGATAAACTCGAGAATTCTGCTTCCATAATGGATAAACTAATATGTTGTTGCCTAATAGATTTCCACCCTATTAAAGCATTACCCAACATTACCACTATACCTGATGTTGATTTGCGAGTCATTGCATCAGTAGCAAAACTTGCATCAGCATATGCAGTTAACACTAATTCATTTCTCGGTTCTAAATATAAAGAATAATGTATTGTGTGCTTTAGGTATCTAAGTATTCGTTTAGCTGCTTGCCAATGCCTTTCATTTGGTTCAGCATTATATCTAGCCAGTTGATTTACGCTGTAAGATATATCTGGTCTAGACCAATTACTCAAATATGAGAGACTACCAATTAGAGACTGATATATCTCCTTATCAAACACAGGACATTTAGTATCACTATTTGTAAATCCCTGATCCATTGGTGTCTTAGCAGTTTTACAATTCTTCAGGTTATATCTTTTTAACAATTGGCTAATCTTCTTAGCTTGCGAAATTTTGAATCCTCTATTTGTCTTCATTATATCAAGACCCAAATAATGTTTAATTTCTCCTAAATTTCTAATCTTGAACTTTCTTTGTAATTCAGAAACAATATCATTTGCTTCTTGTTCAGTCTTTGTTATAATCACTATATCATCTGTAAATAATAGCAACAGAGAAATCAAACCATCTTTCTCTCTCCTAAATAAACAAGGATCAGCTATACCAGCTTTAAAATCCATGGAAACTAATTCTTTTACAATGCATTTATTCCATTCATAACCTGATTGCTTTAAACCATAAAGACTTTTCTTTAATTTCCAATAATCATTTTTTCCATCATCTTTTAAACCTAATGGCTTTCTCATATAAATGGTATGTTGTAAAGGTGCATGTAGATATGCAGTTTCGACATCTACATGATTAATTATGCATTTATTTTTAGCTGCCCAAACTAATGCTCCTCTCAATGTATTTGCTCTCAGACTAGGTGCAAATACCTCATCATAATCCTTATTTGATTGAGCAAATCCCTGAGCAACTAATCTTGCTTTATGGGTAACAGTGCCATCCACACCAATCTTTAATTTATACACCCATTTGCAACCTATTGCACGCTCAACTTGTGGTAACTTTACATCTTCATATACCTCAAGTTCCTTTAAAGATTTTAATTCCTTATTCATAGCTTCCTGCCAAGCTACCTGTTCCTTTGTCGTATACAGCTTAATTTCGTTATAATTAAAGTTTTCTTTAACATTTTGAAATTCAAATGTCTCATACGTCTATGGAGCAAATGAATACATTCGTCATGAGGCTTTCTATTTTCATAAACTGAATTAGCCTTATTTAATAGATTATCATGGATAATGTATAAGCCATCATGCAATCTTGCAGTAACTCTTTTACCTTGTTTTTCAATTAAACATTTATCTCCCTGAAAAGTTACCACAAACCCTGCTTTTATCAATTCTCTCACAGATAGTACGTTATATATAAGGTTAGGTACATATAACATTGGTAAACTTTCATTAATACATGAACAATATGCATTACCTTCTCCAGATACTCTCAATTTCCAGCCATTTGCTAATGATACATGCTGGTTACTTTTAGTCATATTAACAAATCTCTCTTTACTTTTAGTTATACACTGAGATGCTCCACTGTCTATTATCCAGATATCATGGCTTACAGTTTTATTTGTACTTGATATAGCTACACTAACATCATTATAAGCTCTCTGCATATTACTAGCATTCTGCTTTTTACCCTTTTTACAGAATCTGCCTATATGACCCTTAGCCCCACAAGAATAACATTTCCTAACAATATAGGCAGTTGAAGACAGTTTTTCTTCCTGTGGTTGTTTCTCTCTCAGTTGTTTTCTATCTTGCCTTCTTCTAGACTCTTCTAACAATTTTCCTATTATGCCAGTCAATGTCAGTTCATCTCTGGTCAAAACTTCCAGTGAAGACACATAATCATCATAAGAGTCATCCAAAGAAGAAAGAACAATATAAACTTGATGCAACTCTGAGAAAATCAGTTCTTTTTCATGTAGCTCTTGTAATGTTCTCTTCATAAACTCCAAATGAGCTAACATGTCACCACCTTTTAACAAACATGTTCTGAACAGTTTACGTGTAAGGTGTATGTGCGCACCAACACTATCACGAACATAAAGTCTCTTTAAGGTATTCCAACACTTGGCAGCAGAATCTTCACCATGAATATGGACCAGCTGCCGATCACTCAATGTCAGTCCAATAATACTAAGAGCCTTTTCATTATCTTGGTTAAAGTCAGCTATTTTCTTCTTATCTTCATCATTTGTTGGATCCCAAGCTGTTATATCAGGTAGATTATTAACCACAGTCCATAATCCTTCTTTACGCAAAAGTAAGCTGCACTTCATAGACCAGGAAACATAGTTAGTTCCATCTAACCTGGTTATCAGGGATAAGCTAGTTGACTGTTCTTGTGCCACTGTTAATTTAACAGTAAACCACAAGTTAGCTGTCTGAGTATGAAACTGAATATTCACACTAACTCTCAATATCTCTCTGGGCCCATAACCAGTGTTAATGTGTTAGCAGAGTATTCCTTGTGTTACGAAGGTTGTGCATACAGAAACATTTAGATTGAGATCAGTTGTGAATAAGTACTCAGCCACACACAGATACACTAACTTGAGTTAAAGTTTACTTTAAGAAATAGCATTTTCCTATAAACAGTCCAAAGTCATACACTTAATAGTCATACTAACAATCCAAATATTGACAAGTACAAATTCATTTTAGCTATAATACATAACTACAACACAGAGAGAAATGCAGAGCATACATACACAGTGTCTTGCTCTAGTGAGTAGCAGAGAACAGTGAGTAGCAGAGACAAAGACAAACAGAGAGGGACTCCCAGAGAAATAAGCTGTGAACTCTAGCTCCCTCTTGTGGTAGTCTGGAACACCTCAGCTAAACAGACATAGTTCTGTTAATAGCTAAACATATATTGTCTACCCAATCATGATGGTCAGAGACCTAACAAACATTCCCGTAGCACAAAGAAGAAAAGGAGGTCCAACAGCAAAAAGACTGAGATTTATGGGTATTGATGACAATTCTAAATGGAGCAAATTTATTGACTCTAACCATGTTATTGTGATTTCTCAATCTGCCAATTTTGAGGAAGATGCTGACTGGTCCAGGATTCATTCAAATGGTCCTGGAGTTTATTTTCCCAGAGATGATGCCGCTGATGCGCAGCCTGATGACCAAGATTCACAACCTGATGTTCCGTCTTCACAAGCCGCGGATGCTGATGCTAGCGACGATGATGAGGACGAGGACGAAGAGGAAGAAGATTGGACGATCGTTCCAAAGTGTTCCAAGAGGGCCACAAAAGGTATTCCTCCATAGAGGTATTCGTGGCAACTGACAAAAATGCCCTTGCCTTTGATTTGCAATGTTACACTTCCTCCTGATAAGTTCACACAAATCAAACATCTTCCTGATTCAGAGCAGGAATGATGGTATGATGCAATGCAGGCTGAAATGGACAGTCTAAAGAAACTTAAGGTGTTTACGCCTGCTAAGCCTCCAGCAAACAAGAAAGTCATCGGCACTCGATGGGTCTACAGAATCAAAAAGAAGCCAAATGGTGAGTCATTGTGCAAGGCCAGACTTGTAGCTCAGGGTTACGCTCAACGTTATCTTGAGGACTACACAAATACTTACTCACCCACAGTGAGGACTGAAAGCGTAAAAATTGCTTTAGCTACTGCTACTATCCTTGGTTTAGAACAGTGGTTCCCAAAGTGTTCCCTCCCTCCTTCCCTTTCCTTCCCCCTCTTTTTCCTTCCTACTTTCCTTCCTTCCTTCTCACCTTTCCTTTCGCTCCCTCTCTTTCATTCCTACTATCCTTCTTTCTTTCCTTCCTTCCCTCTCTCCCTCCCTCCTCCTTCCCTTTCCTTCCCCCTCTTTTCCTTCCTACTTTCCTTCCTTCTCACCTTTCCTTTCCCTCCCTCTCTTGCATTCCTACTATCCTTCTTTCTTTCCTTCCTTCCCTCTCTCCCTCTCTCCCTCCTTCCCTTTCCTATTTTCTTTCCCTCTCTTTCCTTTCCTTCCCTCCCTCCCCCTCTTTCCTTCCTACTTTCTTTCCTTCCTCCCTCTCTTTCCTTCCTCCCTCCCTCCCTTTCTTCCTTCCTCCTTCCATTTCCTTCCCTCTTCTTCCTTCCTTTTCTTTCTCTTTCCTTTCCTTTTCCTTCCTTCCTTCCCTCCCTCCCTCTATTTTTCTCTCCCAAACAACCCCAAGTTAAATCATCCCCTTGGCCATTGTGCGTGCGTGTGTGTCTCATCTTCTAAAAATCATAACTCCCCACCCCACCCCAAACACCCAGTACCACCCCCTTCCTCGCCCCACAGAAGATCCCAGATGCCCAGCCTGCTGCGCCCCACCAGCAACCTCTCTGCATGCCCGTCTCATGATGTGGCCTTCGCCCTCGCCTCCTCTGCCCACATAACAAACTGCTCTCACTCGTCCCTGCAATGCCATCTTCCCCTGCCCCTGGATGGATAGCAATTTAGGCAGGCACAATACACCACAGGGTGAGGAGGGGCTTTCCAGCTGTGCCTGCTGGGTACAGGAGTCCCCCCTCCACCTGGCCTCAATCCTCCGAACTGCTCTGTGCCAAGGAAGGCAATTCAGAGGGTGTCAGCACTTCCCACGGGGGAGGAGGGTGTTTCCAGGAAGCCCCTTGAATGTGCCAGTGTGGGCACAGTGCATCTGTCCCACCCACCCCCTCCGTTGACCACTTCTGCAGTTTTCTTTCCTTTCCAGGCTCAGTTTGGTCATCCAGTTGAGCCGGCCTCAGCGATGAACCAAAATGGCTTGTGTGTTTTTGGTTTTTTTTTTGCAACCAAATACAAACCAGGTTTGGAGGAACCGGTTTCAAAACCTCCCAGTTTTCCGGGGACTTCCGGTTTGGCGCTCGGCATCGACGGCGCTCTTTTTCAGGGCGCCTTTCCGACTCCCTGCCAAGCCGCCAGAACAGCTGTCTGGCGGCTTGGAAATCTCTGCCCCGGGCATAGGGGAGAGAGGAGAGTGTGACAGGTGGGGTAGAGCCCCCCTAGCGCCCTAGGAACCATCCAGGGGCGCGAAGGAAAGGCTCCCCAGGCAGCCTGTCCCTAGCTCAGGGACTCTGGAAACCTCCGCTTTTTGCGGAGCAAGATGCCGAAACCACCGCTGCTTCCAGAAGAGGATTTATAATTTTTTTTGTGATCTAATGAGGCAGACAGAGAGAACCAGGTGCTTTGCTGGGCAAGTATTGATTTTTTCTTTTTTCTAATCCCTCGGCTAACTTCTACTTTGAAAAAGAATCAAAGTAACACTTAACAAGCAACAATATGGCGTTTGAAGGAGGAGAAGTGAAAGTGATTTCCGTTATGCTTGTGGTTTTTTTTTATGGAAACTCTTTGTTCTGAAAATTGGCTTTTCTTCCTATATTCTCCGACTTTGGATTATAATAATAACTGATAATTTTTTTAAAAAAAGAATAAAGGACTATCTGCCTTTGAAAGTGGAAAGTATTTTCTTTTAGAGATCTGGCTTTTTAAGGCGTTTTGAAGAAGTTGGGAAGAGAAGAAAAGGTGATTTTTGCCTTGTTTGTGGCTTCCTTTCTTATGGAAAATTATAATTCTGAAAACTGATTTTTCTTTCTCTGTCTCCTGATTTTGGAAAAAAACTTTCTGTCTCTCAAACTGGAAAGAACTTTATTTAGAGTCATGGCTTTTCTTTGTACTTTTTCGGAAATATAAAAATGGCTTCAAAGTTTGGAAAGATTGTTTTTTTTTTCTCTTCTGGTTTTTTCTCTTGTGGAAATTTTGAAAATTGACTTTTACTCTTTGTTCCGTGATTTTGGATTATAACAGTAACTGATAATTTTAATAAAATAAATAAATTATAAAAGACTATTTGCCTTGGAAATTGCAAGAAATTTTTTTTCAAAGATTTGGCCCTCCTTTGCACTTCTTTGGAATTATAACAAAGAAGAAGTGAAAGTTGTTTGTGTTTTGCTTGTGGTCTTTGGACTTTGGGAAACTTTTGAATTTGAAAACTGGTTTTTTTTTTGATTCTTGATTTTGGATTATAAAACAATTGATAGAGATTTGGCATTCTCAGTGTAATTTTCAGGAACTACAACAATGGCTTCAAAGTCTGGAATGATTGTTTTGAATAAAAGGCCTATTTATCCCTCTGCTTATACCTCTAAAATGCAACTTGCTACTGAGTCAACACCCCCACAAGCTTTGACATCTGAAAATTTATTAAATACTTTAAAGATTATGAAACAAGACTTAATTTTGGAATTTAATCAAAAAATTACTGAAATAGAAAAAAAATGCATGATGCTTTAAAGAATACGGAAAAGCAGCTACGGATGGATATGTTAGAGGTTTGCAAAGGTTTAGCAACAAATATTGATTTTTTGGAGGACTGTATTGAAACAAATAAACAAGCGTTGGCAACTTCGGTGGAATATATAAACAAATTTCAAAAGGACATTGTAAATTTTGAAACAGAGGTGTTGATGTCACAGTTTAGAAGAATGGAATTTGCTATAAGAGTTAGAGGGTTGAAGGAAGGTTTATATGATGATTTGAAAGGAAGAATGATTGAGGCCTTGGAACAAGTTTCCGGAATCTCTAAAGATGAACTGGCTTCACAAATTGAAAAGATATACAGGGTCAATTCGTGGTATGCAAAACAAAAACATCTACCAAGGGACATTGTTATATATTTTACCACAAGAGTCTTACGGAACAGAATTATCCAGGCGACATTTAAGAACAATCTTCAGGTGAATGGTCAGGAACTTAGGATATGGAAAGAAATTCCCTTTAAAATGCTTAAAGCTAGAAAAGAATTTACTTTTTTGATTGATGAACTTAAAAGATTGAATTTACAATATAAATGGGAAGCACCAACAGGAGTAACGGTGAAATTTTTGGAGAAAAGATACCGGCTGAATTCGATAAACAAAGCTACTGAATTTTATGTTAATGTTTTAAAGGCTGATATATCTAAAATTCCAGAAGAAAGACGTATGAATGCAGAAGAGGACAAGGAGGAAAAGTCATCCTTACTGGATCAAAATGAAATAGTTTCTAAGAGTCAAAGCGAACGGCAGAGCCAGAAAGATGTGGAAAAGGAGATGGAGCACTGGAATCAGATGGAAGATGAGCTGATAAATTCAAAATCATCAAGATACAAAAAGAGGCAACCAATAAGATACAAAGAGATGTAGTGTTGATATGTATTAGATGGATGGAGATAATATAACTGTATTTTCTTCTTCTCCTTTTTTATTGTTGTTTCTTTTTTTCTCTCTCTCTCTTAATTTTTTTTTCTTTTAATAATCTTTCAAGAATTGGAATCTTTAATTTTTAATTAAAATTATTAAGTTATAAATTATCATAATTAAATTTTAAAATTTGTTTTAAAGGAAGGATTTTTTTTTGTTTTACGTTTTTGTTTTTCTCTCTTTCCTCTAGGTTTTTTTTAATTATTATTATTATTATTATTATTATTATTATTATTATTATTATTATTATTATTATTATTATTATTATTATTATTATTATTATTATTATTATTATTATTATTATTATTATTATTACCTTTAAGGATATCCTTTTATTATGAATTAACAAGTTGTTGTATAATAATATTATGTTGTTATGATGAAATTCAAAAGTTTTACTATTTAATTTTGAGATGATTATTACTATATATTATTTTTAAGGGTATCCCTTCTTTTTTTTTTTTTTGAGCTAATAAGCTGTTGTATAATAATATGTTGTTATGATGAAATTTAAAGGTATTATTATTTAATATTTAGACATTAGTTACGTAAAACTTTCTCGGTTTTAGTTAATTATGAGATTATTATTATCATTAATGTTTTTTAAAGATTTAGTATTATTATTTTTTATAGGTGTAGAAAGTTGATTGAAAGGAGGAGGGAGAAATTGTTTTCCTTCCTTTGTATAACTTAGATTATTATTATTATCAATATTTTTTTTTAGAATTATATTGGAAATAATATAAAATATAGAAATTTAACGATGTAATCTATTAATGTATAATTTGGAGTTGAGGGGTTTCAGGCTTTTTTTTTCTTTTGTTCTGTTTTTTTTCCCTTTCTGTATGCCCTGTATTCTCTCTGGGAAGTCCGGGGGGGAGGGGGGGAGGGAAGGGGGTGGGGGGGGGGAGAAAAATTAAAAAATGTATGTACTCTGTACTAATAAAACTTTTTCAATAAAAAAAAAACCTCCCAGTTTTCCAAACCTGGAAGTTTTCGGCCACACACACACACACACACCCAATGGCTCAATGTGGGATAGATTTTCCACCCACTCCCAGCCCCTCTTTTCAAACACGCCCCTCTTCCTCGCAGACAGAAGCGCGTTTCAAATTGCTGTAGGCATAGCCCAGAGGAGCCGATGTAGTCCCACGGGGTGTGTGCGCACTGTCACGGTGTGATTATTGCCTGTTACATGTATATGCAGGGAGATGCATCCCTATTCAATATAATGGTTTATTCCTGAGCACATGATTAATATGTTCTTGTACGCATGTGTATCCTTTCTCCGCTCTGTCCTTATTCTTCTGTCTTCCATTGAGAGAAGACGCACTTTTATATTAGAGATGTAAACAAATGAGGAATTGTTGTTTTTGTACCGAAATAAATATTTTTACTTAGACTTTTAAACTGCGGTTTCATTTCTAATGTCTGATGTACGGGAAAAGATCACACATCTCCTCTGTGAGATTAATTCTCACATCTGTCATGCACCGAGAGAGAGAGAGAGAGAGAGAGAGAGAGAGAGAGAGAGAGAGAGAGAGGAGAGAGGGAGAGGGAGAGAGGGAGAGAGGGAGAGAGGGAGAGAGGGAGAGAGAGAGAGGTGGCTAAGCACACACCCCGCAGGACTGGCTCGGCTGCTCTGGGCGGCCTCTGGCAGCGTTTTCAAACATGCTCCCCTTCCTTGGCCAAGCCGCCAATGAGACAACCGGCGCACCTCCCCGCCCAGCCTTGGCGATGGGGGAAGATGGTAGGAAGGAAGGAAGACAGACTGTTAATGTATTAGCAGAGTATTCCTTGTGTTACCAAGGTTGTGCATACAGAAACGTTTAGATTGAGATCAGTTGTGAATAAGTACTCAGCCACACACAGATACACTAACTTGAATTAAAGTTTACTTTAAGAAATAGCATGTTCCTATAAACAGTCCAAAGTCATACACTTAATAGTCATAATAACAATCCAAGTATTATCCAGTACAAATACATTTTAGCTATAATACATAACTACAACACAGAGAGAAATGCAGAGCATACATACTCTAGGCCTTGCTCTAATAAGTAGCAGAGAACACACACACTGAGTAGCAGAGACTACACTAAGTAGTAGAGACCAAAGACAAACAGAGAGGGACTCCCATAGAAATAAGCTGTGAACTCTAGCTCCCTCTTGTGGCAGTCTGCAACACCTCAGCTAAACAGACTTACTTCTGTTAAAAGCTAAACATATATTGTCTTACCCAACCCAGAGACCTAACATTCTCCCCTTTGGGTAGATCAATATATAATACCTTACATCTTTAAACCATAGTTTTCACAACACTCTTTGTGTTTAATTGCACCTTGCGCTTTAGTGAAATGATCTGCAATATTCTGTTCAGTCATGCAGTATTCCAATTTAACCATTTTATTTTGAACACATTGTCTAACATTCAGATATCTCAAACCAGTATGTTTTGACCTTGTTTTCACAGCTAAACTATTAGCCATACTAATGGCAGATTGATTGTCTTCATACACGATAAATGGCTCCTGTACAGTAATTCCTATATCCTTTAACAATTGTTTATAATACACCAATTCTGTACACATTAATGATAAACTCGAGAATTCTGCTTCCATAGTGGATAAATTAATATGTTGTTGCCTAATAGATTTCCACCCTATTAAAGCATTACCCAACATTACCACTATACCTGATGTTGATTTGCGAGTCATTGCATCAGTAGCAAAACTTGCATCAGCATATGCAGTTAACACTAATTCATTTCTCGGTTCTAAATATAAAGAATAATGTATTGTGTGCTTTAGGTATCTAAGTATTTGTTTAGCTGCTTGCCAATGCCTTTCATTTGGTTCAGCATTATATCTAGCCAGTTGATTTACGCTGTAAGATATATCTGGTCTAGACCAATTACTCAAATATGAGAGACTACCAATTAGAGACTGATATATCTCCTTATCAAACACAGGACATTTAGTATCACTATTTGTAAATCCCTGATCCATTGGTGTCTTAGCAGTTTTACAATTCTCCAGGTTATATCTTTTTAACAATTGGCTAATCTTCTTAGCTTGCGAAATTTTGAATCCTCTATTTGTCTTCATTATATCAAGACCCAAATAATGTTTAATTTCTCCTAAATTTCTAATCTTGAACTTTCTTTGTAATTCAGAAACAATATCATTTGCTTCTTGTTCAGTCTTTGTTATAATCGCTATATCATCTGTAAATAATAGCAACAGAGAAATCAAACCATCTTTTCTCTCTCCTAAATAAACAAGGATCAGCTATACCAGCTTTAAAATCCATGGAAACTAATACTTTTACAATGCATTTATTCCATTCATAACCTGATTGCTTTAAACCATAAAGACTTTTCTTTAATTTCCAATAATCATTTTTTCCATCATCTTTTAAACCTAATGGCTTTCTCATATAAATGGTATGTTGTAAAGGTGCATGTAGATATGCAGTTTCGACATCTACATGATTAATTATGCATTTTTTTAGCTGCCCAAACTAATGCTCCTCTCAATGTATTTGCTCTCAGACTAGGTGCAAATACCTCATCATAATCCTTATCTGATTGAGCAAATCCCTGAGCAACTAATCTTGCTTTATGGGTAACAGTGCCATCCACACCAGTCTTTAATTTATACACCCATCTGCAACCTATTGCACGCTCACCTGGTGGTAACTTTACATCTTCATATACCTCAAGATCCTTTAAAGATTTTAATTCCTTATTCATAGCTTCCTGCCAAGCTACCTGTTCCTTTGTTGGATACAGCTTAATTTCATTATAATTAGACGGTTCCACATTAATCTGGCATACAATACTTGCCTGATATCTATCAGGTGGACGTCTCTCCCTAGTCGACCTCCTAGGCAATTTAGTACAAGTTGTTGGAATTTCCTCTTCCTTTTCCTCCCCTATCGAAGTATCTTCTACATCATCTATAGATGGTTCCTCTATTGAGGATTCTTTCACTATCCTATCATCAGTACTATTCTTATCAGAATCATCAGGAAACAATGGATCCTCAACAACAATACTATCTTGTTCCTTGTATTCCTGTTCCAGTTTACTCCATCCAACATGCTCAAGGAATTTAGCACTTGCACTACAATATACTCTAGTAGTACCTGGCTCCCAGAATCTAAATGATCTATGATTAGATTCATACCCTACAAAACATAATTTCCGTGCTCTATGTTGTCCCTTTCGCCTTACTTGTGTGGGAATATGCACCCATGCTGGTGCACCAAATGTATGCAAATAACTAAGATTTGGTTTCCTACCATACCAACGAGTAAATGGCAATTCACCAGTTGTTGCATTCACTACATTGTTCAAAACATGGTTAGCACACATTATAGCTTCACCCCAGAGTCTTTCTGGTAAACCAGAATCTGAAATCATGGTTCTAGACATAGCCTGTAATGTCTGACCTCTACGTTCAATATGCGCATTATGTTGTGGCCGAAAAGGAGCAGAACGCGTATGTTCAATACCAGCTCTCTTTAGCATATCTTCAAATCTCTTATTGGTAAACTCAGTACCATTATCTGTTACTAAACTAACCAGTTTCTTATTCATTTTTCGTTCAACAAACCTTAACCAGTTTACAAAATGCTGATATGTTTCTGTTTTTGTTTTCATCAGATAACAGAAACCATATCTAGAAAAATGATCAACTATGCTCAATATATAACAGGCTCCACCTAAACTGGGTTTCTTAGGGCCAATGAGATCAGCAAATACAACCTCTAATGGTTCCTTGGTTTTAAATCCATTTAACTTGTTTGCAGGAATTACCTTGCTCTTTTCCTGATTGCAAGCATTACAATTTAAATATCTTGCACAAGGTTTTAATTTTATACGATTAGATAACTCAACAGTTTTCTTTAAAATTTTGAAATTTAAATGTCCCATACGTCTATGGAGCAAATGAATACATTCATCATGAGGCTTTCTATTTTCATAAACTGAATTAGCCTTGTTTAATGGATTATCATGGATAATGTATAAGCCATCATGCAATCTTGCAGTAACTCTTTTACCTTGTTTCTCAATTAAACATTTATCTCCCTGAAAAGTTACCACAAACCCTGCTTTTACCAATTCTCTCACAGATAGTAAGTTATATATAAGGTTAGGTACATATAACATTGGTAAACTTTCATTAATACATGAACAATATGCATTACCTTCTTCAGATACTCTCAATTTCCAGCCATTTGCTAATGATACATGCTGGTTACTTTTAGTCATATTAACAAATCTCTCTTTACTTTTAGTTATACACTGAGATGCTCCACTGTCTATTATCCAGATATCATGGCTTACAGTTTTATTTGTACTTGATATAGCTACACCAACATCATTATAAGCTCTCTGCATATTACTTGCATTCTGCTTTTTACCCTTTTTACAGAATCTGGTTATATGACCCTTAGCCCCACAAGAATAACATTTCCTAACAATATAGGCAGTTGAAGACCGTTGTTCTTCCTGTGTTGGTTCCCTCTCAGCTGTTTTCTATCTTGCCTTCTTCTAGACTTTTCTAACAGTCTTCCTATTATGCCAGTCAATGTCAGTTCATCTCTGGTCAAAACTTCCAGTGAAGACACATAATCATCATAAGAGTAATCCAAAGAAGAAAGAATAATATAAACTTGATGCAACTCTGAGAAAATCAGTTCTTTTTCATGTAGCTCTTGTAATGTTCTCTTCATAAACTCCAAATGAGCTAACATGTCACCACCTTTTAACAAACATGCTCTGAACAGTTTACGTGTAAGGTGTATGTGCGCACCAACACTATCTCGAACATAAAGTCTCTTTAAGGTACTCCAACACTTGGCAGCAGAATCTTCACCATGAATATGGACCAGTTGCTGATCACTCAGTGTCAGTCCAATAATACTAAGAGCCTTTTCATTATCCCGGTTAAAGTCAGCTATTTTCTTCTTATCTTCATCATTTGTTGGATCCCAAGCTGTTATATCAGGTGGATTATTAACCACAGTCCATAATCCTTCTTTACGCAAAAGTAAGCTGCACTTCATAGACCAGGAAACATAGTTAGTCCCATCTAACCTGGTTATCAGGGATAAGCTAGTTGACTGTTCTTGTGCCATTGTTAATTTAACAGTAAACCACAAGTTAGCTGTCTGAGTATGAAACTGAATATTCACACTAACTCTCAATATCTCTCTGGGCCCATAACCAGTGTTAATGTATTAGCAGAGTATTCCTTGTGTTACCAAGGTTGTGCATACAGAAACGTTTAGATTGAGATCAGTTGTGAATAAGTACTCAGCCACACACAGATACACTAACTTGAATTAAAGTTTACTTTAAGAAATAGCATGTTCCTATAAACAGTCCAAAGTCATACACTTAATAGTCATAATAACAATCCAAGTATTATCCAGTACAAATACATTTTAGCTATAATACATAACTACAACACAGAGAGAAATGCAGAGCATACATACTCTAGGCCTTGCTCTAATAAGTAGCAGAGAATACACACACTGAGTAGCAGAGACTACACTAAGTAGTAGAGACCAAAGACAAACAGAGAGGGACTCCCATAGAAATAAGCTGTGAAGTCTAGCTCCCTCTTGTGGCAGTCTGCAACACCTCAGCTAAACAGACTTACTTCTGTTAAAAGCTAAACATATATTGTCTTACCCAACCCAGAGACCTAAGACAGACAGAAAAAGAAAGGCGGGAGGGAGGGAGGGAAGAGAAGGGAAGGGAGGGAATAAGGAAAGAAAAAGGAAGGAAAGAAAAAAGAAAGAAAGGGAAGGAGGAAGAAAGAAAGAAAGAAAGAAAGAAAGAAAGAAAGAAAGAAAGAAAGAAAGAAAGAAAGAAAGATGGTAGGTAGGAAGGAAGGAAGGAAGACAGAAAGAAAGAAAGAAAGAAAGAAAGAAAGAAAGAAAGAAAGAAAGAAAGAAAGAAAAAGATGGTAGAAAGGAAGGAAGACAGACAGAAAAAGAAAGGGAAGGAAGGGAAGAGAGGGAAGAAGGAAAGAAAAAGGAAAGAAAGAAAGAAAAAGAAAGGAAGATGGTAGGAAGGAAGGAAGACAGAAAGAAAGAAAGAAAAAGATGGTATGAAGGAAGGAAGACAGACAAAAAAGGAGGGAAGGGAGGGAAGAAGGAAAGAAAAAGGAAAGAAAGAGGGAGGGAGGGAGAAAGGAAGGAAGGAAGGAAGGAAGGAAGGAAGGAAGGAAAAGATGGTAGGAAGAAAGGAAGGAAGAAAGATGGTAGGAAGGAAGGAAGACAGAAAGAAAGAGAAAGAAAGAAGGGGGAAGGGAGAGAAGAAAGAAAGAAAGAAAGAAAAAAGAAAGAAAGAAAGAAAGAATTATGACCACAATTGAGCCTAACATTTTGGTTGCTAAGCAAGAGCGTTGTTAAGTGAGTTTCACCACATTTTACAAGTTGGCCATGACCACCCAGTCACCTGATCACCAAGCCACGCCCACCTGAGGAGGTGTGGGTGGGGGTGACGGGCGGTGAGGATGAGTTTGTAGCACCAAGGGGGCGGTGGACTGAAAAAGTTTGGGAACCACTGGTCTAAGGGTTTTGGGTAGTTCTAACTGTACTGTGACCGGATTTATGATCCTAAAAATAGGGAAAGGGCCTACAAACTTAGGTCCCAATTTCTTTGATTTCTATGTGGTCTGTAAGTACTTAGTAGATAGGAAGACCCTGTCCCCTACTTGGAACCCTTTCAATATAGCTCTTTTCTTGTCAGTCTGTCTTTTATGGGCTTGATGTGTCTCGTCCAGCGCCTTACAGGTGATGGACCAAATACATTGAAGCTGTTCAATCCATTCCACTAAGGAAGGGATCTGGGGTTTCCCCTGGTGCAGTTCTGGAATGGGTATGAAATCCTGACCAGAAGCAACTTTAAACGGTGTGAAACTGATGCTACTGTGGATCGAGTTATTGTAAACGACTTCTGCAAAAGGCAGCAAGTTGGCCCAATTGTCCTGCTGGTAATTTACATAGCACCTGAGGTACTGTTCCAGAACAGTTCTCACATTCACACCCCCTGTTAGTTTGAGGGTGGTGGGCGGAGCTTAGACCCTGGGCAGAGCCTAACAACTTCAGGCACTCCCTCCAGAAGGGGAGGAAACCAGAAGCATCGTGGCGAGACTGGCTGGAAAATAGCAGGCTCCAATGAGCTCCGTGAAAATCCAGCCTGACAAACCGTTGTTGGGGGGTCTTCGGACCAGAACTGTCCTGTAGGGATGGTGAAGAAGGAGAGGTGTCTTGGATGATCAAGAGGAGCAGGCAAGTTCCTCGATCAGTCAGAGTCAGCTCTTCGGACCGGCGGCAGGGGTGGTGGCCATTTTTAAACAACTGCTACAAAGCTGGGGCAACTGGACTAAGTTTATGTGCAGGAGCGATGTTTGAACGGAGTGCTGAAACTGGGTGAGAGAGTGGCCAGCTCACAGCTAAAGGCAATTTTGAATTTGGATTTTTTTTTTATTCAAAAAGTTTTATTAGTACAGAACTACATAAGTAGTAGCAAAATATTGAATATAAAGTACAAACATTTTTGTTTTTTTCTCCCCCCCCCGAACCCACCCCCTTCCCTCCCCACCTCCCCCCCGGACTTCCCAGAGATAGTACAGGGCATAATAATAAATTTAAATTGTTAATAAAAAGAGAAAAAAAAAGAAAAAAAGAACACTATTTTTAAAAAACTTCAACTCCAGATTATACACTAATAATATATCGCCTTTGTATACAATAGTAAAGATACAAAAAAGAAAAAAAAGAAAGAAAGAAAGAGAAATCTCTTTAACAATACAAACAAACAAACCTCCTCCCTCCTCCCTTCAATCCTCTATCTTATACAAAGTAAATGTTACATAAATAATAACTAAATATAAAATACAAAAATCTTAAACTGATATTATTGACATTTAAAATAACCTCTAAGATAAAACTTAACTAAATGTTATATAAGTAATCATCAAATATTAAATTTCATCATGATATTAATAACATAATATTATTCTAAATTAACTTACTAACTTCAATGAACAAAAAAAGAAAGGGAAATAAGAATAAACAAATCTTCAACAAACTATATATCTAATATTATTAGCATTAAAAGTAACCTCAAAGTTGTATAAAACTTAACTAAATATTGCATAGGTAATCATTAGATAGGGAAAGGAAAAATGCAATCATATTAGTCTCTATCCGTCCAATATATTTCAACATCACATCGTTTTGTATCTTGATAGTTCATCTTTTAATAGTTCAGTAAATTCGAATTTGTCGACTCGTCTCCCATCTGATCCCAGACCTCCATCTCCTTTTCCCCAGCTATCTGGTTCTGGCACTCCTTTTGGGTTTTTGAATCTATTTCCTTTTGATCCATCAAAGGTGGCTTCCCCTCCTCCTCCTCTTTTATTTTCATACATCCTTCCTCTGGAATCTTGGATATATCAGCCTTTAAAACATTGACATAAAATTCAGTAGCTTTTTTTATCGTGTTGAGCCGGTATCTTTTTCCAGAAAATTTCACTGCTACTCCAACTGGCGCTTCCCATTTATATTGTAAATTTAATCTCTTAAATTCATCAATCAAAAAAGTATAGCTTTTTCTGGCTTTAAGCATTTTAGAGGGGATTTCTTTCCAAATCTTTAGTTCCTGACCATTCACCATAAGATTATTGTTAAACGTTGCTTGTATAATTCTATTCCGTAAAGCTCTTGTGGTAAAATATATGACAATGTCCCTTGGTAAATGCTTTTGTTTAGTGTACCACGAATTGATTCTGTATATTTTATCGATTTGTGTAGCCAATTCCACTTTAGAAATTCCAGACACCTGATCCAATACGTCAACCATCCTGCCTTTTAAATTTTCATATAATCCTTCTTTCAAACCTCTGATCCTTATAGCAACTTCCATGGATCTGAACTGTGTCATCAAGACCTCTTTTTCAAAATTTGCAATATCATTTTGGATTTTATCTATGTAATTCACCGAGGTTGCCAAAGCTTGTTTATTTGTTTCAATACATTCTGCCAAAACTTCAATATTTGTTGCTAAACCTTTGCAAACCTCTAACACATCAAATCTGAGTTGTTGATTCATATTCTTCAAAGCAGCCTGCATTTTTTTGTCTATCTCACTTATTTTCTGATTAAATTCCAAAGTAAGTTCATGTTTCATAATCTTTAAATTATTTAATAAATTTTCAGGTGTCAAAAGCTGTGGAGGTGTTAGCTCAGTGTTAAGTTGCATTTTGGAAATATATCCAGATGAATAGTCATTTCTTTTAGTCAAAACAATCTTTCCAGACTTTGAAGCCATTGGTGTTTCAAAAGAGTACAAAAAAGAAAGAAAGCCAGGTGCCTGATTAAAGTTCTTTCCAGTTTAAAAACCAGGTAGTCTTTTATTATTGGAAATATTTCTATTATAACTTTAATCCAGAGTTAGGAGACAGAGAGAGAAAAAACCATTTTTCCAAATTAAAAGTTTCCATAAGAAAGAGAGAGAGAAAAAAAGCCTCTGGGAAAACGAAAGTCACTTTCACTTCTCAATCGCCATATTGTTACTCTGTTTCCTTTGTTCCCTTGCCGAAGTGAAAGCTTGCCCAGGAGTTGAAAAAAAAGGAAAAAAGAGGTTTCAGTACTTGCCCATCTCACGCCTGTTTCTCTCTGTCTGCTTCTGTAGTTTAAATGTAGTTATAAATCCCATTCTTGAAGCAGCGGCTGGTCGCGACATCTAGCTCCGCAAAGGCGGAGGTTTCCTGATCTTCGGAGCTGGAGACAGGCTGCATGGGGAGCTCTCCCTTCGCGCCCTACCAGATGGCTCCTAGGGCACTGGGGGGGCTCTACCCCACCTGTCAAGCTCTCATCTCTCCCCTTTGCCCGGGGAAGAGATTTCAAAGCCGCCAGACAGCTGTTCTGGCGGCTTTTAATGAAGATAGGAAAGGCGCCCGACAGGGGACGTCCGCGATGGCACGCTCCAAACCGGAAGTCTTGAATTTGGATTTTAAAAGAATTTCCTGAGCTGAAAATAGCAGCTAATTGGCACTTGGCAACTACATAGAGGAAAAAGAAAGAAAGCAGAGGCTAAACCACTAAAGCCGAAGAAGATTAATCTTGTTATAATTGCAATTGGAGAAACATAAAATAATAAAAGGAAGAAATCTGGGATAAAGTATTTTTTTGTGGATTTAGTTTTTTTGACAGCTTTGACAACCAGCTGGTTTGTGTGTATTGTGGACTGCAGAGAGCCATCTGCTGGAGAGAAGAAAGTATTGCAACACTTTATGGAAATTAAGAGAGAAAGTGCAGCTGTGAAATCTGACCTTGACTGCAGGAAGATAACTTGGAAACTCTGAGAACCTTTAAGGAATGTTTGTTTTGCCTATACTGTTGGGCTTTATTTTTCTATGGCTGTGGAAGACAATAAATTCTGGAATTGGACTGGATTGGATTAATATTTGATCTGGACATTAGAATTGGGGCGGGAAGATTGTATGGATTTTAAGTTGTAATTAATTGTGATATAATTTAAAGATTTTTTAAAAATTGTTAAATTGGCAGCATGGAGGTTTATGACTATGGAAGATAATAAACGTTTGACTTGGAGTGATTGGACCAATATTTGAATTGGACATCAGAAGTTGAAAATAAAAAGAGACTATATGGACCTTAAGCTCTAATTAAATGTGATATAATATAAAAAGTTTAAAAATATGTTAAATTGGCAATATGGAGCTTTGGATGTATGAGGAATTATTTGAGATGTTAAAAAATGTGCGTAAAACTCTAAAAGGTGATAAAAAGGCAGAAATCTTGTTGGAATATACAGAGCATGAAATAGGAAAGAAGGTGGTAAAAGTATAAATAAAAAGCAAGAAAATAACATTGAAGAAAAAAACTGAAAGTAAAAAGCAGTTAGAAGATTTCAATGGGATTTACAGTCGCACAAAAAGAGTAGACGGGGGAACGACCCTCAAAAAAGAATCAATCAAAGGGCAAAGAGGGAAATAGTGGGAAGAGACTAGGAAAAAATTGGGGGAGGACTACTTGAACAATATGTTCAAAAGTGAGAAAAAGGAGTCGGAAGAAAAGATACAATACACATAAAAATAAAAATAAAAAGAAGTTAAGGGAATGGGATAAAAGGAGAAATTTAACAAGTGGAATTTTTGAGAGACCAAAGAAAATGGTTAAAGAAGGGAAGGTTAATGGAAAGGAGGAAGGAATATAGAGTTTATATTACTAGATTTAAGGGAATTGTATTAAATAGGGATCATATTAGTAGATTTAAGGAAACTTTATCAATATTATTAATTGTGGATAGTTAATCAAGTTAAAGGGTTTTCAAGTTAGATTTGAATATGATTATGTTTATGGCAAAACAGATTACTGTAGTAGTAAAAGTGGGATGGGAAATTTGAAATATTAATTGTGAATAGTCAATTAAATTAAAGGGTTTTTATGTAAGATTTAAATATGATGATGTATATTGTTCATAGTAAAATAGAACAGCAGATGGAATGGGAAAAGGTAATTTGGTTTAATTTTAAAGACAATTTAAATTAAGACATGAAGTTGAAATGCAGTGGGATAAATTTGAGAAATATATACAGTAATGGAGAAATAAGACAACTAATAGATGTTATTATAAGAGATTAGGAATTTAGGGCGATTAGTAATATTGCTTATGTATTAAGAAGAAAATAAGTTAAAATAAAGAAATATGTAAAGAGAATATTATGGCTGAAATTGAAAACAGAGATATGATGTAAAATGGATTATGTATATGAAAAGATATATAAGAATGATCCGGACAACACTTTGTTCATAAAATACGTATGTTTTGGGGGACAACGACAAAAAAGTTGTAATAAAAATTGATTTTAAAAAAGGAACTCCCTCCAGAAGTGAGAGGTAAATTGTACCTCCTATCCAAAATTATGCAGTCAGGAACCACATGTAACCTATACACATGTTGGATAAACAGTTTCGTGAGCATTTTTGCGGAAGGAATCTTGGAGCAGGGTACAAAGTTCACCTGCTTGGAAAATAAGTCCGTGATCACACAAATGACTGTGTTCCCCCCACTCTCAGGTAGTTCAACAATGAAGTCCATGGATATTTCCTTCCATGGGGCACTAGGACAGGCCCCTGCTGGACTCTGGAGGAGTCCAGCAGGCTTCCCAGGGGGGCTATTAGCAGAAGCACACACAGGACAATTAGTCACATAGGTTTCTATGTCCTTTTTCAACAAGGGCCACCAGAACTACTGTTTGACTAGGTGTAAAGTTTTCATGAAGCCAAAGTGCCCAGCAGCTTTTGAATCATGGCCCGTTGCACCACAGTTTCCCTAAGACTGGTGGAGATGTATAGTTTAGTGCCAATACATGCTAGGCCATCTTGCATGATGCACTCGTTTGAGTGGGACAGAAACCAGTCATCGCTTTTCAGCGCTCCTTTCAGCTCCTCGCTTAAGTCACTGGGAAGGTCGAGGTCTGCTTTCTCCTGGGCTCTGGTTACCACTGGGGCAGCCAGTTGCTTGGAGGGGATAACTGGGTGGATTACTTCTGGCTGAGCACTATTGTACTGGGGCAATCTAGATAAAGCATCCGCCATAAAGTTCTTCCCCCCAGAAAGGTAGCGCAAGGAAAAATTAAAATGGTTAAAGTGTTGCACCCAACAAATTTGCCTGGGCAATAGTTTTCAGGGCATTTTTAAGGCTTCCAGGTTTTTATGGTCAGTTCACACCTCAAAAGGGTGTTTTGCAACTTCCGGTTTGCCTCCGACAGCGTCGCTGGTGCTCCTTGCTGGGCGCCTTTCCGTTTTCCTGTAAAAGCCGCCAGAACAGCTGTCTGGCGGCTTGAAAATCTCTTCCCCGGGCAAAGGGGAGAGATGAGAGCGGGACAGGTGGGGTAGAGCCCCCCTAGTGCCCTAGGAGCCAACTTAGGGCGCGAAGGGTGAGGGCTCCCCAGGCAGCCTGTCTGTTGCTCCGGGCTTTCGGAAACTTCCGCTTTAAAAGCGGAGCAAGATGCCGTGACCACCGCTGCTTCTACAATGGGAAATACAATTATTCTAAGCTTAAAGAGAGCAGCCAGAGAAAGGCAGGAGTTCTGAAGGGCAAGTATCGAATTTTGACTTTAATTCCACCGCTGGCTTTCACTTCGGAAAGTAACAAAGTAGCTCAACAAGCAATTAGCAACAATATGGTGATCGGAGATTTGGGTGTGGAAGTGAAAGTGACTTTCGTTTTGTTAACAGCTTTTTTTCCCTATGGAAACTTCTGATCCTGAGAATTGGTTTTTTCTTTTTTGTGCTCTGATTCTGAATTAAAATAACAACTTATATTTTTATAAAAAATAAAAGACTAACTGGTTTTGCAAAGAATCTTGTTAATTAGAGATTTGGCTTTCTCTTTGTTCCTTTGGAAATATTGAAATGGCTTCTAAACCTGGAAAGACTGTCTTGAATAAAAGAACTGAGAATTCTTCTGGTCATACTTTAAAAATACAACTTACGTCTGATTTAACACCCTCACAGCCTTTAACACTTGAAAATTTACTGAACACTTTAAAAGTTATGAAAAAAGAATTGCTTATGGAGTTTAACTTAAAAATCAACGAAATAGATAAAAAATGCAGGCTGCTTTAAAGAAGATGGAGCAACAAATGAGGGAGGATGTACTTGATGTGTGTAAAGCACTAGCAATAAATACGGAAGTTTTGGCGAATGACTTGGAAAAAAATAATCAAGTTTTGATAACCTCGAAGGAATATATAGACAAGATTAAAAATGACTTGGCAAATTTTGAAACAGAGGTGTTAACGGCCCAATTCAGAAGCATGGAATTTGCAATAAGGGTGAGGGGGCTGAAAGAAGGAAAGTATGATGATTTCAAAGGAAGGATGGTGGAGGCCCAGGAGCAGGTGTCTGGAATGTCTAAAGAGGAACTGGTTATGCAAATTGATAAGATATATAGATTTAATTCTTGGTTTGCAAAGCAAAAACATCTGCCAAGGGACATTGTAATATATTTTACTACAAGGGCTTTATGAAATAAAATTATACAGGCGACATTCAAGAATAATCTTCAGGTAAACGGCCAGGAAATAATGATATGGAAAGAAATTCCTCCTAAAATGCTTAAAGCCAGAAAAGATTATACCTTCTTGGTTGATGAATTTAAAAGAAGAAACCTACAATATAAATGGGATGTACCAACAGGAGTAGTGGTGAAATTTTTGGGAAGGAGATACCAGCTTAATACGATAAAGAAAGCTTTTGAATTTTATGTCAACGTTTTAAAGGCTGATGCATCCAAAATTCCAGAGGAAAGAAGCATGAAAGAAGCAGAGGAAGAGAAGGAAAAGCCATTTATTTATGCTCAAACTGAAACAGCTTCAGAGATCCAAAGTGATTGGCAGAGCCAGATAGATGTTTACAATGTGGAAAAGGAGACGGAGGATCGGGGTCAGATGGGAGGCGAACCGACAAATCCAAAATTGTCAAGCTACAGAAGGATGCAGTGCTGAAATTTACAGGATGGATGGAGAGACTAACAGGATTGTACTTTTTTCTCTTTATTTTCTCTTTTTATTATTATTACTATTACTATTACTATTACTATTACTATTACTATTACTATTACTATTACTAATAATAATAATAATAATAATAATAATAATAATAATAATAATAATAATAATAATAATAATAATAATAATAATATTTTTTTATTGTAATTCTCTTTTTTTAATATATATATTATTTTTATTACTAATATATATATTATATATTCTGAAGCCAATAATTTGATATATTGTAATATTACGTTATTAATATTGTGTTTGACTTTAGGATCAAGTTTAAGGTTTTTGAGGTATAAGGGGTTAGTTAATACAGGAATTAACAATTTGATAGAATATTTTAAATATTTACGTATTTTGATTAGGTATAAATATTTAATGTTTAGTTATTGTTTATGTAATATTTACTTAAGTTTTATTTTGCTTTGAAGAAATGCTGTGCGTTGTAACTGATTGAAAGGGGGAGGAAAGGTCTACTTTTGCTTCTCTTTTATTTTTAATTTTTTTCCTATTATTATTAGTTTTATATAGATTATATAAAAGTTAGAGGTTTAGAGATGTAAACTATAGTATGAGATGTTGTATGACGTTTGATTAATATAATGTTTTCTCTTTCTTTTTACTTGTTTATTTTTCTCTTTAATTTCTTAATTTTCTTTATTTTTTATTATTTTTATCCTTTTGATTACGTTTTGAACAGTTTTGAATAATTTGGAGTTAAAGATTTCAAAAAAAAATGTGGAAATTAAGAATTTGTTTTAATTTAATTTTAATTTATTTTATTGAATATTATGCCCTGTACTTTCTCTGGGAAGTCTGGGGGGGGGAGAGGGGGGAAGGGAAGGGGGTGGGTTGGGGCTAAGGGGGAAGGGGGGGAGAAAAAAGAAAAATGTTTGTACTTTGTACTTTAAAACTTTTTGAATAAAAAAAAAGGGTGTTTTGCCCCTTCGAGGAAATGCCTCCAAGTTAATAGGGCCCATCGAACAGCAAATGCTTCCTTCTCCCATATTGCCCAGCTCCGTTCAGTTTCAGTTAATTTCCTGGAGGTATAAGCACAGGGTTGTAAGGCCCCAGTGGCATTTACCTACAATAGCATGGCTCCCACAGCCACATCACTGGCATCAGCCTAGACTATGAAGGGAACATCCATGTCAGGATGTTTAAGGATGGGTTCGGCAGCAAATAGCCACTTACCGTATTTTTTGGAGTATAAGACGCACCTTTTTACCCCCAAAAGAGGGTGAAAACTTGGGTGTGTCTTATACACGGAATGTAGCCCCACCCACCCAGCCACCCCACCCTTTGGCCTTTGTCTTCCAGCAATTTACCTGCTTGCAGGAAAGAGGGAAGAGCCTGTAAAGCCAAGCAAGTCAGTAGCAGTTTCCCGACGAACAGCTGATTAGGTTTGCCACGTGGAAAAATGAAAGTGAAACTAACTGCAAAGAGGCAAATAGCTGGGAGAGATTAGACACACAGGTTTTTATTTTTGCTGAACTGGCTGCAAAGGGGTAAGTGAATAACTATAAATGTCTGTAGAATGTAAAAATTATTAGACTTATTTTTTAAAGACTGCTTTATTGTTGTTCTAGAGCCAGGGGTCTCCAACCTTGGCAACTTTAAGACTTGTGGACTTCAACTCCACAACAGCCAGCTTTGTTAGCTTTGCTGGCTGTGGAATTCTGGGAGTTGAAGTCCACAAGTCTTAAAGTTGCCAAGGTTGGAGATCCCTGTAAATCTAGACAACTTAGCAAAATAAAGCTTTTTAAAATAAATGCTTGCTCTGAAGAGGCCCAATGCTATTGTATCTTCTTTTAAATAATAGAGAATAATGTATACTTCCAGAAAATTTAATTAATTTTAACAGCTCTGTACAAGTATAGTATGAAATGTAACAGTGTCCTGTTTAGTATTAGAGTTTAGTTACCTTGGAGTAGATCTATTTAAATAATTGGGAGGAGTTAGTGTGACTACACTTAAGAAAACTTTCTGGCATAATGTACATTTCTCCAATTCTTTGCTATTTCTATGGGTCAAGCACACATGCACAGAAATACACAGCAAACAGTGTATATCATCTGTGCTGTTTGCTGTTTGGCAAATTGCTTGGAGGCAGAGGCTTTTTTCCTTGTTTTCCTCCCCCAAAACTAAGGTGCGTCTTATACTTAGGTGCATCTTATACTCCGAAAAATACAGTAAGTTTCTCAAAGGCTGCTTGGCATCCCGTTGTCCACTCAAGGGGACGGCTAGGCTTTGGCTTAGCCTTTCCCTTTGTCTTTAGGAGGTTGGTAATGGGTAATGCAATTTTAGCAAAGGCAGGGATGAATTGTCGGTAAAAGATCGCAAAATCCAGAAAGCTTTGCAACTGCTTTCTGGTGTGTATGTTGGGGGGGGGCACTCCATGACTGCCCACACCTTCTCAGGGTCCATTTCTATCCCCTCATGTGATATGCAGTAACCCAAATAGTCTATTTTATCCTGGTGAAATTCTTTGACAATTTGGCGTACAGTTCAGCAGCCCTGAGATTTTTCAGGACTGAGCGCACTAACTTCACATGTTCCTCCATAGTTTTGGTGTAGATGAGAATGTAATCTAGGTAAACCTGGACCCCTTTGTAGAGGTGTTCATGCAGCACCTCACTGATCAATTGCATGAACACAGCAGGTGCCCCTTGTAATCCAAACGGGAGCACCTTGAACTAGAAGCAACCTAAAGGGATGTTGAAAGTGGTTTTCCACTCATCTCCCTCCTTAATGCAGACTCTGTAATAAGCTTCTCTCAAGTCCAGCTTAGTAAAGATTTTTCCTTTGGCCAGATGAGCCAACATGTCCTTCATTTTGGGTAGCGAGTAAACATTCTCCATACACATCACATTCAGACCTTTATAATCAACACATAAACGAAGAGAACCATCCTTTTTCTCATGAAACAACATTGGGGTGGCCACCCACGGCCTAGCTGGTTGGATGAAGCCCCACTTTAGATTTTTGTCAATAAAGGCTCGCAGCTCCCCCAGCTCTCACGGGGTCATCGAGTAGATCTTAGGCTTAGGGAGTTTCACCCCAGGGAGGATTTCTATGCTGCAATCCATTGGGCGATGGGGTGGGAGCACATCTGAGCCCCTTTCGCTGAATGCCTCCCTGAGGTCCCAGTATTCTTTTGGGATTTTCTCCTCACCGTCTAGGTGCTTGCTCACTACAGCTCCTAGCTCCCTCGCTGCCTTGGCTTCCCCTCTTCCCAGCTGGGTGGAACGGATTTGTAAAAGCCCCTTCCTCCAATTCACATGGGGGTTCCATTTTCAGAGCCAGGGTAATCCAAGCAAGAGAGGATGTTCCATTCCGGGGGCTACGATGAAACTCAGTGTCTCTCAGTGATCCCCCATCCACATCTCTACTGGTTCAGTTACAAAGCCAGCTGGGCCTCCCCCAGCTACTGACCCATCCAGCTGGCAAAATGCTATGGGCACCCTCAGTGTCCTTAGTCTCAGTCCCAGTTTCTCTACTACCTTGGGGCTAATTATGCATCTTGTGCACCCAGAGTCCAAAAGGGCTAGCATCTTCTCCTGGGTGCCAGACAAAGGCACCAACAGCTCCACTGGGATGGTCATGGGGGCTACATGCTGACTTACCAGGGAGTCATTGTCAGAGTCAGTTTCACTCTCCTCTGGGGTGATTGGAGTTCCCAACTCCTCCTGGCCTGGAGGGGCGAACTCAAGAACCTCCACCCTTTCAGTTTATTTATTTATTTATTTATTTATTTATTTATTTTGTGAGATTTATATACCGCCTCACAGTGCAAGCACTCTCTAAGCGGTTTACACCAGTAAGCAATGTATATTTATATTGCCCCCAACAATCTGGGTCCTCATTTTACCTACCTCGGAAGGATGGAAGGCTGAGTCAACCTTGAGCCGGTGAGATTTGAACCGCTGACCTGAGGATCACAGTCAGCTAAAGTGACCTGCAGTACTGCCTCTAACCGCTGCACCACCTCGGCTCATCAGTTCTGTTTCACGGTGCTTTGCTGGCTGCTTCTTGGGCTTTTTGCCTCCAGCAGTTGTTGGCTTGGAGCCTAGCTTGGTGAGGCAATCAGCTGCTTGGTGCGCCTCTTTCCCACACATGAAGCATGCCATGGATCTTGGTTTGGCTGCTGACTCGTCTCTGGTAGCTCTCAGGGCCTCTTTCGGGGCAGAGGGGGAAGGCTTGCTCCAGCTGTGGCTCCCATGGTGCCGATCTCTGGCCAAATCAATTTCCACTTCAGCTGTCAACACATACCAGTGCTGAAGGTCTCAGGTGGCTCCCTGGGAAATGCAGCTCTGATAGATGTCATCGTTAAACCTGTCTTTGTAGCACTCCATCAGGGCTTCTAGGGACGAACCATACATGTGACAGGCCAACTTGCGAGACTCTCGTGCCATTTGTTTCTGGACTTTGAAAAACCCTGACTCTTTACTAAGAATATTTATTAGTAAAACTCCTTGATTTCTTTTGGAAACGGTTGTGTGCATGTCCTTTCTGGGGGTTCCTGTGCTGGGACATAACACATAACACCTCAAGTACTGCTCCATCATGGCATTTATGCATTACTCAGTCCCGTTGATACTCGGATGAAATGCTGAGTTAAGCTCCTGCAAGGACCCAATGAACCTAATGAACTCCCTCCAGAACTTAGCGGTGAATTGGACCCCCTGTCAGAGATGATTCTGCGGGGAACACTGTGCAACCTATAAATCTGCCTTCTGAACAGACTGGCCAGCTTTTTTGCTGAAGGGAGCCCTGGGCAAGCTATGAAATGGACTTGCTTTGAGAATAAATCTGTTACAGTTCAAATGACTGTATTTCCCCCACTCTCAGGGAGCTCAACAATGAAATCCATGGCAATCTCTTCCCAGGGTCTAGATAGGTCTGCCACCTGCTGAAGCAGCCTGGGGGCTTCCCTGGCCTCTTCTTCATGGCTGCACAAGTGGCACAGCTTTTGACATAGTCCTCAATGTCTTTTTTCATCTTTGGTCACCAAAATTGCCTCCTGGCCAAGTGCAGGGTTTTCAAATAGCCAAAGTGCCCTACCTGTTTAGAATCGTGACTCTGGACTTCTGGGGTGATGTCACGGCAGTGTGGTGCAGAAGAACGGGGCTCCATTCTCGGTGTCTGAATTTAATATATATATATAGGATATATTTGCAAATAGACAATTTTATAATTAGATCAAGAGGTTATATCTTTGTGATTTGTGTATAGTACCTTTAGCTTTATATAGTTAATATTTTATATATATTTATAATCTATATAATCTATATATTTGTAATTATTTTATATATGCATATTTAAAATAGGATATAATATTTAAATTGTTCAGAATGGGATATAACTATTATTTATTATAATTTATGTGATTACGTATAAAGGGACCTAGAGTAGAACTGATATTGATATTGGGAATAATATTAATTGTTAATCAATTAATGAATTATTAATTTTATATCTGTATTAGGCTAAGGAGTAATTTACAAGGTAATTATAGTTATAGATCTAAAATAAGAGGCAATAATACACCTGGAATTAGAAAAATCGGCTTTCTACCTGAGGTTCCAAAATATAAGAGAGAATAAAGAAGAAGATCTAGCGAATCTCATGACAGAACTGTTGGCAGATGCATTACAGATGGACAAAAGGGAAATGCAGAGTAGTATTGATGAAATCTATAGAGTTCATACCAATTACACTCGATGCCATAAGTTACCATGAGAAGTGCATGTAAGATTCACAAAAAAACCAGTTCGAGATGAAATTTATAGAAGGACATGAGACGATCTGTTGACCTATGAAGGGAAGGAAATTTTGACTCTTAAACAGATACCCAGAAGAGTTTGAGAGCAAAGGAGGAACTATAATTTTCTCTCATTGCAATTGGTGAAATATAAGACAATATTTTGATGGTTGGTTAGGGAGGGTATGTTGATATCCTGGCAGGATAAAAAAAATTAGAATTGATACCTCAGATAAAGCTTGAGAGTTTTATGACCATTACACAGCAGTGGATGAGGAACCGGAGAGTGGAGAGGAGACAGATGGTAAAAGCCAGGAAGAACAACAATTGGAAGGAAAGGAGGTGGACCAAGAAATAAGTGAGAGAATGGAAAGAGAACAACAGGAAAGAGAAGGGGCGAAGGCAGGGACACAACAGGAGATAAGACCGAGGAGAGGAACGAGGCCAACTAGCAAGCAATAATATGGAAGAAGAAATTAAGTTAATATCAATTAACATTAAGGGTTGAATTCGCCGGTTAAAAGAAAGCTAGTATTTTCCAAACTCCAAAAACAAAATATGGACATTACATGTCTACAAGAAGTACACATTAGAAAAAAAGAAGGTGTGGCCAGCACCACGGCGGTACAGAGCTTTCCCCGTGTCCTGTGGGAAAGCCCCGAATTGGCGCCGCCCGGGGACCCAGTCCGGTCAGGACCGGGTCAGAACTACCCTTATTTTCCTTAGTCCTTAGGGAGTAGGGCGGCATAGAAGAACCTAATAATAAATAATAATAAATAAATAAATTTGGATAAGACTGAACTTGAACAAAGATTGATAATAAAGGAGCAGAAGGACTTGACTTTTTAATTACAAAATGGAAATTTACAATTGAAAAAGGCTGTGGATTACATTTCTTTTAACAGCTGGATGGATTGTAAAATTAATAATTTGTGATTCTGAAATATGAAGATAAGTGATTACTAAAGACTGGTGGCTCTGTTTTGAGAACTTATTTAAGCTTTGGATTTAAGAATTAAGAACTGAGACTTTAAAGATGGAGAAAATTGACTATAAAGAATTGGCTGAGTTTATGAAGGATCTTTTTGAAAAATTTAGAAGATCTGTATTTGGAGCATTTGAGACAGGAAAAAATGAAGTACAAATGGAAAAAAACTGGATAAGAGAACAGAAGAAGAAAAGAGTGATGAAGATATTATAAATGATGATGAAAAGGGAAATAACATTGAAAATGCAATGCTAACTAATGATTATAATAATGATAATGATAATTATTCCACTGGGTTCAACAGTGAAAATAGAGATAAAGATAATAGTTACAATGATAATAGAGATGATGATATTAAGAATAAATTTTCCACTGGGTTTAATAGTGAAACTAGAGATAAAGATAACAGTTACAATGATAATAGAGATGATGAGACCTGGCTGGGCCAGGAGGGGGGGTTGCCCTCTCTGAGATTGCCCAGACGGGTTCTTAATTCTGCATCAGCCACAATCCCAGCAAAGGGGGGGGAGGAGTGGCTATTATAGCTCGCCAGAATCTTTGTCCTCGTAGATTGCCCTGCCCCTGAGATTGTTGGGTGTGAGATGCTCCTTCTGAAGTTGGACTTAGGGGTCCAGGTGGGGCCTTTTGCTAACGTACCTGCCCTCCAGCTGCGTGGCAAAGGCCCTGCCTGGGCTGCTCGAGGTGGTAGCAGGGTTGGCTGTTGAGTTCCCCGGGCTTATGGTGCTGGGGGACTTTAACCTGCCTTTGCCTGGTGAATCCTCGGATGCAGCCCAGGAGTTCATGGCTTCCATGACAACCATGGACCTGACCCAAGTAGTTCAGGGTCCGACTCATGAGGGAGGTCACATGCTTGACCTAGTGTTTCTCTCAGGGCAGTGGAGAGATGATCTGAAGTTGAGGGGTTTAGCCATCTCCCCTTTGTCGTGGTCAGATCATTTCCTACTGAGGTTAGATTTCATGGCCCCACTCCTCCTCCACAGGGAGGCGGGACCGATTAAATGGTTCCACCCCAGGCGCCTAATGGAACCAGAAGGATTCCGGAGGGAACTTGGTAGATACCTGAATCCCTGGTACACAATTCATCTGAGTCCCTGGTGGCTGCCTGGAATAGAGTGGCATCAGGGGCGTTGGATAGGATTGCGCCTTTGCGACCTCTCTGTGGCAGTGGATCCAGGAAGGCTCCCTGGTTTACTGAGGAGCTCCGGGAGATGAAATGCCACAAGAGACGTCTAGAGCGATGCTGGAGAGCCAGTAAAGCTGAATCTCATCAAACACTACTAAGAACCTTTATCAGGTCTTATTTAGTGGTGATACAGGCAGCAAAATGTTCGCATTTTCCCACTCTTATTGCATCCGCCGATTCATGCCCAGCCGCCCTGTTTATGGTGACTCATTCCCTCCTTGCTAAGGGGGGAGGCGAGGAACACTTGCAGGGCAGAGCTGAGGAATTTGCTCAGTTTCTGGCGGATAAAACCGCTCAGATCCGGACGAACCTGGACAGGGCTAGTGGAGATGACAGGGACATGTCTTAGTCCGGTTGTATGGGATGAATTTGAGCCAGGCACTCCTGAGGATGTAGACAAAGCCATAGGAGCGATGAGCTCCTCCACTTGTTTGTTGGACCCGTGTCCCTCCTGGCTGGTTTCGGCCAGCATGGAGGTTTCACGTGGCTGGCTCCAGGTGGTTGTGAACACTTCTTTGAGAGAGGGATCCATTCCGCAACCCTTAAAAGTTGTGGTGGCTCCTCAAGAAGCCTTCCCTGGATCCAGCGGATTTAAAGAACTTTCGTCCAGTCTCCAACCTGCCCTTTGTGGGTAAGGCTGTAGAGAAAGTGGTGGCGCTCCAGCTCCTACGTTTATTAGATGACACTGATTATCTAGATCCCTTTCAATTGGGTTTCAGGCCTGGCTACAGCATGGAAACTGCTTTGGTTACCCTGATAGATGATCTCTGGTGAGCCCGGGATGGAGGTCACTCCTCCATCCTGGTGCTACTTGACCTCTCAGTGGCTTTCGATACCATTGACCATGGTATCCTTCTGTACCGACTCGGCGAGTTGGGAGTGGGAGGCACCGTATTACGGTGGTTCTCCTCCTACCTTTCCGATAGGATGCAGTCAGTGTTGATAGGCGGACAGAAGTCGACCCCTAGGCCCCTGGTTTGCGGGGTGCCTCAGGGCTTGGTCCTCTTGCCCATCCTGTTTAACATCTACATGAAACCGCTGGGTGAGATCATCCAATGACACGGGGTGAGGTTCCAGCAATATGCTGATGATACCCAATTGTACATCTCCACCCCATCTCAGTTCAGGGAAGCAGTGGATGTAATGTGCCGATGCCTGGACGATGTTAGGGTCTGGATGGGAATGAACAGGCTCAAGCTCAACCCTGACAAGATCGAGTGGCTATGGATATTGCCCCCTAGGGACTATTTTGATCATCCCTCCTTGGTTCTTGGGGGAGAGAAATTAACTCCCTCGGAATGGGTTCACAATTTGGGTGTTCTCCTAGATCCACAGCTAAAATTGGATCAACATCTGTCAACTGTGGCTAAGGGGACCTTAGCCTGGTGCACCAATTGCAACCCTATTTGGAGAGGGAGGCTTTACTCACGGTCACTCACGCCCTCATCACCTCCCAGCTGGACTACTGTAACACGCTCTACATGGGGCTAACCTTAAAGAGTTTCCGGAGACTGCAACTGGTGCAAAATGCAGCTGCGAGAGTTGTGGTGGGTGTTCCAAGATACACCCACGTAACACCTATTCTCCGCCAGCTGCATTGGCTGCCCATTAGTCTCTGAACACAATTTAAGGTGTTGGTTATAACCTTTAAATCCCTACATGGCTCAGGGCCAGGATACATTTGGGACCGCATCCTACCACATACCTCCCTATGACTGGTTAGGTCCCATAGAATTGGCCTCCTCGAGGTCCCATCAACCAAGCAATGCCGGTTGGCGGGACCACGGGGGAGAGCTTTCTCTGTGGGAGCTCCATCTCTCTGGAACCAACTACCCCCAGAGATCCGGACTATCCCCACCCTGCTGGCCTTCCGTAAAGCCGTTAAAACATGGCTCTTCCAACAGGCAGGGTGAAATAGAGACCAATGAGAACACCTGTAGTCTCCCCATGGACGAATGATGGTACATGTTTTTTTAATCTTTATAACTATTTTAATTGTTATTATCATTTTTATAAAGTGTTCTCTTTTATGTTGTATGCCGCCCAGAGTCCCGCGGGAGTTGGGCGGCCTATAAGAACGATTAAATAAATAAATAAATAAATAAATAAATAAATAAATAAATAAATAAATAAATAAATAAATAAATAAATAAATAAATAAATAGCCTTTCCGATCACCAAACTGTTAAAGACAGGAAAGGGGGGGCAAGCTGCTGCCCAGCCAACCGCTAGAGTGGACTATGGAATGCCAGTGGGCATTTGAGACACTTAAGCAACTCTTTGCAGAGGAGCCAGTTCTAAAACACCCCAACCCCGAGAAGCCTTTCTTTATCCAGGCTGATGCCAATGATGTAGCTGTAGGTGTGGTATTCCTCCAGAAAAATCAGGAGGGGAACCTGCAACCATGTGCATACACTCCAGAAAACTCACCAACCTTGAAAGGATGTGGGCAGTGTGAGAGAAGGAGGCTTTTGCCATCCATTGGGCATTATTGACCTGGCACCACTTCCTGGAGGGAAGCAAAGTACTGTTCAAAGTATGGACTGATCACAAGAATCTGGAGGCACTTAGGAACCCTTTGAAGCTCTCACCCAAATAAGTTCTTTGGGCACAACACTTTAACAGTTTGATTTCACTTTAAAGTATATCCCAGGGAGGAAAAACATGTCCCAAATGCCACAGTACAAAAGCAATCAGGAAGAAGTAATCAACTCCATCATGCCCCTCCCCCAAAAGGCACCACAAGTCACTATGAGGCATCAAATCCGAGAGAGGTCAACTGAGCCCAATGGAGAATTGACCCAGAAGCTCAGAGCTGAGTTACAGGAGGACCCCTGGCTGAGGGATAACAAACAGCTTCTGGTGGCCAGGAATAAGGAAGGATATTGAGAGTTACATAAAAAGCTGTGCTATATATGCTGCAATGAAGAAAAGGCCAGGGAAACCTCCTGGACTGTTACAATAAGTAGCCGAACCATCCCGACCCTGGGAGGAGATAGCCATGGACTTTATAGTGGAACTCCCGGAAAGTGGGGGGAACACCGTGATTTAGACAGTGATTGACCTTTTTTCCAAGCAGACTCACTTTATAGCCTGTCCCAGACTCCCATCTGTCCATAAGCTAGCAAAACTGTTCCTGAAGCACATTTACTGATTGCACGGTGTCCCAAGAAGAATCATATCAGACCGAGGGGTTCAGTTTATGGTCAACTTTTGGAAGGAATTCATAAAACTAATTGGGTCCTCTCAGGGGCTTAGTTCAGTTTTTCATCCAAATACCAATGGGGCCGCAGAACAAGCGAACACAATGGTAGAGCAATACTTGAGGTGCTGTGTCAATTACCAACAAACTAATTGGCCAGACCTACTGCCTTTCATAGAGGTGGTGTACAATAATGCCATGCACAGCAGCATGGGCCTTACTCCCTTTAAAGTGGCCACTGGGGCTGAGTTTCTTCCCATGCCTGAGTACCCTCAGGAGCCCCTTCTTCAGTGAGCCTAACACAGTGGGTGGACTCTCTGCAGAACGCTTTGGAAAATGTGAAATGGGTGCTAGCCAAGGCCACAGAGACACAAAAAGAAACAGCAGACAAAAGGCAATCCCCACAGAGACTGTTTCACATGGGGGAGAAAGTTTATTTTTCTACCAAGTACCTGAAACTGAAGTTGCCTTGCAAAAAACTGGGCCTAAGTTTATAGGACCTTTCCCTATTATAAGAATCATTAACCCGATCACAGTAGAGCTGAAACTCCCATGCCTCCTAGGGAAAGTGCATCCAGTCTTTCACAGCAGCTTATTTAAGCCAGTGATAAGTTTGGTGTTGAGGCTGGCAGCTCAAACAGCCCCCAGTCCTATCATAGTGAAAGCAGAGACCCACTATGAAATATGAAGTATCCTGGACTTGAGACTATATAAGGGAAAACTGCAATACTTAGTGCAGTGGAAAGGTTACCCCCTGTCAGAAGTTACTTGGGTGAAGAGTAGGGATATTAGAGCAGAGAAGTTAGTCAGGAAATTCCATGAAAAATATCCCCAGAAGCCAAAGGAACCACTTGGTGATGTGGGGGGGGGGTTTCTTTTCTTCTTCAGTTCAGTCTTTGTAAACAGCAATGGATCATACTGCACATTTCACAATCGTACCACAACTAATCACAACAATCTACTACATATCGATTTCACAGAAGATGCCTTTGAAAAAGCATTACGCAACCTAAAACCATCTCTATCTATTGGCCCTTATGGATTATGTGCCTACTTCTTAAAAAAGCTCTCAACCACCATAGCAGAACCTCTTGCATAATTTATGAAATATCTTTCAGAACCAGCTCCTTGCCTAACTTATGGTCACTAGCCACGGTCATCCCTATCTTCAAAAAGGGTGACCCCAGCCTAGTTGAAAATTACTGTTCTGCCCCAGCTACAAACCACAAAGAACGCAGCACACACAAATTCTGTCCAAACCTTCGTTTACTAAATTAAAGACTACTGATGAGCTTTCTTAGTAGTCTGCAAACACAAATACAGTTTAAAGCAGTCTTTGCTGAACATCGGCTGTTAATTCAACTTCATTAACAGCCAGCACAAGTCAATGAAATAATAAATCAAGTCTGAGAAAACAGTTTTGGAGATTTCAGGAAGCTTACAATGGTTGGCAAAATGCCCAGAAGCAATTTGCAGGAAGAATGCCAAGAGAGAGAACGAGCCCAGCAGAAGTTTCTGAATTCAAGACACGAAGGCATGTGAACAGTGGAGGGTTCCGGTTATTTTTGCTACCGATGCGCATGGCAAGCATGTGCAGAAGTGAACTCACGTTCCATCGGGCGATTTCACTTCCGTGCATACTTAGGACAACATTACAAGCTGAATGTAATTTGCTTCGGAGGAAGAATAAAGGTCGGTGTTGAAACAAGGGTAGGTGGGAGGGCTTTTTTCCAACAGCTCAGCACCTAAAATGACATCATCGCCGGGCTCCTACCAGTGTGGCGTCCCGCAGAGCACCGGTAGAGCACTGCATATGAACGAACATTGTTTCCTGCAAAGTGCTGCCTGCGTCGTCATCCCTTAAATAGGCTAGGGGAGTGGCCAATTAGTCCCAAGCCTACTCTTGAGGAGACCTCCTCCTGAGGAACCATTCCTGCCTTTTGGCAGCTCTGCATGCCCGTGCATTAAGAATAGGTTCCTCCTCTTCTTCCTCATCACTGATGGGAGTTTCTGGAGGTTCTGAAGGCCCTGGCTGAATCTCTGCCTCTGGCACCAAGTCCTCTCCAGCCTCCTCACTGTCCGACTCGGGTGCCAGCTGCACAAGCCACTGGTGCCACATTGGCCTCTTCTCTGGTGGGATCCGCTACCAGCTGCACGGGCTGCTGGCGGGCCACAACAATTACAGACCAATCTCATTATGTTGCATCACATACAAAGTCATGGAATCAATCATAAACCAATCCATTACCTTCTACTTAGAGACAAACAATCTACTCTCTAACAAGTAGTTTGGCTTCATAAAAAATTGTCCTGCAATCTGCAACTCTTACACTGCAAAAACATATGGACTTCACAGCTCGACCAGGGTAAAGCAATAGATGCAATTTATATAGACTTCTGTAAAGCCTTTGATTCAGTAGTACCCGACAAACTACTTCTGAAACTAAAATCTTATGGCATTTCTGGATCCCTGCATAAGTGGATAGCTGCATTCCTATCAAACAGGCAACAAGTAGTTAAAATAGGGAATGCCCTATCACAAGGGTCTCCAACCTTGGCAACTTTAAGACTTGTGGACTTCAACTCCCAGAATTCTGGGAGTTGAAGTCCACAAGTCTTAAAGTTGCCAAGGTTGGAGACCCCTGCCCTATCAAACCCTGCACCTGTTAACAGCGGTGTCCCACAAGGAAGCATTTTAGGACCCACACTCTTTATACTTTACATAAACAACCTTTGCGATCATATTATAAGCAACTGCATTCTCTTTGCTGATGATGTAAAACTATTCAACACCACCGACAATGCTGCTACCCTACAAAGCGACCTTGACTATCTGTCAGAATGGTCAAACAATTGGCAACTCCAAATCTCATCCAACAAATGCTCTGTCTTACACATTGTCAAAAAAAATCAGAACACAAAATTCAAGCTGGGCGGATACTACCTTGTAGATGACCCTCACTCTGTCAAGGATCTTGGAGTACTCATCTCAAATGATCTAAGTGCCAGAGCTCACTGTAACAGCATTGCCAAAAAGGCATTAAAAGTTGTTAATCTAATCTTGCATAGCTTCTTCTCTGGTAATATTGAATTACAAACTAGGGCATACAAAACTTTTGCTAGACCAATTCTTGCATACAGCTCATCTGTCTGGAACCCGCACTGCATATTGGACATTAATACAATTGAACGAGTCCAGAGATATTTCACGAGAAGAGTCCTCCACTCCTCTGTTCGTAACAGAATACCTTATGCCACCAAACTTGAAATTTTGGGATTAGACAGCTTAGAACTTCACCGTCTTTGGTCCGACCTAAGCGTAGTACATAAAATTATCTGCTACAATGTCCTACCTGTCAATGTCTACTTCAGCTTCAACCACAACAATACACGAGAACATAATAGATACAAACTTATGGTAAACTGTGGCAAACTTGATTGCAGAAAATACGACTTCAGTAACAGAGTTGTTAATGCCTGGAATGCACTACCTGGCTCTGTGGTTTCTTCCCCAAACCCCCAAAACTTTACCCTTAGACTGTCTACTGTCGACCTCACCCCATTCCTAAGAGGTCTTTAAGGGGCATGCATAAGCTCACCAGCGTGCCTACCATCCCTATCCTAATGTTCCCTTTTATTTGTATCCATTTTATGTTTTCATAATTATGTTTATACTTATATCTGTTATCTAATACATGCCTGACGAAAATAAAAATACAAATAGGAAATTAACCTATCTATATTTGGTATTTTATAGGTATTCCTCAGTCACTAGGGGAGATCCAACTGTCAACTTCTAATCGAACCTGGCAGAAGCCATTTTTCTATTCCTCAGTTGCCGCACAGGGTGGGGAAAGGGAAGGAGGATGAAATGTGTTGCTAGACAAAACACTGAACTTTCTCGTGGGAACCAAGATAATCTCTACAGGTGATGGATAGAGATGGGGAGAAGTGCCTGGAGAGCCCACCAATTGACCTGAGACTTTTGGGGAGGGAGTTATTTCCATTTTAATTATACTGAAACTGTGGGAAACATTTAGAGTTGTTTTTGCATTTGATTGTGCTGATATGATGTATCCAATAAAGAAGTTCTTTGAGGAAGACCTTAGCCGTAGTATGCTGATTTGCTTGGGTTCATTAGTCGGAACCTTGACACCTACCCATAGCCATGTTAAAAAGGGTAAACCCTGTGCTGCTATGTATGGCATTGTTATAAGCCACTTCGGCAAACTGTCTGCCCAATTGTCCTGCTGGTAGATAATGTAGCACCTGGGGTGCTGCTCCAGGATCCCATTCATATGTTCACATGCCTCATTTATCTGTGGATGCTGGGAAGAGCTAAGACCCTTGGTGGTCCCCAATAGCTTCAGAAACTCTTGCAAAAATTGCAACATGGACTCTGGGATCTGATATGATTCTCCCTGGCATCCCACACAGTCTGTACACATATTGCATGAATAATTTAGCTAAGGTGCATGCTGAAGGGATTTTTTAGCATGGCACAAAGTGCACCTGTTTAAAGAACAGGTCGGTTATTACCCAAAATATGGTGTTCCCCGAACTCTCTGGTAACTCTACTATAAAGTCCATTGAAATTTCTTTCCATGGTGCCTTAGACTACATCAAGGCTGGAGGAGTCCTGGTGACTTCCCCTGCTGTCTTTTTGTGGAAGCACATATGGGTCAGCTGGCTCTATGTCCCTTTTTAAAGACAGCCACCAGAATTGGCATTTCACCAGGTGTAAGATTTTTATGAAGCCAAAGTGCTCTGCTAGCTTTGAGTCATGGCTTTCCCAGAGGAACATTAAGCTCTTTGGGACATACAGTTTGCCCCCCACCCAGACTAGGTTATCCTGCAGCTTACATTCATTTTTGTGAGCTTGGAACCATTGATTTTCAGCAAGGCTTTCAGCACACTTCACAGGCTCTCCTCTACCTGGGGCAGGGATGAAATTCAGCAGGTTCTGATAGGTTCTGGAGAACCAGTAGCAGAAATTTTGAGTAGTTCGGAAAACCAGCAAATACCACCTCTGACTGGCCCCAGAGTGGGTGGGGATGGAGATTTTGCAATATCCTTCCCCCAGGAGTAGGAAGGGAATGGGGAGTTTGCAGTATCCTTCCCAAGCCATGCCCACCAAGCCACACCCACAGAACCGGTAGGGAAAAATTTTGAATTTCACCTCTGACCTGGGGCTTAAGTTTTCCCTGCGCTCTAGTGGTGACAGGCTGCCAACTGTCTGGATGGAATAACTGGCCTGATGGTTTTGGGCTTAGAGCTATTGTACTGCACTACTGTGGAAAGAGCATTGACTAGAAAGTTCCCCCCCCCCGGGAGATATTGCAGCATAAAATTGAATTGATTGAAGTACTGAGCTCAGTGGACCTGCTTGGGGGACAGCCCTCTTGGGATTTTCAAGGCTTCCAGATTTTATGGTCTGTCCACATCTCGAAGGGGGCCTTACTCTCTTCAAGGAAATGCCCCCACGGGAGGAATGCCCATCGCATCGCATACACCTCCTTTTTCCATACTGTCTATCTGCATTCGGTCTTAGTGAACTTTTTGAAGAAGTATGTGCATGACTGCAGGACCCCTTCCTCATTCTTTTGTTGTGGTACAGCTCCGACTGCCACATTGCTAGCATCTGCCTGAATTACAAATGGGGTTTTTGGGTTGGGATGCTTTAACGTTGGCTCTACTGTGAACAAGCCACTGAGTTTTTGGAATGCTGCCTGACATGCCATAGACCACTTTAGGGTCTGGCTAGGTTTAGGTTTCTCCTCCCATTTGGTTTTTAGGAGATTAGTGACAGGCAGCATGATTTGGGCAAACAAGGGAATGAATTGGTAGTAAAAGTTGGCAAACCCTAGGAAGCTTTAAAGTTGCTTCCTTGTGAGGGGAGGAGCCCAGTCCAGGACTGCCTGTACTTCCTCGGGATCCATCTCTATCCCCTTATGGAAGATGTGATACCCCAAGTGGCTCAATTTTGCTTTAGTGGAATTCACACTTGGACAGCTTAGCTTGCAACTGGGCTGTTTCAAGTTTCTTTAATATGTCCCTGACCAGTTTCACATGCTCTGCCATGGTTTTGGTGTAAATTAATATGTCATTCAGGTAAACTAGGACCCTATCAGGTCCACCATTGTGTCATACCATTCTGTTGGATGGTGGGGGAAGAAGGCTTGCTGGCATTTTTGAATTTTGCACATTGAAAGCTATGTGATGAGTTGCACTGTCTGCGTATAAGCCAAGCAACGGCAAGGGAAAACCCCAGGACTCCTCCAAACCATGGCAGAGCCTTCAGCACTGTAGAGAGAGATCTCCATGGATTTTATTGTGGAACTCTCTGAAATTTCAAGAAATACAGTTATATAGCTGATAACTGATTTATTTTCTAACCAAGTGCATTTTTATTCCCTGTCAGAAGATTCCTTCAGCATGAGGGTTGGCCAAATTATTTCTACACCATGTCTACTGGTTGCAGGGAGCACATCAACATATTATTTCATGCAATTCACCTCTCAATTCTGGAGAGCCTTTCTAAACCAGGGGCTTAGCTCCAGTTACCACCCTCAAACAAATGGAGTGTGAACATGGAAATTCTGTATTGGAAGAGTACCAATGCCTGAACTACCCCTCAACAACCCTCCGGTATCTTCGTTAAAGGAGTGGATCTCCCAACTGTGAAATACATGGCTGATGGTGAGGAAAGCCCTGATGGATGCATGAGAGGCTTATCAAAATTAAGCTGACAAGAAGCAAGTAGAACCCAAACCTTCAACATTGGCAACTGAATTTACCTCTCCATCCATTACCTACAGTCACTACAACCATCACAAAAATTAGGATCCCTGTTTGTGGGACCTTTCCCAATCAAGCGCGTCATTAACCCTGTAATCTTCTCTGCACTCTTTCTAGTCTCAACATTTTTAAAATATTGTGGTCCTGGAGACTGAAATTTTTTTATGGTAGTGATGCACTTCCTAGCCATCCCTCTACTTACCTTGGGTTGCCACTCTTTTTGTCAAATGTTGTTCTCATGTTCATTGAAACACAGCTCTTCTCAACTTCAAAACTTCAAAGTAGCTCTGTCTTCATCAGCTGTTACAGGCCCTATCAGCCTTTACTTTCTTCTTCCTTGCTACTGATATAATAAACTAGACCTTTTGGGTTGCTTTAGTTTCCCTGGAAAACTTGATTTCCTTTTTAAGGAACTTTTAGCCTTTTTAACTTACCTTTGCAAAACCTATTCTGGAAATCCCCGAGCCATAAAGTCTATAATAAAAGTAAGAACAATTTAAGATTGCAATAGGATTTGGAGTAACATTTTCAAATGACAAAGCAGAAATTCTATTTTTTTTCTTTCAATGCATGTAATCTGATAGAGACCAACTAAAAGTGTGCCTGTTTACATTGTGATGCTGCAGTGCCCTCCAGTGTTTACTATGTGTAATGGTGGCATAAGATTTTTCGAGAGCACCTTTTTAGACTAGGAAAGTTTAGAATTATAGATTCTTACTGTCCTCTAAACCAGTCACCCCCAATGTTTTTGGAAAGGTTGGCTTCATGGAAGACAATTTTTCCACAGACTGGGGAGGGGTATGGTTTCTGTTTCACTTGTTCACCTGCCGTTCGCCTCCAGCTGTGCGGCCTGGTTCCTAACGGACGTATTGGTCCATGTCCTGGGGGTTGGGGACCCTTGCTCTAAACAGGTTTTCCATGTTAGCAATAATAATAGAATCATGAAAACATGGGGCTGAAAGGGACCTTGGAGTTCTTCTAGTCCAACCCCCTGCCCAAGGCAGGAGAACTTTTGTATCCTGGACAAATGCCTGTCCAATAGTAGTGGGAAACAACATATATTCTGCAAGGGGTTTTCTGTAGTGGATACTTTTCCAATTCTACATGTTAGGGATGGCTGTGGACAGGAATAAATTTGACTCCTTACATTCATCCATTATCATTTTTTCACCCATTATCCAGTGGTGGGATTCAAAAAGGGGGGTCTCAAGTTTGATTTATCAACATTGCTTGGATCAACTGACGTTTACAACACATATCCTGGCGCCAGGCATCTGGGAACCTCTTTATCTTAGGATAGGAAGAGGGGCAATGTGAGTTAGTTTGAACGGAAAGGGCTCTGGGGAAATGTACACTCATCCGGATTCCCAGAGCAGAGGACTTTCACATCTTGTGTATTGGTCAGGATTTGCATTCTGCCTAATGGGGAGGGGCTCTAAGGTTTTTAAATGTACTTGCTTTGCTTAAGGGTATTTAGATCTTGCTTTGAATGAATGGGGTGTTATCACATTTGCTAATAAAAGAATCCTTTTGAACTACCTGGCTCAGAAGTTCATACTTTGTAAGCGAATGGAGAGACAATCCTTACACTGTGGCCATGGTTTATTGGGCGTGGTGTGGCTTGGTGGGCGTGGCTTGGTGGGCATAGCAGGGAAATCTCCATTCCCACCCCACTCCAGGGGAAGGTTACTGCAAAATCCCCATTTCCTCCCAATCAGCTGGGACTCGGGAGACAGAGAATAGATGGGGGTGGGGCCAGTCAGAGGTGGTATTTACCGGTTCTCCGAACTACTCAAAATTTCCGCTACCAGTTCTCCAGAACTGGTCAGAACCTGCTGAATTCCACCTCTGCCATTATCATATTTACACATGCCCTTGAAGATGCCCAACAATATTTATTCCTGAAAAAATGCATCTCATTGGAGTCTACTTTTTTAAGGTGATAGGAGAATACAAGACATCAGAGGAAGGCAACAAAGATGATGCAGGGGCTGGAGATAATGGCCTGTGAGAATAGGCTGAAGGAACCTAGGATGTTCTTCCTGGAGAAAAGAAGCCTCAAGGGACATAGGATACCAGGGTTCTGGTACATAAGAATATCATAACAGGAAAGATGACAGTTAGAAGATGCAACCACATTTCATCTCAATATAAGGAAAACTGTCTTCACCATAAAATCTTAACTACCGCATTTTTCGGAGTATAAGACGCACTGGAGTATAAGACGCACCTAGATTTTAGAGGAGGAAAACAAGGAAAAAAGTATTCTGAACCAAATGGTGTAGTAATATATTATTTAATAAAATACCAGTGTAGCAGAATACTTTTTACAACCATGTACACTTTTTACAAACTTCAAACTTGACAGCTTTAAGACTTGCGAACTTCAACTCCCAGAATTCCTCCTCCAGTCATGCTACCTCAGGAATGGGAGTTGAAGTCCACAAGTCTTAAACTTGTCAAGTTTGAAGACCCTTGCACCCTTAACCCCTAACCCAGGGGTCTTCAAACTTGACAGCTTTAAGACTAGTCAACTTCAACTCCCAGAATTCCTCCTCCAGTCATGTTAGATGGGGTAATTAGAAGGCAAAAACAATTTTTCCATTTTTCGCTCATTTTTTTGCAAAAACAGGGCATGCAGAGGGTTTGGAAAGCCTGCAGAGCACTCCTAGGGAGTTGGGGAAGGCAAAAATGCCCCCATTTTTGCAAAAAATGACCCGTTTTTCGCAAAAATGGGATGCAGGGGTGGGGCTTCTGGAGGCCAAAAATGGCTGTATTCGGTGTATAAGACACACCGACATTTCCACTCTCTTTTTGGGGGCAAAAAGATGCATCTTATACTCCGAAAAATACGGTAGTCATGAAACAGTTTTGTTGTGGGTTCTTCATCTCTGGAAATGTTTAAGAAGAGACTAGACCCATGATGGCGAACCTATGGCACGGGTGCCACAGGTGGCACCTGGAGCCATATATGCCGGCACACGAGCCATTGCCCTAGTTCAGCTCCAGCGCGCATGTGCACGCCAGCCAGCTAATTTTTGGCTCACACGGAAGCTCTGGGAGGGCATTTTCGGCCTCCAGAGGGCCTCTGGGGGGGCGGGGAGGTCATTTTTGCCCTTCCCAGGCTCCAGGGAAGCCTTTGGAGCCCGGGGAGGGCAACAAACGGGCCTACCAGAAGTCGGGAAGCAGGGGAGCGGGGGGGCGTGCATGCATGTGCAGGGGTGGAGCAGTGGGGGGGGGTCATGCATGCATGTGCAGGGGGTTGGGGTGAGTGGGGGGCATTGAATTATAAGTGTGGGCACACATGTGTGCTCGATAGCGCGCTCATGTGCATTTTCGGCACCCGAGGAAAAAAAGGTTCGCCATCACTGGACTAGACAGTCACTTCTCAAGGAGTACATATTTGATTTCTTGAACACTGCAGGGGGCATGGACTAGAATCTTTGCAGTAAATAAATATGAACATTCAGCCAAACAGTAAAATCTTCTGCAATTTTCCAGTTTAATATAGAACTTGATTTTTCCCTTTATTTTCTCCTGAAATTACTCAGCTAGTGGGAGAAGTGCTTTTTTTCAGCCTCTGGAGGCTTAATAATAGTCCAAGCCCATTGGGCATGTGGGAAGACCCCACTTCTTAGAACAGGGGTGTCAAACTCAAGGCTCAGGGGCCAGATCTGGCCTGCAGGGTACTTAGATCTGGCCCTCAGGGCCGGCTTGAAAACAGTGATGCTTCTACTAGTGAAAACGGGCTCCCGAGCTCTGTTTTCAGCTGCCATGGCCTCCTGCAACCCTCTGCCAGCGAACCCGTGCTCCATTTTCATTGGCAGAGGATTGAAGGAGGTTGTGGCAGCTGAAAACAGAACTCAGGAGCCCATTTTCACTGGCAAAGCGCTCAGGCCACCACAGGCACCCCCGACATGAATGACATTGAGCTGGCCATGCCCACCCTGGCCACGCTCACCCCAGCCCTCCCGAGGTCAAACACAACCCTGATGCGGCCCTCAAGGAAATCAAGTTTGATACCCCTGTCCTAGAAGAATGAAATATTTTGGGGAATATTAAAAGAAGCAGAATATTATATTTCCCCAAAGGAAGAAATGGAGAAACATGCTCTTAAAGACAGAAAGCAGACTCAGTCTTTCTTAATAGTCCCAGCATTTTGTGCCATTAAGAAAGATTGGGCGGCTTTCGGTTTGGCTCCGCGTTCTCCGAAGACGCTCCTCGTCGAGCGCCAGTCCCCGGTTCCGTTCAAGCTGCCAGTACAGCCGACAAACAGCTGACTGGCGGCCGAAAACCCCCTCCCCGGGCAAAGGGGAGGGTGAAGAGCAGGTGGGCACAGGTAGAGTCCCCCAAGTGTCCCAGGAGGAAATCCTGGGGCGCGAAGGGCGAGGGCTTCCTGGAAACCTGTCCAATGCTCCGGACCCGGGACATCTCCGCTTTTTAGCGGAGCAAGAAGATCGCGACCAACCCTGCTTTAAATAACAGATTTAACAGATTTTGGAACAGCAGCAGCAGAAAAAGGCAGGAGACAAGCTGGGCAAGTAACCATACTTAACTCTATGTTGATTCTCATTTCGGAAGCTACAAACTAGCAAGCTGTTTTAAAATGGCGATTGAAGTTTAAAAGGGCGTGGAAAAGCGAAAGTTATAAAGAAAGTTTCATTTTGCAGCCCTCTTCATGGAAACCTCTGATTCCGAGGGAATTTTTTCTCTCTCTCTTTCTTATCTTTGACTTTGGATTAAAAGAACAATTCAAATTTTAAAATCTAAATGGCTTCAGCATCTGGGAAGAATCTTTTCAATTATGGATTTGAATTTCTTTTTGTACACTTCTGAAAACGTTGGACTTTGATGAACTCTTTTCACTCTCTGATTTTGGATTAAAACTAAAAGCTTAATCTTAAATTTTAAATGGCTTCTAAATCTGGAAAGACTGTTTTTAATAAAGGATTTGAGCATCCCTCTGTTTATACTTCAAGAATGCAATCCACTTCTTACTTAATACCTCCACAGACTTTAACACCTGAAAATTTATTTAATACCTTAAAAGTTATGAAGAATGAACTGGTCATGGAATTCAATTCAAAAATTAATGAAATTAATAAGAAAATGCAGGCTGCCCTAGAGGAGATGGACATTAGACAACAACAACTGAGGAAGGATATGATATTTGCATTTCAAGTAATAGTAGTAAATATGGAAATTTTGGAGAAGGATGTGGAAGTAATTAAACAGTCTGTGACAACTTTGGGGGAAAACATAGACAAAACTCAAAACAATATTGAAAATTTTGAAACAGAGGTGTTAATGACTCAATTCAGAAGCATGGAATTTGCTTTAAGAATAAGAGGTTTAAAAGAGAAAAAACATGAAGATTTGAAAGGGAGGATGTTGGAAGCTCTGGTGCATGTGTCAGGAATGACTAAAGAAGAATTGGTCATGCAAATTGATAAGATATACCGTGTTAATTCTTGGATTGCTAAATAAAAACATCTGCCAAGGGACATTGTAATATATTTTACTACAAGGGCGTTACGTAATAAAATCCTACAGGCGACCTTCAAGAATAAGCTCCAGGTAAATGGACAGGAAATAATGACACTGAAAAAAATTCCTCCTAAAATGCTCAGAGCCAGAAAGGGTTATACCTTTCTCATGGAAGAACTTAAAAAACAGAACTTACAGTACAAATGGGATGCCCCAACGGGGATAGTGGTGAGATATTTTGAAAAAAGATACCGGCTCAACACGATAATGAAAGCTACTGATTTTTATGTTAAAGTTTTAAAGGCCAATATATCCAAAATTCCAGAAGGAAGAAGCATGAAAGCAACAGAAGAGGAGAAAGGAGAGTCATCGATAGTTGTTCAAACGGAAAGAGCGTTGATGATTCAAGGTGATTTACAGAGCCAGAGAGATGTTTATAATGTGGAAAAGGAGACAGAGGATCAGAGTCAGACAAGAGTAGAGCTGACAAATCAAAAATTGCCAAGCTACAAAAGGCTGCAAGAACCAGGTTCAAAACTTGACCGAGAGGAAGGAACGATTAGAGTTTGGTGCTAGTGTGGGACGTTATAGGACAGATGGAGAGATGAACGAAAATTGACATTTTGCAGTAAGAAGATTATTGAGGAAATGATTTTGATGGTTGTGTTTTTCTTTTTTGTTTTGCTTTGTCTTTCCTTCTTCTTTTTATTACTATATTTCAAAATAATTAAAGATTTAGAATTTTTGCGAAATTAGTAACTTGATATATTGTAATGTTAGGTTATTAATAATGTGTTTGACTTTAAGATTAAGTTTAAAATTTTCTGAGTTATAAGGGGTTAAAGGAATCTAGAAATATTGGAAGTAACATTTTGTTAGAATATTTTAAATCTTTATGTATATTGATGAGGTATAATGAAGAAGGAAGTTTTACTTAATATTTATTTAATATTTACTAAATTTTTACTTAATATTGAGGAAATGATGTTGATGGTTATAACTGAATGAAATGGTGAAAGAAAGATTTCTTCTTCTTTTCCTTTTTTCTTTTCTTTTTATTATTATACTAGATTATACAAAGATTATATAAAGGAAAGATATTTAGTGGAATAAATTAGCAGCCTGAAATATTGAAATGGTGTTTGATTAACAATATGCTTGATTTTTAGATTATGCTTAAAAAGTTTTGAACAACATGGAGTTAAAGATTTAAAGAAATGTGGAAATTAAGAATTTTTTTAGTATAATTTAAATTTATTTTAATGAATAATATGCCCTGGGCTTTTTCTGGGAAGTCGGGGGGGGGGGGGTAAGAGGGGGGAGGGGGGAAGTTGGTGAGTTATTTGAAATTTTAGGAGCATCTCATAGCTGCTGTCACAAGATATTTGCCTTGGGGGAGGTTGCTTTCTATTGCAGAAGAAAGAGAGAGAGGAAAGAAAGAAAGAAAGAAAGAAAGAAAGAAAGAAAGAAAGAAAGAAAGAAAGAAAGAAAGAAAGAAAGAAAGAAAGAAAGAAAGAAAGAAAGAAAGAAAGAAAGAAAGAAAGAAAGAAAGAAAGAAAGAAAGAAAGAAAGAAAGAAAGAAAGAAAGAAAGAAAGAAAGAAAGAAAGAAAGAAAGAAAGAAAGAGGGAGGGAGGGAGGGAGGGAGGGAGGAAGAGAAGGAGAAAGAAAGAAAGAAAGAAAGAAAGACAGACAGACAGACAGACAGACAGACAGACAGACAGACAGACAGAAAGAAAGAAAGAAAGAAAGAAGATGGAAGTTAGGAAGGAAGAAAGAAAGAAAGAAAGAAAGAGAAAGAAAGAAAGAAGTTAGGAAGGAAGGAAGGAAGGAAGGAAGGAAGGAAGGAAGGAAGGAAGGAAGACAGAAAGAAAGAAAGGAAGGAAGGAAGGAAGGAAGGAAGGAAGGAAGGAAGGAAGGAAGGAAGAAAGAAGGAAGTTAGGAAGGAAGAAAGAAAGAGAGAAAGAAAGAAAAAAAGATGTTAGGAAGGAAGAAAGACAGAAAGAAAAAGAAATATGGTAGGAGGGGTAGTCTTATATGGCGAGCATATCCCAAACTTTATATTTTAACTAGAAAAGTTGGGGGTCATCTTATATGCCCAGTCGTCTTATATGCCGGAACATACGGTAATACCAGAATATAATATACTGGAATACTAGATGATGCCTTTGTATACTTGCATGCTATAAACATTTGTTTCCTGCAAATAATAAATAAATAAATAAATAAATAAATAAATAAATAAATAAATAAATAAATAAATAAATAAATAAATAAATAAATAAATAAATAAATAAATAAATAAATAAATAAATAAACAAACAAACAAACAAACAAACAAAGATAGATAGATAGATAGATATAGATATAGATATAGATATAGATATAGATATAGATATAGATATAGATATAGATATAGATATAGATATAGATATAGATATAGATATAGATATAGATATAGATACACACACACACACACACACACACTTACAGGAAACAAATGGGTTAAAGGTACTGCCTTATAGGCAGGCTGCCAGGTTCAAATCCTAGTAAGGGTATGGCTAGCTGATGAGAGCTAAATAGCTTGAAATAGATCTATACTAGCCTCCCTTCATTTTCATTATCAGCAAAAAAAATGTGTTACATACATACACATATACATACACATACTATAACAGTAATGTATATAGTATATTACTGTAGCAGTAAAGTGACTTAAGATGCTTACTGCACAAGCTATGTCTGGTCTGGACAACTGTGACAGATATAACAAGCTCCCTATTGCAGACTAATATATCTCTTGATCACATGCTTCACTTTTGTCCTCACCCAAATTGTTGTGAAAATCTGTGCTCATAGGTATTGGAGCAGAATTACAATCCTTCCTGTTGTATCTCTCCAACAGCTGTTCAATTTTTCTTATTTGACTGAGAACACAACCACCTTTCTCAGTTTTTTGTATCTCTACACCGAGATAATTTTTTAATTCTCCCAAATCTTTTAAATTTTTTTCTCTAATTGATTAGCAAATTCCTTTTTCTGTGACAGATGTTTTGCAATGAAACAGAGATCATCTACAAATGCTAATAATTGACAATCCCCACCTTGTATCTTTCCAGTATATATGCAACCATCAGCCTTGCAACTCTTGAACTCAAGACCCTTCAATGCAGTATCTAAACAGATATTCCAATTCCTGGCTGACTGCTTCAGCCCTAAATTGCCTTGTTCAATTTATATACAATGTTAGGCCTTTTGCTTTCATACCCTGGTGCTTGAACCATGTAAATTTCTTCCTCTAATTCTGCATTGAGGAATGCAGTGGTTATGTCAAAATGCCAAATTTTATGGCCACGTGCCGCTGCCAACACTAGTGCCAACCTTATGCTTTCACTCTTCATTGTTGGTGTGAAAACCTCATCTGCAACCTTGTTGCAAAGTCATAGATGTGAACACTTTATGTTCACCCATGGATTTCATTTCTTTGTCTATGGCTTCTTTCCACTTTACTTGTTCAATTTTGGATAATGTCAATATTTCCTGATAGTTTCTTGACTCATACCACACATTACACACCTTAACTTTACTAGCAGAATATCTGTCAGTTGGAATTCCCTTGTTCCATTGCTCTGAGCTGTGTGGCATTGACTGCTCTTGTGTTTCAACCCTCTCTTGCTTCATATCTGAGTCATCATGTTCTCCTGACTCCTTTTCTTGTTCTTTTTCAGTTTCTCCTCCCTGAACACTGACACCATCACTAAGTGAATTACTGTCACTAAGTGGATCACTGTCACTAAGTGGATCATTCAAAAAAAGGCATCAATTCTGTTCCAATCTGCTCTGCAAAGCTAGCAGACCTGGAAATGACTATTCCTTTGCTCCCATCACTAAAGCAATAGCTCTTTGAGCCAGGCTCTTAGCCCATAAACCTAAGCTTTCTAGCCTTTGGTTGACCTTTTCTCCTGATTGCTTTTGGAATATGCACCCATGCATTGCTTCCAAAAACCCTTAAATGTGCCAGAGATGGCTTTCTCTCATATAGCACAGCATATGGAGTATCATTAATTGAGGAACTCCATAGCCTATTGATTAAATAATTAGCAATCAACATGGCTTCACCCCAATATGACCTGCTCAGGCCAGAATCCTCCAGCAGTGAGTCCTTCATTGTTTGTAACACACCATTCTGTCACTCAGCCATGCCATTCTCAGCTGCTGTATATGGATTAGTGTGTCTGTGTTTTATTCCTAACTGTCCCAACCACTGTTGAAAACTTGCTGACATGAATTCTGAACCTCTGTCAGTTTGCAGCTGACATACCTGTCAGCTGCATATCTTCATATCATACATATCTTCTTTCTATGAAGCTTACCCATTGCTTAAATTTCTGTAGCACCTCTATTTTACTCTTTAGTAAATAGCAGAAACCAATATCTGCTGTAGTAATCTACAATGACCAGTGCATACTTTGCTCCTCCCAAACTAGCTTGCAATGGTCCCACCAAATCTGCATGTACCAGCTCTAGAGCTTTTGTTGTCTGCCTTGTGCTACTCTTGCTGACTGGGAATGTCTTGGACTTTGATGACTTACATACTGCACAGTCCTTACACCAGTAGTGGGTTTCAATTACCTTCGCTACTGGTTTGCTATTGGGAGCACGTGCATGTGTGTGTGCGCGCGGCACTTCTGCTCATGCGCAGAGATGTCTGGGTGGGTGGGCGGAGCCTCCCTCCACCGCTACCAGTTCACCAGATCCGGGGCAAACCGGTAGCAACCCACCACTGCCTTACACCCTTTTAAGTTTAACCCTTCTCCAAACTGTTGCATCCTTTGCAAAACTCTGAAATTTTGGCCAAGCTTTCTGTGCAAGAGATGAATGCATGAATCATGTTGTGCCACATTTCCAAATGTTTGGGCACATTGAAACTTTTGTCCTGCAACACATAAAGATTACCCTGCTTTATGCCCTGTGCACATACATTCCCATTTCTCTTTATAAGGCACTTCACAAATGTGGTCTCAAACCCTTTTTGGTCTAGACTAGAGACACTCGGTAAATTATGCTCCATTTCAGGCACACACAATATGTTACTAAACTTTTCCTTCAGACATGGAATCACCACACTGCCTTTTCCAATGACTTTAGCCTTCTGGCTAAAGTAGGCTACTACATCTCCTCCAGCTGGATCCATTCTGAAAAACAATTATTAACAATTGTTTGACTAGCACCCACTGTCTATTAACAATTTGTCTCTGCTATTACACTAGCTAACTTTTGCAACAGCAGCCTGTCCACCTGTTGTATCCTCTTTTTTTGCAAACAGTCTTTCTTCAAATGAGTCTTATCACCACAGATGAGACACCACCGCTCTGTTTCTTTCTTTGTAGAAAATCTTTGCTGGGCTGTAATCTGGTCTCTTCTGTTACTCTGGTCTATGCAGACATCATCTCTGCAGACAAACTGTCTTTGATGTTCTCTCTCTGCTCCTTGAGCCCCCACCTCAGGAATTTCTCCTTGTGGCTTTCTCTAAAATGGTGTTTGTTTTCTTCTTAACTCAAACAGGCTTTAAGAGCTTCCATTCTTAAATCCTGTTCTGGTTTGCACTGAAAAACAGCTAAAACAATGTCCCACATTTCATCAAGACTATTTAACACCAACAATACCTTCTGAGATTCAGGAATATGCATGCCACGCAGTTTCAATTCAATAAATAAAGTTTGCATTCACAGCAAATGCTTCTCCACATTCTCCTGTGGTAACAGTCTGTCTCTGTACAATTGTCTCGATAATTGCACAATATTGCATGCTGATGCACTCACATTTCTCAATTTCAGCCAAACCTCTTTTGCAGTTTTTAAATTAGCTACATTCAGGAATTGTTCATCTTCTAAACTTAAAATGATGTAGGCCAGTGCCTTATCATACTGCCTTTGATCTGCTGCTGCTAATGGTGCCTGGGGTGGATTAATAACAATATCCCAGAGCTCAGGAAGCATTCCATTTTTGCAGCCCAAATAATATAATTCTTCTGTTCCCAATCGAGGCAGAGAGCTCTCCTTGAATTCAACAGCCATCCTGCAAGCCTTCTCTGCCTTGTTCCTTTTACTTTTTTTTTAACACAGGTAGTCCCTCAGCTTGATTACAGTTCAGTCTTACTGTGTCTGGTGTGCTCTGGGCCCATAACCTGTTAGAGTTTGCAGCAATCCAACAAGCACACAAGTAAATAATTCAGCAGGATTCATTTATATAAGAAAGTTCTTTATATACAATACCATAAGCAGAAGCCAGAAGCCAGTAGTACAGAATCAATAATCACAGAAGCTATAGAATCACAGAAGCATTCATATATATATACAGATCAGTGAACCTAAGCCACACCCATGCTCTGAGCCATCTGGGTCACCAAACAGTCCCCATTGGCTGACCTGTTACCATGTCTACTCCAATTCATGAACCCTTATATACTGACACTTTTCCCATAAGGAGGGATGCCTGTCAACTCTGAAGTTAGTCTGAGTGAGGCTATCTTGGAGGCTTCAGTGTTGCCACAATGGTGTCAATGGATATGGAGGAGGGGAATAGAGATAGCTGGGGTCTTGTAGCCAAAACAAAATAGTTTCCCCTGAGAACCAAGGACATTCCCACAGATGGCTGAAGAGAGGAGGAGTGACGTTCCCAAGCAACCAGATAGCACCTTGATTGGACCATGTGACTGATTGGGAAAGGGGAAAAATCTTTTACTTTTAATTGGGTGAAGAGCATGGGAACCTTTAGAATCAGTTTTCACCAATCTGTGCCAATATGATATATTCAATAAAACTGTTCTTTGAGGAATCTACCTCCAAGTTTATTTATTTATTTATTTATTTTGGTATTCTTATATGCCGCCCAACTCCCGAAGGACTCAGGGTGGCGCACAACAGAGGAAAATACAAGAATAAACCAAATATTAAATATTAATTAAAAACAGATATAAAAATTTAAAAACACAATATAAAAAAATATCGAACAACCATTCAACAACCATACATACTTGGGGGTGAGCTCGAGTGGATTAGGCTCTACCCCCAGCCTGCAGGAAAAGCCATGTCTTAACGGCTTTTCGGAAGGCCAGCAGAGTGGGGATAGTTCGGGTCTCTGGGGGAAGTTGGTTCCAGAGCACGGGGCCAGCCACAGAGAAGGCTCTCCCCCTAGGGCCCGCCAGCTGGCATTGCTTGGCTGACAGGACCTGGAGGAGGCCAACTCTGTGGGCCCTAACCGGTCGGAGGGAAGTATGAGGCAGAATGCGGTCCCGGAGATAGCCTGGCCCTAAGCCATGAAGGGCTTTAAAGATGGTGATCAACACCTTGAATTGGACCCGGAGACCGATGGGCAACCAATGCAGCTGGCGGAGTATAGGTGTCACGTGGGTGTACCTTGGCACACCCACCACAGCATGCGCAGCCGCATTTTGCACCAACTGAAGTCTCCGGATACTCTTCAAGGGTAGCCCCATGTATTTATTTATTATTTATTTATTATGGTGTTCTTATATGCCGCCCAACTCCTGAAGGACTCAGGGCGGCGTACAACAGAGAAAAATACAAGACACCAATTTCATAATATTACATTTAAAAAACAGATATAAAAATTAAAAAACACAATGTTTAAAATCATCCAATACTCACTCAACAACCATACATACTTGGGGGTGAGCTCGAGTGGATTAAGCTCTACCCCCAGCCTGCAGGAAAAGCCATGTCTTGACAGCTTTCCGGAAGGCCAGCAGAGTGGGGATAGTTCGGGTCTCTGGGGGAAGTTGGTTCCAGAGCGCGGGGCCTGCCACAGAGAAGGCTCTCCCCCTAGGGCCTGCCAGGCGGCATTGCTTGGCCGACGGGACCTGTAGGAGGCCAACTCTGTGGGCCCTAACCAGTCGGAGGGAAGTATGAGGCAGAATGCGGTCCCGGAGATAGCCTGGCCCTAAGCCATGAAGGGCTTTAAAGATGGTGATCAACACCTTGAATTGGACCCAGAGACTGATGGGCAACCAATGCAGCTGGCGGAGTATAGGTGTCACGTGGGTGTACCTTGGCACACCCACCACAGCACGCGCAGCCGCATTTTGCACCAGCTGAAGTCTCCGGATACTCTTCAAGGGTAGTCCCATGTAGAGCGCGTTGCAGTAGTCCAAGCACGAGGTGACAAGGGCATGAGTGACCATGAGTAGAGCCTCCTTCTCCAGGTATGGCCGCAACTGGTGCACCAGGCGAACCTGTGCAAAGGCCTCCCTAGCCACAGCAGAAAGATGGTGATCCAATTTTAGCTGTGGATCTAGGAGGACCCCCAAGTTGCGGACCTGATCTGAGGGGGTCAGTTTCGCTCCCTCGAACGACAAGGAGGGACAGTTGTCATAGTCCTTAGGAGGCAGTATCCAAAGCCACTCAGTCTTGTCGGGATTAAGTCTGAGTCTGTTCCTCCCCATCCAGATCTTAATGTCATCCAGGCATCGGCACATTACATCAACTGCCTCACTGAAGTCAGACGGGGTGGTGATGTACAGCTGGGTGTCATCAGCGTACTGGTGGAAACACACCCCATGTCTGCGGATGATCTCCCCCAGCGGTTTCATGTAAATGTTAAACAGGATGGGCGAGAGAACCGACCCCTGAGGCACCCCACATGATAGGGGCCTAGGGGACGATCTCTGTCCTCCTGCTAACACCGACTGCATCCTATTGGCGAGATAAGAGGAGAACCACCGCAAAACGGTGCCTCCCATCCCCAACTCACCGAGACGATGCAGAAGGATACCATGGTCGATGGTATCGAAAGCCGCTGAGAGGTCAAGTAGCACCAGGATGGAGGAGTTCCCCCCATCCCGGGCCCGCCAGAGATCATCCATCAGAGCGACCAAGGCAGTTTCTGTACTGTAGCTGCGCCTGAAGCCCAACTGATAAGGATCTAGATGGTCTGTTTCATCCAGAAGTCGTAGAAGCTGAGTCACCACCACCTTCTCCACAACTTTCCCTAAAAAAGGTAAGTTGGAGACCGGATGATAGTTCTTCAAGTCAGCTGGATCCAGGGAAGGCTTCTTCAGGAGGGGTCGCACCACCGCAGCTTTTAACGACTGCGGTATGGATCCCTCCCTCAAAGAAGCGGTGACCACCGCCTGGATCCAGCTGCGTGCCACCTCTCTGCTGGCCGAGACCAGCCAGGAGGGGCACTGATCCAATAAACAGGTGGAGGTACCCATCGCTCCCACAGCCCTGTCCACATCCTCGGGAGAAACAGGCCCAAACTCTTCCCATAATGGTGGACTAAGACTTGCCCCTGTCAACTCTATGGACTCTGCCCTGCCAGAGTCCAGGTTCGACCGAATCTGAGCGACTTTATCTGACAGAAACTCAGCGAATTCCTCAGCTCTGCCTTGTAAGTGTTCCTTTTGCAAGGAGGGAGCGAGTCACCCTAAACAAGGCGGCTGGACGAGAATCTGCGGACGCAATAAGAGCAGAAAAATAGGATCGTTTTGCCGCCCTTATCACCAGTAAATAAGATCTGATGTAAATTCTTAATAGTGTTCGGTCAGACTCGGTTTTTCTGGCCCTCCAGCGGCGCTCCAGACTCTTCTGGCGTTTCATCTCCCGGAGCTCCTCGGTAAACCAGGGAGCTTTCCGGGATCCACTGCCACGGAGAGGTCGCTTAGGCGCAATTCGGTCTAAGGCCCCTGATGCTGCGATGTTCCAAGCAGCCACCAGGGAATCAGCTGAATTGTGTACCAGGGTTTCAGGTATTTCCCCAAGTTCCCTCTGGAATCCTTCCGGCTCCATTAGGCGCCTGGGGCGGAACCACCTAGTCGGTCCCGCCTCCCTGCGGGGGAGGAATGGGGCTGCGAAATCCAACCTCAGTAGGAAATGATCTGACCATGACAGTGGGGTGATGACTATGTCCCTTTTCTTCAGATCATCTCTCCATTGCCCCGAGAGAAACACTAGGTCGAGCGTGTGACCACCCTCATGAGTCGGACCCTGGATTACTTGGGTCAGGTCCATGGTTGTCATGGAATCCATGAACTCCTGAGCTACCCCAGAGGTTTCGCCAGCAGATGGCAAGTTGAAGTCCCCCAGCACCATAAGCCTAGGGAACTCAACTGCCAAGCCGGCTACTGCCTCGAGCAACTCAGGCAGGGCCTTACTTACGCAGCTGGGAGGCAGGTACATTAAGAAAAGGCCCACCTGAACCCCTAAGTCCAACTTCAGAAGGAGCATCTCACACCCAACAATCTCTGGGGCAGGGATCCTACGAGGATGCAGATTTCTGCATGTTATTATTGCCACTCCTCCCCCCCTTCCCTGGGGTTGAGAATGATGCTGCACCGAGAAACCGGCTGGGCATATCTCGGAGAGAGCTACTCCCCCCTCCTGCCCCAGCCAGGTCTCGGTAACACACACCAGGTCTGCCCCCTCCTCTGTGATTAAATCACGTTTGCTATGGATGTATTACTTGGAATCCTGACATTAAACCAAGTCTACTAACTTCTTTGCTCCAGCCGGAGCCACTCTCCAGGTCCTGAGCCCCGGCTGCTTACCCAGTCTACCCAGGCAGCAGAAAGACTCAGGGAAGACATCAAGATGGAAAAGAAAGGGGAAGAAGCAGTGGGTGCCAACGGAGGAATCATGGAGAGCATGCAGACCCCTTCGAAAACCCAACGGGCGGCAGAAGTGGTGGCGGAGATCTCAAACCAGGTGGGTGCCTGGCCAAAAGTCTGGAATGAGTGGCTGGCCACCGGGGACCTATACCAAGCAGAGGAGGACTTCAGATGCTGAGCCTCATCCCAAGAGCCAGTGAGACCAGATAGTCGGTGACCACAGTCCTTGAGTGGAGGGTGAAGTGACTGCTAGACCTGGATGACTCCGAGGACTGGAGATACCAGACAGCAGTTTAGATAGATTAACAGAATTGGAAGGGACCTTGTAGGTAATCTAGTCCAACCCCCTGCCCAAGCAGGAGACCCTACACCATTTCTGACAAATGGCAGTCCAATCTCTTCTTGATCTACCTCAGAGTTCTGTTAGCTATGGATGTATTACTTGGAACCCTGACATTTGTTGTAAATCTTTGCTCATTCTGAGACTTTACTTTCCTGCTTTCTTCTTTGCAGATTCTGGCTATTTGCTGATATTCTGCCTTAGTTATGTTTCCCTCTTTCCATTTTTTGTACTTTTCCTTTTTGTCCTTTAGTTTATTAGAGAGATTTATGTGCAACCATGCTGGTTTCTTCTTGGATTTCTTTATTTTCTTTTTCAGTGGCATTATGCTGGACTGGACTTTTATGATCATATTTTTCAGAGTTTCCCAAGCTTCTTGAGTTGTTTTCCCCTTTAGGATTTTCATCCAAGGAATCTTTACCAAGTTCTCTCTGAGTTTATTAAAATCAGCTCTTTTAAAATCTAAGACTCTGGTATCATTGTGTTCTATTGCTTGTGTTTGCATTATATTGAATTTCAGTATGACATGGTCACTCTCACTCAAGGTTCCTGCAGTTTCAACTTCCTCTATCACTGTTTCTCTGTTCATGAGAACTAAGTCCAGTATGGCTGCCCCTCTAGTTCCCACACATTATCAGTTGCAGAATTAGTCTTTCAGTTGATGTCAGGGTAATTGAAGTTCCCCATTACTATTGTAGTTTGTTTCCTACATATGTTTGTTAATTGGTTAGCAAAAGGTATGCCTATTTTTTCTGCTTGGTTGGGTGACCTGTAGTATACATCTATGGCCATGTCATTCTCTTTTTTTCTTTTATATTGACCCATATGCATTCTAGGAGATTTTCATCTTTGGTTTCATGCATTTCTGTAGCAATATAGTGGTCTTTTACATACAGTGCAGCTCCACCTCTTCTTTTATGGGGTCTGGTTGTTTTGAACAGTTTGTATCCTTCTATCAGTATGTTCCAGTCATTGGTTTCATCTCACCAAGTTTCAGTGATTCCAACTATATCATATCTACCTTCATGTATTAATAATTCAAGTTCACCCTGTTTGTTCCCCAAACTTTGTGCATTTGTGTATAAGCATTTGAGATCTTTATGTCTGACTCTGGATATGCTTCCTATGTTTCCTATTTGGTATTTGTCTTCCTTCCCATCCCTCCTTATCTCATTATTTGATTTGTTTTCTAGGGTTTTTTGCTTGGAATTAGGTCCTGGAGATCCTAAAGATTGGTCAGTCTCCCCCCTCAATTTTAGTTTAAAGCCCTCTTGATAAGTTTCAGTCATTTTCTGAAAACATTCTTCAGAGTTTTTGTGAGGTGCAGTCCATCCCTTGCAAAAAGCCCATTGCAGTGGTAGTGCAGACCATGGTCCAGGAATCCAAAGTTCTTTTGGCAACACCAACTCTTTAGCTAGTGGTTCACTTGTGGCTCTGGAGCAGGCGGCAACCATGGTTTGCACTCCGCCAGGCCTGGAGCTTGGGTCTTGATCAGGCTGCTGCTTCAATGAAGCAGAAAGCCATGCAGCATGTCAGAATCGACTCCCCACCACCTCTGCCCAGCTGCTGAGCCTGCTGCACCTGCTGCTGCTGGCCTTGCAGGGCCTCATCACTCTCCTGGCTGCACTGCTCCTGCCTGGCTTGGGGCAACTTGTCCCAGATCTCTGGAGCACCTTCCCCATCACCGGCCTTCACCAGCAGTTGCGCTGCCCTGCATGAGCTCTATGGCAGCCCTGCAGTGGGATGGAGGAGGGAGGGGGAGACCTCCCCTTCCTCCTTTACACCCCAAAACCCCGTCTTCCCTGGCCACCGGGCCCCCAGCCTGTACCCCTCTCACTGGAGCAAGACGTGCAAGTCAATATTACCTGTGGAAGTCTCTCAGTGCAATGCTCTGTGGCAGCTTTGGAGCAAACCTCCGCCTTCCCTGCACAGGATTGCAAGGCTGAAGGCTTCGGATAGAGCATTTAGACATTTAGAATCTGTAGATTGGTATAAAAATAGTATATTGAAATATTGAATAATCAAAGAATGAAAGATTATAATTCAACAAAATGTGTATTATTACTAAAACTTTATAAAAGTGTCAGTTGTACTAAATATGAAGAATATTGCTTTATAACCTTATTTGTACTAAAATGTAAGACACTCTCGTACCACACTGTTCACACAATGATATGTTTGTAAAATAAAAAATAAAAAATAAAAAACTTTTTTAAAAAAGAAAAGGTGATATTCTAACGTATCATTTAAATTTTTGAAATTTAGGGGAAAATGTCTAATTTAAAATTTAAAGTTCTAGCAGTTTATTTAAAATGTCGAATTTTAAAATTTTCAGTGTTGAGTGGGGCTTAAATGTTCATTCTTATACAGTTCATTCTTATACTGTAATGGAATATTCTATAATTATCCCTTTCCACCCTGCCTTCTTGTGATCCTTTCCCTCCCTGCCTCCTGGTGAGCTTTATTTGTCCCTTTTTTCCCCTACCCCTGCATAAATCTGGACCCCTGTATAAATGGATAACTGTGTTCCTGTCAAACAGGCTACAAGTGGTCAAAATAGGAAGCGCTCTACCAAATCCTGTACCTGTTAACAGCGGTGTCCCCCAAGGCAGCGTTTTAGGACCAACACTCTTTATACTTTACATAAATGACCTTTGTGATCATATTAAAAGCAGCTGCATCCTCTTCGCTGATGATGCAAAACTATTCAACACCACCAACAATGCTGCTACCCTTCAAAAAGACCTTGACTATGTATCAGAATAGTCAAACAAGTGGCAACTTCAAATATCAATCAACAAATACTCAGTTTTACACATTGGCAAAAATAATCAGAACATTACAGGCTAGATGATCATGACCTTGTTGACGATCCTCACTCAGTTAAGGACCTTGGAGTACTCATCTCTAATGATCTAAGTGCCAGAACCCACTGCAACAGCATTGCCAAAAAGGCATTAAGAGTGGTTAACCTAATCTTGCATAGCTTCTTCTCTGGTAATATTGTACTTTTAACTAGAGCATATAAAACATTTGCTAGACCAATTCTCGAATACAGCTCATCTGTCTGGAATCCGCACTACATATCAGACATTAACACAATTGAGAATGTCCAGAGATATTTCATGAGAAGAGTCCTCCACTCCTCTGTTCTCAAGAAAATACCTTATGCCACCAGACTTGAAATTTTGGGCCTAGACAATTTAGAACTATGCCACCTTCGATCTGACCTAAGTGTAGCACACAAAATTATCTGCTACAATGTCCTATCTGTCAGCTTCAACCGCAACAATACACGAGCACACAACAGATACAAACTTAACGTAAATCGCTCCAAACTTGATTGCAAAAAATACGACTTCAGCAACAGAGTGATCAATGCCTGGAATGCATTACCTGACTCTGTAGTTTCTTCCCCAAACCCCCAAAACTTTAACTTTAGACTATCTACCGTTGACCTCACCCCATTCCTAAGAGGTCTGTAAGGGGCGTGTATAAGCACACCAGCATCCCTGTCCTAATGTCCCCATGTATTCGCAACCATCTCATGTACTCATAACCATGTTTATACTTTTTCTGTAATCATATATATCCTTGACAAAATAAATAAATAACATTAATAACATTAATAAAATATGTTCCGTGCTTGCTATAGATCAGCCTATGAGCAGCTATAAAGAAAGAAATTTGGAAAAGTATTTGTCTCAACAGGCATATTCTGAAAGTTCAGGGCAGCTAGCAATCAAGAAGCATTGCTTCCAGGCCCCCACCCTTTTGGTTACTGGACTCTATATTTTATGTTGCAAGCATTTCAGGAAAAATGCAGGGTTAATGAGGCTTAGAACATAGTAAATGGACAGATGGGTGGGTGGGAAGGCAAGTGGAGAAGCAATTGGAGTGGAACCTAAAGTAAGCCCAGGAATGAAGCCAGGAGGAGAAGCAAGCAGAGAAGCATTTGCTGGTTCTGGGAGTGCAGCCCAGCACAAATGATCTCTTTGGTTGTTTTTCAGGAAGCAGAAGAAGGAGAAATAGCTCAGCTGGAGACACATATGGAAAACTGTAAAACCTTTGGCTCAAACCCAAGGAAAAAGTGAGGTGAAATATTAAATGGGAAGTAGCAGTTTATAAATCTGACACCCCTTCACTGTGGCTGGCTTTTTCTTCCCCCTTCTCATCCCCAGACCACCCTCTACTGGGTTGTGTTTAGCTGCTAGAGAGGGAAAGGAAGCCCAGAAATGCCCCTCTCCCCCCGCTACACATTCTCTAGAGCATGGTCCCGCCTGTCCCAAAGAAGCAGCCAAAGGGAGGATGTTTGGCTTCAGAATCATTTGGCTTTTCTGCTCTTAACTGATGTCATTACACGATCGCCCAGCTGATTGGCTGACTGCCAGAGCCTCCATCTGTATCCAGATTTGTACCGCAACCACAGATTTTTATTCCTGGTTTGCCTTTCTTGTTCTGTTTTTCTATGCATGCAAAGCAAGTCTAAGGATAGAGATTCAGTCATGTTCAAAAAGAATGAAAATTGAGTTCCGTCTCTAATCTAAATGAGTCCCTCATTTCTGTGTTTGCGTATAGTTTTTGTAGCTTCACATAGACTTGATTACAGATGCCTCTAATTTTCATAGACCTCTTAGTGACAGCCTCTCCCTTTGAGCAGAGGGGGATATCAGAGGATAACAGCGCTGAGCTACAAATCACTCCCCCCCCTTTTTTTGTACATTGCCTTGATGCAAAAAGGGGAAACAATATTGTCAGATGGAGTCAGGGATGAACATGAGCTGAGCAAATAGCTAACAATCTAAAATTTGTGACTATAAGAATAGACTAGGGGACATGTCTGGTAAGTTGTTGTCCCAATCAGGAGGTGACACAGAGCTGGCAAGAGGAAGGGGGTGAGTAGATCCTGGATTTAAGGTTAAACAAGTTAAGGTTTTAGGTTTATCTCTAGAGTAGCTTGATTTTAAATGACATAATTAATTCACTGGAATTTACAACCAGATTAGAGAAAATCTGATAGTCTTATAATACTTGAATAATCTGTTTATTAAACCATAAATAAAATTGTTTTCTGCAACTTAAAGTGAGCTTTTCATCTCCTCAGAAATAAGTATCACTTTAAATTCATTCCATAATTCCTCTTGTTCCCTATCAATGAAAGTCAGGACTTGCCTGATGATTTCCTTGAAAATAATGGGTACTGTATATGTTCAAATCATATCATGGAAACTGACTGGTTTTCTTCCTCTTCTGTAGCTTAACTTGGAATTTGTACATGAACAGTTCATGATTTGTTTTATAATCAACTCTTGGCCATGTCTTTCAGACTGTGTGTAAGGCTTGCCTTCCCAACCACATTCAAAGTACGAACTTCTGAGTCAGTGTTTCAAAAGGATTCCTTTATTTAGCAGTTGTATGACAGTCCATTCATTCAAAGCAAGGTATAAATGCCTCCAGGCAAGGCAAGCATATTTAACCTTAATGCCCCTCCCCATTAGGCAGGATGCAAGAGTAAAGCAATTTACAAAGTGTGAAACTTCTTTCCTGGGAGTACAGATGGCTATATGTTCCCAGACCCTTCCGTTCAACTGACTTGCATTGCCCCTCATAAACCCTATCTTAAGATGAGAAGGTTCCCAGGTGTCTAGGATCCGGATATCTGTTATAACCGTTTGATCAAGCAGAACCAAGACCCCCCTTCTCCTTTTGAATGGCAGAGTCTGGAGTCTGACATGCTGCCCCCTTAAGAGAAAAAAAGGTCCACCTGTAAGACATAAGCAGAATCAATTATGATATATTGACAAGGTTTGTTAGGGTATTGGGAGTGAAATCTTCTCAATAAGATGGGAGCTTTAACATGTTGTTTAGCGACCCACTCGTTCTGTGAGGAAGGCAAATGTTTCCAAGCTACCAAATACTGGATCTTCCCTCTGTGGATCCTAGAGTCAAGAATTTCCTTGATTTCAAAGTGTTGTTCCCCTTCTATCATGATTGGGGCAGGTGGTGCAGATACCACCGGTCTAAATGATGAGGTTACCTCTCTCTTGAGTAAACTAATGTGAAATACTGGGTGGACTTGTCTAAGTGTTTTTGGAAGAGCCAATTCAACCACTACTGGGTTGATGATCCTGCTAATAGTGAAAGGTCCAATGAAATTAGGCCCTAATTTTTTTGATGGTTGTAACGATCTCAAGAATTTTGTAGATAAATATACTCTATCCCCAACATGGAAAGGTTTAGGCTCTACTCTTTTCTTGTTGGTTTGAATTTTGAAAGCCTCTCTAGCTTCCTTTAAAGCCAATCTGACTACTGGCCATGTGTTTTGCAAATTTTCTATCCACTCCTTAAGTGAGGGGATAGTGGGTTTTTCTGTGGGTAGTTCCGGCATTAGGCTGAAATCTTGCCCAGTAACTACTCTAAAAGGTGTAAAACCAGTACTCGAATGTACAGTGTTATTAAATGCAACCTCTGCAAACGGTAAAAGTTCATTCCAATTGTCCTGTTGAAAATTAATAAAACATCTTAGATACTGTTCAAGAACCCCGTTCGTTCTTTCACAATTTTCATTGCATTCTGGGTGATGAGAGGAGCTTAATCCTTGGGCGGTACCAAGTAAGCCCAAAAACGCCTTCCAAAAGTTGGAGGTGAATTGGACTCCCCTATCCAAGATTATCCTTTTAGGAGCTCCATGAAGACGATAAATGTGTATTAGAAACAATCTAGCCAAGCCTTTGGCAGTTGGGATTTTCTGGCAAGGTATAAAATGTGCTTGTTTTGAAAACAAGTCTGTCACAACCCAAATGACAGTGTTTCCACCACTTTCTGGTAGTTCTACAATAAAATCCACAGCAATTTCTTCCCATGGCGCTGACAGCTCGGCTACTTTCTGTAGAAGTCCTGGAGTTTTCCCTTGTCGTCTTTTTGCTGCAGCACAAATGGGGCAAGTCGCTACATAGCTTTCTATGTCCTTTTTCAACGAAGGCCATCAAAATTGTCTCTTTATTAAGTGTAAAGTTTTTACAAAACCAAAGTGTCCAGCTAATCTAGAGTCGTGGCACCTTTCCATTAAACGTAATCTTTGGCTAGCAGGTACATAAAGTTTGTCTCCTACCCAAGCTAATTCATCTTTCATCACGCAACTGGATTTGTGGTTCAAAAACCACTCATTGTTGATTAATGCTTGTTTAAAAACGTGAATGGTGTCTCCATTTCTCAATGCGTCTTTTCCTCCTTGGGACCAGGTGATTACTTTGGCTGCCAATTGATTAGTTTGTACTATAGGTTTAAATACCTCTGATTTCGCACAATTGTATTGTGGCTTTCTGGACAGTGCGTCTGCTAGAAAGTTTCCCCCCCCCAGGGATAAATTTAAGAGTAAACTCGAACCGTTTGAAGTATTGAGCCCAACGAATTTGTTTAGGAGATAGTTTCCTTGATGTCTTTAGGGCTTCTAAGTTTTTGTGGTCAGTCCAGATTTCAAAAGGGATCTTACTCCCTTCTAAGAAATGTCTCCAAGTTAAAAGTGCCCATCGCACCGCATAAGCTTCTTTTTCCCAGATTGCCCACCTTTGTTCAGTTTCACTTAGTTTCCTGGATGTATACGCACATGGCTGTAGTAGTCCTTGCTCATTACTCTGGAGTAGGATTGCTCCTATTGCCACATCGCTAGAATCTGCTTGTATTATGAAAGGTTTTTCTGTGTCTGGGTGCTTCAAAATTGGTTCTGTTGAGAACAGCCGTTTTAGTTTTTCAAATGCTGCCTGGCATTCCATTGTCCAATTCACGGGCTGTCTCGGTTTAGGATCTCCCTCCCCCTTTGTTCTTAGCAGTTTTGTGATGGGCAGGGCAATTTGAGCGAACACGGGGATAAATTGGCGATAGAAATTTGTGAACCCCAGGAAACTTTGCAGCTGCTTGCGTGTGCGAGGCATTTCCCAATCTAGTACCGCCTGCACTTTTTGAGGATCCATTTCTATGCCCTGGTGTGAAATACGATACCCCAAGTAATCAATTTTTTCTTGGTGGAATTCACATTTTGAGAGTTTGGCATAAAGATTTGCCTCACGGAGTTTGCTTAGCACTGCCCTCACCAATTTAACGTGCTCAGCTTCGGTCTCTGAGTATAAGAGAATATCATCTAAATAAACAAGAACCCCTTTGTATAAATGTTCATGTAAAACATCATTGATTAATTGCATGAACACTGCAGGTACCCGGACTTCCGGTGGCACTGCGAGCCTTGCCGACGCTCTTTATGAGCGTCTGATCCCAGGCTCCGTTAAAGCCGCCAGATTAGCCGCATCAGCTGTCTGGCGGCTTGGAAACTCCCTCCCCAGGCAAAGGGAAGGGAGAAGAGCAGATGGGCCGAGGTAGAGCCCCCCAAGTACCCCAGAAGAAGTTCGGGGGTGCAAAGGGTGAGGGCTCCCTAGAAGCCTGTCAACAGCTCCGGACCTGGAATGCCTCCGCTTTTTTTTTTAAGCAGAGCAAGAAGCCGCGACCATCTCTGCTAGCAACAAATGGATTTTAACATTTTATACAATGTAGCAGACGGAACATACCAGGAGAACTCAACTGCAAGTATTTTAATTTAATCCCAACTTAACTCCAGTGCTCTCTGTAATTTTTGGAAGTAACAAAGTAGCTAATATATAAAAAGATGGTGCTTGGAATCTCAAAGGGCATGGAAAAGTGAAAGTTAGTGAAAGCAAGTGAGAGTTCCTTTTGCTGATAAACGCTTGTAAGAAACCTTCTTACTTTTTACTTTTTACTTTGATGAACTTTGTTTTTTGGCTTCTTAATTATATACAAAAATTAATACAAACTGAAGATGGCTTTAAAACTGGCAAAGACTGCTCCTTTCAAAGGAATAGGAAAAGTTCAAAGTTTTCTCACTCATATTGTTAACTTGCAAGACTTTGCCCCTCCAACACAGACTTTAACATTTGAAAAGTGGCAACAAGCCATGAAAGATATGCAGAAACAAATTGCCTCTGTGGTTAATGAAAAAATTAAAGAAATTAATGGAAAAATTAATGAAATTAATGAAAAATACAAGCTGTCTCAGAGGAGTTTTCATCTCAGACTCAACAAACTAGAGACGACCTGGTATCTGTATTTAAAGCTGTGGCAGTTAATATGGAATTATTGGAAAAAGATGTGGCTGAAATTAAACAAACTATGGTGACTTTGGATGAAAAAGTAGTTGAGATTCAGAACAAAATTGAAGGAACTGAGGCAGATTTAACAATGATCCAGTATAAGGATATGGAATTTGCTTTAAGACTAAGAGGGGTAAAAGAAAATAAACAAGAGAATTTAAAAGAAAAGATATTGGAAGCATTTGTGCAGATCTTGGGGGGAACAAAAGCAGAATTGGGCTGCCAGATTGATAAAATATATCGAGTTAATTCGTGGATTGCAAGACAGAAACATTTGCCAAGAGAAATTGTAATATATTTTACTACAAGGACATTGCGAAATCGAATCTTACAGGCGACTTTTAAAAACAAACTTAAGGTGGATGGTCAAGAGATTTTGACACTTAAGGAAATTCCTCCAAAAATACTGAAAGCATGCAAGGAGTATGCCTTCCTGGTGGCAGAATTGAAAGAGCAACAAATAAGGTATAAATGGGAAATTCCAGCGGGATTATTGATTACTTATAAGGAAGAAAGATATAGACTCAATACGATTTGTAAAGCAAAAGATTTTTTTACCAACGTATTAAAGGCTGGGAGACCAAAACCACCAGAAGGCAAAAGAAATGAAGAAGTTAAAAAAGAGGAAAAAGAAGTTTTGTGGATTGCAGATCAGAGAGGAACTCTGAAGACCCAAGAAGAAACAAAGGACCCAAGACAGAGAGAAGTAATCGCTGAAAGTGAAGAAGAATTAAATCATCAACTTCAGTTGTCAACTTTTCAAAGCGAAGAAGAATTAAATCAACATAATTCCAGATGCCAACTTAAAGAATTACTGATGGCTCTAGGCTTGGGAGAAGGATAATCTAAAATAAATAAGATATAAAAGTCAAGTGCATACATAAAGGTTGCATAAGGTTAGACAAATTAGATTATAAGACTAAGTTTGTATTATAGGGATTTTTTTCCTCTTTTTTATTTTTTTTATTTTTCTCTCTACTTGTGGGGGAATAAATATAGACTGTAATGCAATATAACAGAGATTAAATTGGTTTTAAAGAATAAGATTAAATCAATATTACAGGTTGGGGAATAAGTATAGAATGTATCGTAATGTAATAAAGTTTAAACTGGTTGTAATGTAATAGAGATTAAGTGAATGTGAAGATGTTATGTATTTTCATATGTGGTTTAAGTTGGTTTTGAATTTAACAATAGCTGCCAGGTTGCTGGTGGCATAATATTGAAAGAGGAAGATACATCTAGTATTCAAAAGTGAACATTAAGAGATGTTCAAATGGTAGAGAATTTTTTTTTATTAAAAACTGATGTCTTAGTAACAGTAGGATAATTTAAAACAAATAAGATATAAAAGTCAAATGCATATATAAAGGCTGAATAAGGTTAGAGAAATTAGATTATAAGATTAAGTTTGTATTACAGGGATTTTTCCTTTTCTTTCTTTCTTTTTCTTTTCCTCTTGTGGGGAATAAATATAGACTGTAATGTAATGTAATAGAGATTAAATTGGTTTTAAAGAATAAGATTGAATTAATATTATAGTAGAATGCAATGTAACGCAATAGAGATTAAGCTGGTTTTAAAGAATAAAATTGAATTTATATTATAGGTTGGGAATAAGTATAGATTGTAATGTAATGTAATAGAGATTAAGTGAAGGTGAAGATGTTATGTACTTTTATATATGGTTTAAGTTGGTTTTGAATTTAACAACTGATGCTAGGTAGCTGGCGGATAATATTGGAAGAGGAAGACTCATCTATTACTCAAAAGTGAACACTAAAAGATGTGCATTTGGCAAAGATGGCTAAAATTTCAGAATACTTTAAAGACTATTCAAATGATATATTTGGTAATGGAAAAGATGGACGGACTATATTCAAATCAAGTATCAGACTAAGAAGACCCAAACAGACTGTGAAGGACATATTTCAATTTCTAGCTTTTTGTTTAATTTACAGCATAAGGAGTTAAGACCTAAAGATATTTGGAAGTTAATAATATGTTAGCATATTTTAGTTTTATATTTGTGTATATTATATTATACCCCATACGCTATAACCAGGCATGGCTGTGTATGTTCTGGGAAGTCCAGGGTGGGGGGAGGGGGAGATGGGGGAGGGATGGGGAGGGGGGGAGAAAAAAGAAAAAAATGTTTGTACTTTGTACGCATAAAACTTTTTCAATAAAAAAAAACACTGCAGGTGCCCCTTGTAGCCCAAAAGGGAGCACCTTGAATTGGTAGCATCCCAGGGGGGTATTGAATGCCATTTTCCATTCATCCCCCTCCTTAATCCTGATTCGGTAGTATGCCTCCCTGATGTCTAGTTTGGAAAAAAAAATTTCTTTTGTGAGGTGGGCCAGCATATCTTTCATCAGGCGGAGGGGATACATGTTTTCAACACTTATCGTGTTTAGGTTTCTGAAATCAACACATAAGCGTTTTGTGCCATCTTTTTTCTCCCTAAATAACACTGGGGCTGCTATCTTTGGTCTGGCTGGTTCAATGAAACCCCTTGCTAGGTTTCTCTCAATGAAAGCTCTCAGCTTTTCTAACTCCCCCGGTGACATACTATACATTTTTGGTTTAGGCAGTTTAGCCCCAGATAAGATTTCTATTGCACAGTCAGAGGCACCATGCGGGGGAAGTTCATCCTGCTTCGCTAAAAACTTCTGCCAAGTCTTCGTACTCCTTGGGTATGCCTTCTGTTGGCACGCTATAACCAGGCATGGCTGTTTCCCTGCGTTCAGCCCCCTCAGTTCCTATCTGTGGGTCCTCCGCAACAGTCACGTGCATCTGGAATTTTATGGTGCCTTGCTCCCAATTTATTCTTGGATTCCACTTTTTCAGCCATGCGAGTCCCAAGACTAGTGGCCATTCCATGCCAGGTGCTACTATAAATGTAAGTTTTTCTTCGTGGCTCTCAATGCCTATTTTCAGGGGTTCCATGGCAAAAGCAACTGGCTCCCCCCCTGCTATTGACCCATCTAGTTAGCAAAATGCGATGGGGTTTCTCAGCTTTCTCACTGTGATTCCCAGCTCCCTGATTAGGGTTGGGCTGATTAAGCAATGGGTACACCCTGAGTCTACTAATGCGGAGATATTTTTTCCCTCATCTTGGTTAGGGATAAATAGTCTGAGAGGGAGGTAAGCGGTTCAATTGGTTTGCTTACCAGTGGTTCATCCTCTGGGTCACTTTCGAACGATGCTGGATCTTCCCTTCGAAATGCTGGGATGTTGTCTCCAGCGGGGGGAGGGAATGGTGGTCCTACCATCTCGCTGCTCCTCAGAGCTGTTTCCCTCCCACACTGGGTGGGTCTCGCTGGTCTCTCCCCCGTTTGGCATTCGGGTTTCCGGGTGGGTGTTTGGGGCCAGCATTCGGGTGCTCGGTGCCCCTCCTTCCCGCACTTGAAACAGATTGGAGGTTTAGGGGTAAAACCCTGTTGCCTTCTGAAGGGCTCTTTCTTCCATTGGGGTGGGGATTTCTTCGATGCTTGCCCCGTACGGTATTGGTTCCTGGCCATATCAATCTCCGCTTCTTCAGCGGTGAGGTACCATTCATGCAGATGATTCGGTGCACCCCTAGCCACGCAGGCATTATACAGATCGTCACTCAGTCCATCCTTAAAACAGCTTACCAGGATGTCTTCTGGCCAGTTTAGCTGACATGCGAGGTCCCAGAATTCTTCAGTGTACTCCGCCACTGGCCGTCGTCCCTGCTTCACCACCTTAATACGATTGCGTGCTTTGCGGTCTGCCAGCGGGTCCTCGAACCGTCGTCGTAGGGCCGTCATGAATTGGTTAAAGTTGCGCAGTTTGGGTGCATCATCATTATGTAGGGTCACCATCCATCTGGCAGCGGCTCCTTCCAGAGCTAAGGTAACTGCTCGCACTTGGGATCCCTGTGTTTGGAACTCACGTCCATATTCTTGCATATAGGTGAGTAATTGTGCTATGAAGAATCCCAATTGTTGTGGGTCCCCATCAAATTTCACTCCCAGGGGGGGAGTTTTCCTTTCTAGTTGTGGGGCTTGGAGTTGGTTAGAAAGGGGTGCCACTGCGTGTGCTGCCCTGGGAGGATTTGTTGGGTCCCCTGCGGCGTCCTCCATCTGCATGCCGGCTTCCAGGATGTTATTGGCTCCCCCAGCCTCTTCAGCGGTTGCTGTGCTCCCAGCGCTCCTTAGTCACCGTTCTGGGGTCCCTCGGATGTTGAGATTTTCCAACGTTTCCATCACCAGCTGGGCTAGGTATCTCTTCAAACACCCCTCCCTCAGTGGTGCTTCGGTGAGTTCCTCATGGTCAGCGAGAGCTTCTAGCTCCAATTCCCAATGAGGTTTCCGATTCCTTCGATTAAGGGTGACTCCTCTGGTTCTCCCATCCCAGCTGTCCTTTTTTCCAATGCCGATAGACCAGCGGGGTTTCTCAGAGGTCTCAAAACCTCCCTCAGCCTCTTTGATGGGGAGTGCGGAACAGGCATTCGACTGGGTGGTGATTGGTGTCTCCCCCCAGCATTCAGTTTCCTCCTGTTCCTGGTTTTGTTCAGACATGGTTTGCACGGTCCCCTCAGTAGAGCGAAGTTGCTTCTCTGGGTTGACCAATTTTGCAGACCTTGCTTTCTGTAAGGATTGCCTTCCCAACCACATTCAAAATACGAACTTCTGAGTCAGTATTTCAAAAGGATTCCTTTATTTAGCAGTTGTATCCATTAGACAATCCATTCATTCAAAGCAAGGTCTAAATGCCTCCAGGCAAGGCAAGCATATTTAACCTTAATGCCCCTCCCCATTAGGCAGGATGCAAGAGTAAAGCAATCCACAAAGTGTGAAACTTCTTTCCTGGGAGTACAGATGGCTATACATTCCCAGACCCTTCCGTTCAACTGACTTGCATTGCCCCTCATAAACTCTATCTTAAGATGAGAAGGTTCCCAGGTGTCTAGGATCCGGATATCTGTTATAACCGTTTGATCAAGCAGAACCAAAAAACCCCTTCTCCTTTTGAATGGCAGAGTCTGGAGTCTGACACTGTGATTGGTTCCTCTGCCTCCTTTTAACAATAATAAGTTCAATTTCATTTCTATATACTCTCCACCTAGTGATGTCCATGCATAGAGGAGTCATTTTGGTTTTTTTAAAGCAGTATTAGTTATGAAGAAATCATTAAGAGCCAAGGTGGCGCAGTGGTTGGAATGCAGCACTGCAGGCTACTTCAGCTGACTGCTAGCTGCAGTTCTGAAGGTTGACTCAGCCTTCCATCCTGCCGAGGTGGGTAAAATGAGGACCCAGATTGTTGGGGACAATATGCTGACTCTCTAACCGCTTAAAGAGGGCTGTAAAGCACTGTGAAGTGGTATATAAGTCTAAGGGCTATTGCTATTGCTATTAGAGCATCAGAAATTGATAAGTTGTTCTCCTGTTCTGTTTCAGTTTCCTCAGTCATACAGTCCAACAACATTTTCCATTTTCATGTTTTCAACTTTGGCATTCTAAGTCTCCAATCACAAGCAGCACATCTTGCTGACATGTTCTATTTATTTCAAATTGAACATAGAGGTTATCAACCTCCTTTTCTTCTGCATGAATGGTTGTAGCATAAATTGAATGATTGTCACATTTAAGAGTTGTCCATGAAATTTAATTGATATTAGTTGGTCACCAATTGCATTATAATCAAGTACTATTTTTTCTATACCCTTCCTAACTATAAAAAACAGAATTTCTTCTTTGTTTTTTATGTCCTGAGTAATAAATGATGTGACTGAAAGTGTCTGATCTCAGTCCATCTCTATTCACTGATGCCAAAAATGTCAATTTTTGTAGTTTCATTTCACTTTATCATTGTATTGAGAATTCCTGTGTTCATACTTTTTACAGTCAATGTTTCTACTATAATTTTATTTTTGCAGCTTTGGATTTTATCTTCTGTGTGGCAGCTAGATGTCCTGAAAGCTTTAATCCCCTGGGAGTTGGGCGGCATATAAATCCATTTAAATAAATAAATAAATAAATAAATAAATAAATAAATAAATAAATAAATAAATAAATAAATAAATAAATAAATAAATAAATAAATAAATAAATAAATAAAATCTAGCCACATCAAAAATACCATTACTAGTCTGAAAGAGCTTCAGCTCTTCCTCAGTATCATGTTGAGTATCATTAGATCTGAAGGCCCTGTCATCTGGCACTATTGTATGTCATCAATCATTTTATATTTTCCATCTATGTGAGTTTTTTATAAAGATACAGGAGTTTTTTTCCCCACACAGTATGAATTGATGTCTTTGCCATTGTCACTATATTGATCTTCTGTCTCCAGCATCTTCCTGTGTCAATTCTGCCAAATGTAGGTGCCTGCTTGCTTTTGCCTTGGATAACCCTACTGGGAAGTCCCAACTCCTGTCATTTTTTACTTATCCCTCCCAGGAACACCACCGGCACATCATGACGCAGCACAGCAGGATTTGGGGGATTATATAAATTACCATTTAATAAATTAAATGCATGAATAAACAAAATAGATATTCTGCTTCCAGAACAAGTCAGTGATATTTATTTCTTTATTTATATCTTATTTTTCTTTCAAAGCTGTACTCATGGTTTCTCCTTCCTGTTTTCTCCCAAAACAACTGTTTTAGAAAAACATGGAAGCCTCATTAGATATTATACTCTAATATATATTTGGGAGCATGAGTGTATATATACTCCTTAACTGCCAATTTTTTTCAAACTAAAAATTATTCTGAGCTCATTCTACACATATGTCAATATGTGCATACAACTGTCTTTCACATTTAAAAAAATTAAAATATAGAAAAATACCTGAAAAAAATATTGTGGAAAAGTCTTCATATAACTGAGTTTTTCAGTGAATAGTATCACCAAATAGAGAGAAAAAGAATCATTTCAAATCCCCACCACAAAAAGAAAATGCCCACCTGAGCAACCCATTCTCACCTTTTCTTTTTAAAATGGCATGAAAGTCCACATCCTCACACCTGGAAAAGGCAGAGCATAATCAAGCACTAACTTAGATTTCTTTGGACTTAAGCCCAGATTATGGAGTATATTGGAGGTTCACTCCTTATTGATGTTTTTCCCAGGTCTTTTAAAGCTATTGATTCAATGCTGTCTTATTTAATTTTATTTTAAAACTATTTTATCTTGGAAAGAGCCCAGAATTGGCAACATGAAGAACGGCTGCATGATTTGGGGAATTAGAGGTGACATGATAGAAGTATTCCAGTATTTGAGGGGCTGCCACAAAGAAGAGGGGGTCAGATTATTCTCCAAAGCACCAGAGGGCAAGACAAGAAACAATGGTTGGAAACTAATCAAAGAGAGAAGCAAGCTGGAATTAAGGAGAAACTTCCTAACAGTGAGGACAATTAACCACTGGAACCACTGGAACAGCTTGCCTTCAGAAATTGTGGGTGCTCCATCACTGGAGGTTTGTAAGAAGACACTAGACAGTCACTTATCTGAAATAGTATAGGTTCTCCTGCTTGAGCAGGGGGCTGGACTTGAAAACCTCCAAGGTTCCTTCCAGCTCCATTCCATTCCATTCTAGTGCTTTTTCTTTAAAAAAAACAACCCAAAACCCAAGCAAATAATGTGAATACCAAGATGGAAAGTATAATTCTCTGATCCCAAAACATGTTGGTGCCTAAGATGGAAATTTCCAGTGGTAGTCTCTGGGAAAGTAAAATATAAAATTATGATTAAAATTGTTAACATTTTATTTGTCTGTTTGATCCACAGCTTGGGCATGGCTACTTCTCCTGTCTTAAGACCAGTTATGATCTTAAGACCAGTTATGGTTTATTTGTATGTTTTTTCATAAAAGGGTTATGTTGTATAGGAGAGAATTTTCCTGGAAAAATAAATGCTTCTTCACTGTTCCAAGAGCAGGGTGAACCAGGACATGCATGTCAGGGAGACAGTGAGACTACATTCCTGTCCATTTTTCATCCAGTGGGAATAGGAGGCGCTGAAGTTACAATAAATTCTGGAATGAGATCATGGTAGGAAAGATGCCTCCCCCCACACTTTTCTCCTCATTCCATTGGGATGATGATATTGAAGCTTTCTAACTTTTCTTAATTAAATTTTGAAGACAAGCCAAATAAAAACATTTGGGAGTGGTTAGGAACTCTGGCCAAAATAGGGGATTAGTTGAAGAGGAAAGAAACACATCTGCAGTTAAAAGAAGCAGAGTTCATGGACAGCAGTGAGTGGAGAGGGTTGTGTCCCCAAAACAGAGGATGATTTTTGTAGGAGATGATGCAGATGCAATTAACAATGAAAATCAGAAAATAAATGGATAGGAGAGAAGGATGGAAAGGAATGTAGTGTTATCTTCAACTCAAATTATTTGGTTTTCAAATAGAACAGTTGAGCAGCTGAGAAGGGAGATTAAGGAACCTTCAGTTGCTGTTGTGCATCAGTGAGTGAAAGGGAAGGATATGTAAAATGTACGTAAGGAACTTCCATTTATTTTCTTTCTTTCTCATTTTGCAGGGATGGTGGCCTGTGGAACTCAGATGTTGCTGTGCCTCCTAGCTATTGTTGTCCTGCCATCTGGTGAGTAATGTAACACTGGCAAAGTACAATACTTTGTATTTAAGGTTCCACCTTAAATTTGTGTTAGCCAATGGTATTTTTTAAAAAAAATTGGACTACCTCCAGAGGCAGGATTTGTAGAATTACTAAACTACAGATTATGGAGCAGCTGTCTTTCCTTTTCTCTTTAGTGTAGTTTCTATGGTAGGAAAAATGATGGATTGAAAGATTGGAAAATCTATGTGGACTATATCATCTCTCCACTTCCCTGTACAAAATGTGAAGGAGGCAAAATGTTTACACAGCCTGAGCCTTACCTGCAAGAGCCCCAATCTTCCTTAGATAAACTTGTGAGCTTATATAGTGTGTGTTCATACCAAATCAGAGAAGCCACCCTACACCTCAGTATATTGTGCAAATGAATTATCAGTTACCATTTATACCATTTACATACTGAAATGAACCAGTCAGCAGTTATTCAGATTTCAAGAAAAAAGCTCTCTCTTTTATTTGCATCTTACAAGTGATATACATTAACTTCTCCCAACAGATTCTGTAGGGAAAAGGAATCTAGTGGGCACTAAGTTGGGGTCTGCATGGCTGTGAATTTGTATCTTTAAATTATAACTGTGGCTGAGTTCACAAGTTAAGTTTGTCATAATGTGCCTTGTTTGATTTGGCTTAGTACTTTGTGTGAGCCATGATATTTTGGTTTATAAAACATGCTTAATGCATTAACAAGCTTGTTATCCCAATGGTAGGTTATTCAAGAAATCATGGTAAATAAACCATGGTTTAATATAATGTGTAAATCTTCCTTGTGTTGCCTCTATTGCTTCACTCGTGCTGCGTGGTCTCAGATATTAATGATTAAATTCATAGACCTATTTTAAATTCATAGACCTGTATATGAGCTTTCAGTATAATATTTATTTTAAGAATTTTTTTTCTAAGGAATCATTGGGACCTGTTCTATGGGATGGCTGGAAATTTCAAAGAGAAAATGCTTAGATTTATCACTCAGTAACAACTCCAATTATTCATGCAAGGACATAGGATGATTAAACTGTTATAAAACAGTATATAGCTGTGTTTTTTGTTTGCCAATTCCTGAATTCTCAAACAGAATTCTGCTTTATAATTTTACCCTATACAGGGTGAAGTAGTGCCTACACATGCCCAACAAAATGTCTTTTCTGAGGAGTAATAGTTTCCAGGGTGTCTTTGCTGAATCCATTTTTTTGTTTTTGTTTTTTTGTTTTTTTGGAGCTGAGAGTTCTTTGGTGTTTTTAATAAATGTTTATTTTTAAAAGTGTAGATGATGACATTTGAGCTGGGAAGAAAGCACACTGGCAGATAGTCCAAAGAAATTATAGCACTCCAGAAGCTACAAGCCTGCTTCTATCTGCCAAACATGAACATTTCAAATTGCCCCCACCTCTTGCTTCTATTCAGTATTAATTTAGTTACTAGAATATTATGGGCTGAATCACCTAACACAAAATTGTTGCACATTTCAAATTTTGATTTTTCTTCAAAATTCAACATAGATATGGGGACTTTTTATGTTTGGCAACCATTGCTGAAATAGGGAGAAGAGAGTTAGCTGTGATATTTTACTCTGCAGTAATGCTAATTTTGATTAGAGAAATTTACTCTCATAAGTATATGACCATCAAACATTTATTAACAAGAAAAGTATGTCTTTTGCCATCATTATATATTGTGGTCATGATCCTTGACCACTTTCCTTCTTTTGCAAGTAGCAAAGAGTAGACAGAACTAACACATCTTCCCACTATGCTCATAAAATGAGCAAACGCATCCTCCTGCTCACAGATATTTTAATGTAAAGAAAAAATGAATTATATGATCCAGTCCAGTCATCTATGTCATATCTAGCTTTAACTATGATATTTTCTAGGTATCTTGGAATAGATGTTGTTCCTTGCAGCTCCCTGATCCAAATCCTACAGTTTACCGTGAAAGTTAAACTATACAAAATGAAAACCAATAATGGGATTACAATGGCTAAGATAATACTTCTTTATCAGCCTGAAAACGTGGTTCCATAACCCAAAAAGTAGGCGAAAGAAACCATGGTTTTTTTGTAACAATTATTTTATGTTCATGTACACAAATAAGAAATAACTTTTTTTCTTTCTATTTAGAGTGGCTTTTGCTGGGAGTTGTTGCTCAAACAACAGCAGGTACATTTTGATTGGTTTTGTACTAATGCTTAATTTGATGTGTGACTGTATGGAAATTCTGACCTAATTTCATACATAATATTAACCTCTTTGATATAATGTAGATACTTTGATATAGTGGCTAAGGCATCAAGCTAGAAATCCAGAGACTAGGAGTTCTAGTCCTGCTGTAGGCACAAATCCAGCTGGGTGATCTTAGGTCGGTCACTTTCTCCCAGCCCCAGGAAGGAGGCAATGGCAAGCCATTTCTGAAAAACCTTGCCAAGAAAACTTCAGGCATTAATCTAGGCAATCACCAGGAATCAAGACTGCCTCAAAGACACACACACACATTTTTTAAAAAGTGATTCGAATCACTGAATCCTTCATTCTGAAGAATTATGGGTTTGGTTTCAATGTAAATCCATAGCTGTTAGTTGAAAATAGGGGCAGCTACTCTATATTCTCTTGTACTATCTGCTCTGTTTCCTACAAATCATACAGTTGGAGGTCTGAACTGAAGTTGGTCAAACTGTTAAAGATGAAAGCTTTTCCCTATCAATGGAATTTTTGGCTGAAAATTGCTACTAGATTTGTGATTTCAATCAGGCTTAGCTGGAGAATGATCTCATTTTTTCTCTCCAGGTTTCATAATTCATTTCTTAATCCACTTTATCCTCTTGTAACTGCACAGTGTAGCTTAATGATTCAAGTGATTAAAAACTTTGTTCTCTTTTTCATTTTTCTAAATTGTTATTCACAAATTGTGGTTAAGGTGACTTATTTTTTCAACAGCTTTGTTATGTTCTGAGGAACTGGGGTGAGTCTTCACTCCAGTCTGACCAGGAACTTGAGCAGGTAAAATCTGATTGGCTCTCTGCCAGTCCAGCGCTCTATTAAAACCCCTGCCATGGTCCCAGTTTTTGCTGGAGTTGTCACTGTAACCAAATAAAGAGCTGAAGTTACTAGCCTCACCTCTAGTCTCATTCCTACTGAGATGTAACATCTGGCGACAAGGATGGGATGACCAGAGAACAAAGGCAAGCGAACCAGACCAGCCGGAAGCAAGCATCGACCACGAGGCGCCAAATTCAAAAAAGAACAAAGGAATCGAATAAGGAAGCACAATGGCATCCGCATCTCTGCAGCTACCCAATCTGTTCAATAAGGCAGAAGAAACCTGGGAAATATACATGAACTGATTTAAATTTTTCCTAGAAGCCAACAATTTCACAGACCTGACAGATAAACGAAGAAAAGCGATGTTTCTAACGTATTATGGACCCAAGGTTTATCAAGCTGCCGTAAATTTATCCAAACCCAGCACCACAAGTGAGATTGATTGGAAGCAGTTAAATGAGCGACTTCAGAAGTTTTTCAACCCGGTACCATCGAAATGGGTGAGTCGGCACAAGTTTGGGGAAAGGCTACAAGCAGAAGGGGAAAACATTCTCGAATATGAGTCAGCCCTAAGAGAAGCGGCAACGCATCGCCAGTTCGATGCGTGGCTAGAAGATGCCTTACTGGGGCAACTGATCCGGGGGGGGGGGGCGAGGGACGTTAATTTACAGAAAAAACTGTTGTCTATGGCGGACTTGACTCTACAAACAGCCCTAGATGATGCTTTAGCTTTTGAAACAACAAGTTTAGATGCGGAAGTACTCCGCCGAAGGGCCCCCCCAGTTCCAACCCCTATGAAACAGATAACACAACAGGTCGCAGAGGTGCATATATCCAAAGAGGGATCCAACACCGAAATAGCCGACCCAGAAGAAGGGGAAGAAGTTTTCAAGCTTGATCAACGGCAGAGCCAAAAATTAATTCCATGCCCCAGTTGTGGGGGCCAGCACCCCTGAGCATCCTGCCGTTTCAGGGAGGCGATGTGCCATAAATGTGGGAAATTTGGACACATAACAAAAGTCTGCAGGGCACCACGTTTCTCTTCTAGAGGAATGGGCAGGAACTACTATTAAGGTGAACCCGGGCGAGAGGACAAGTGTCATAACAGGCCACCCAGTAACTCATATCAACAATCGGGGGTTAGCTACCTCCAAATTAACCAACTGTCCATAGACGAGAATCCACCAACCTATATCACTGTAGCAGTAGGGCGGTCACCTTGTGAGATGCAGATCATCTATAACAATAATGTCCTGGGAGACTGCAAGAAGAGCCATGCCAAACCTCTCCCCGAGGCAACTAGCAACACAAAGAGTAAGGATTGCAGACTGCCAGGGGAATTGGATTCCAGTGATGGGAACCACCCGTGTGCGCGTGAAATACGAGGATCAGGAAGAAAGCCTGCCCCTGACCATCGCCTGGGACCACGTTCCAAGCCTTTTGGGACGAGACTGGTGCAGAAGGCTACAAATCAAGCTGACCCGGGATGAAAAGGCCATCAACGCAACGATTGTGGACGGCTGCGACGACCTGCTGCAACAGTTCCAGGATGTGTTTGATCCTACTTTCGGCAAGTACATGGGCACCCCTATTTCTTTTAGCCTAGACCCAAGGGTTAAACCTATTAGGCTAAGGCCCAGGAAAGTCCCTTTTGCATTGACCCTTAATAGATAAGGAATTAGATAGGTTAATAGCTCAAGGAATTTTAGAACCAGTGGATCACGCTAAATGGGAAACCCCCATAGTGCCAGTTTTAAAAAGTGATGTGTCTCTTCGCATCTGTGCTGACTATAAATGTACCATTAATAATGCATTACAATGAAGTGCATACCCGGTGCCAGTAGTACAGCACCTATTACACACGCTGGGCCCGGGCGCCATTTTTGCGAAAATAGATCTTGCGCAGGTGTATCAACAACTTCCAATCGATCACGAGACCGCATTAGCTCAAACAATAGTGACCCATTGCAGGGCTTTCAAATGTAACTGGTTGCAATTTGGAGTTAGTGTAGCCCCAGGAATATTTCAAGGCATCATGGAACGAGTGTTGAACAAGATACTGGGGGTTGTTCCATATTTTGACGACATACTAATAACAGCTGAAGACAAGCCTCAGCTGAGAGAGAGACTGCGAGAGGTGCTCTTGCATCTAAGAGCAGCAGGGTTGAGAGCCAAAGCCAGTAAATGTCAGATGGGGTCTCAGAAGTGGAGTTTTTTGGGTATCGGATAGATGGATCCAGACTGCACCCAACTAAAAGCAAGCTTAGGGCTATCAGGGAGGCTCCGGTGCCCACCAACAAGACTGAGCTGAAGGCATTTTTGGGATTGCTGAACTTCTACAGCATGTTCCTGAAAAATAAAGCTACCATCGCAGAGCCTTTACACAAGTTGCTAGCAAATCACACACCTTGGGTTTGGGGGCCAGTACAAACACGGGCATTCCAAGCAGTAAAAAACCTCCTGTGCCAGGACAGTTTCTTGATGCAATTCAGCCAAACCTTGCCTGTGGTGTTGGTGTGCGATACATCACCTTTTGGGGTGGGGGCTGTGCTCAGTCATAGACTTCCAAACGGTTGAGAAGCCCCCATTGCCTATTTCTCAAGAACACTGTCAAGCACAGAGAGAAACTATGGCCAAATTGACAGGGAAGCCCTGGCTCTGGTTGCAGGGGTGAGACGTTTCCATGAATACCTGTATGGCAGATATTTTGAGCTGGTCACTGACCATCAGCCCTTACAAAGAAATAGAGGGTTGGGTCGCAGGGTGCACTCCGTGCCAGGAATCTAGGCCATCACCCCCAAAATCCCCAGCCCTGGTATGGGAACAACCAAGGGCCCCATGGTCAAGAATACATGTGGATTTCGCGGGCCCCTTTCATGGGCAAATATTTTTAATAGTAGTTGATGCATACTCCAAATGGTTAGAAGTAGAAATAATGCAATCCACAACTTCAGAGGCAGTGATTAAAGTACTGAGGAAACTTTTTGCAACAGACAGGCTACCAGACATATTAATCTCAGACAACGGGCCTCAGCTAACATCAATGCCATTCGAGAGTTTCCTAGCCAATCTAGGTATTAAACACACCTTAATTTCGCCTTATCAAGCGAGTTGTAATGGAGCAGTTGAGAGAGCCATCCGGGCGACAAAAGAGGCTTTGGGCAAAGTTAAGCAAGGGGATTGGCAAATCCACATTGATAGTTATTAACAGTACAACACATAACACCAAGCATGGTCACAGGGAAGAGCCCTGCCGAGCTCCTAATGGGCCGAAAGCTTCAGTCCATGCTCGACAGATTACACCCGAGCTATTCCAACAGCAAAGAAATACCAAACATGCCACAAATCATCAAAACATTTAAGGTAGGCGATGCAGTCTACGCGAGGAATCATGCTACAGGCTCCCCATGGCTACCCGGGGAAGTTGTGGAAAGAATAGGTCCAAAATCATATCTAATATGTGGGGGGAGGCAGAAAATGGCACGTCATTTGGATCAATTAAGGGACTGCCGGCCTTTAAATGCTGACTGGGAAGAGGGCCCCTCTCCTAACCATGCTTTTCCCACAGCTACAACTTTTTCTCCGGAGCCGGGTCACTTAGCTTTTGATCCAGAGGTGCCACCCAGCGACGATGAGGAAATCAGTCCGACTGAATCCAACACCACCATCGCATCCTTCCAGAATAATCCACAGAGGGAGCCAGAGGGAGAAAACACGTCCTCTCTGGCTCCGATCGACACTACAACTGAACTGAGCAGGACAACTAGACCTGTTAAGCGTCCTACGTATCTAGACGATTACGTATGCTAATGTATGTACAAGACTAAAGGGGAAGGGATGTTATGTTCTGAGGAACTGGGGTGAGTCTTCACTCCAGTCCGACCAGGAACTTGGGCAAATCTGATTGGTTCTCTGCCAGTCCAGCGCTCTATTTAAACCCCTGCCATGGTCCCAGTTTTTGCTGGAGTTGTCACTGTAACCAAATAAAGAGCTGAAGTTACTAGCCTCGCCTCTAGTCTCATTCCTACTGAAATGTAACAAGCCTGCCCCAGGCATATTTGCAATACAGATCTTTGCATCACTTATATCATAGGTTCTTCCAAAGGGTCTTGGCATACATGGTTTGGAGAAGATACCAATTCCTCTCTTGCTCCACTCCTTTTTCTTTTCATTCATTCCTTTCCTGCTGTCTTTATTTATTCTATTTTTCTCAGTCAGATCAGGAGTCACTTGCAATACAAAAGCATGAATATTCTAGATGTATTTCAGAATAAAAAAAGTAGAGCTTTCCTAAGGGCAATAAAATGAGAATGGGAATAAGATTTCATCAGCACATCTGACTTACCCCTATGCTAACATGCTAGTCAGATGTGCATTGCTGTCACTGCTGCATTATTGTGCAACAGTTGACTCCAAGCCTATTGCCTCTCGTTTCAGGGCCTCTGGAATCACCCACAGATCCAGACAATGACTTAGGTGAGTACTTCCTACTGTTTCTACATCTATGGTAAGCATCAGGGCTGACTCATATACTGCATTTACTACATGTATGGCTTTCAATGTTCTGTCCATACTGCTTAGCATCAGTGGTGGGGTTGCTACCAGTTCAGACTGGTTCACGCGAGCCGGTGGCGGAAATTTGGCCCCGTTCGCCGAACCGGTAGTAATGGCCGGCTTGCCATGCTCCCGAACCGGTTCCCCGGTCGCCACTGCTTGAAAGCGCAGAGGTTCAGTATCCGGATGTAACATGTGCCCTTCTGACACGATGCGCACACTTCCAAACCGGTAGGGAAGGTAAGAGAAACCCATCCCTGCTTAGCATGCAACTTTCTAATAACTGTGATTGATAGTTCCCTCAGCTGAAATTCCAGCTCTGCCCAATGGACAACACTCTGGTTACTCCATGTATTGCATTTTTTTTAAACCACAGAAACAACTTTAAGGTCTGCGTATTTCTTGCTGCCAGCTAGTTGCCATCAAAATTGTAGCCACTATGCAGCTGCTGAAGAGCTGAAGTTTGAGAAAGGGGGATTAATTGTGAAGGGCTTAGCAGGAGCTGTAAACCCTAAAAACACTAGGTCAGGTCTGAGGAATTGGGATGAGGCTTCCCTAAGAAGGCAGGCTATAGGAACGTGAGAGCGAAACTTTTGGGCTCAGCATGTCAAAAATTCAGAAAATTTAACTTGACTCTGCTGGCATGTCACCCAGTTACCCTGAACAAAAGAGAAACAATTGTCTATCTCCCCTCACCTCCATCTAGGCCACCTTGAAAAATGGTACTTGGCAATGCTGAAGCTGTGCCTGAAGAGGGGCTCAAGCCTCAACTTTAGCACTAGTGCCACAGCTGAACCCCACCCCCAAAAGACCACCTCATACTGTTCCCAAGGGAAGTGATTGTTGGGGAATGGCATGATTGTCCGCAGCCCAGTGCTTTCAAGGATCTGCCATGTACTGCTTATTTTCAGACCATGTCCTTTTCTGTTGACAGGCCTCTGTGGCCTACCCTAGGCTGCTATTGGTGGCATGAGACCTTTATTGAATTGGCTTCAGAGAATGCTCTTCTGTGACCTCTGCAGCCTCTGGATACAAGGCAAAAGCATACCCCATTCTTGCGTAATTTTTTGAAGCTCTCAAGACTGCTCCAGAGCACATCCATTCTCTTGAGGTCTCTACAGCCTTGGAAAATCACATAAGAACGGGACATGCTTTTGAGAATAGTCGTTGTTGGGTATTAGTGAACACTGGTGTGTCACCCAAAATGTTGCCGCATGGTATCTTTGACATGTTTGTTATAGGTTCGTCATCACTATTATAGGAGCACAAAAACGGAATACTTTTAATTCTACATTTGTTAAGCCCGGCACATGCAGCACATACAAGGTCAGTTCCAAAATCTCCAAAACCAGTTGACCAATCTATATAAAAAAGAATATAGAAGTGCCTGCTCTCCCCTGCAGCCAAAAGAGGCTTGAGAATCAGATTGAAGAGGTTGTCCCATGGAAATTCAGCAGAACCAAGTGAAGCCACAAAATTGTCAGCACCAAAGTGACACTCTAAAGCACAACAAAATATCACTTCCAGTGTGTAGCACCTTAAGCTGCCCTTGCACTGTCTCAGCTGTGGGTAGACATTGAGATATACTGTATGTGGTTGCATGCTCAGGAAATGATTAAAAGGCCATTCCTGTGTCTGGACAAAAAGATGGTGTAGGTTTCTCAGAAAGATAGTCAGGCAAAAGCTGAAGTTCCCCTCACTTCACCACACTGCCACGCCATGGCATCTATCACTTTTAGTCAGTCAGAACCTGAAACAAATTTTAACAAATACAGTAGTTAAACCTGCTGATCTGGCCATCTGCTGCCTGGTGTAGTCTAGTGGGAGAAGAGGAACAAAGCTAGGGGAACCCGTCCATTCGCATTTAAGTTATGAATTTGGATTTTGAACATGAAATGTTATTTCCACATTTGAAATTTAAATTAAACACATTAATTTAGAATGTGTTATCTCTATGGTATACATTGAATATTCTGTGAAATCACCTTTTAGATTTAGATTTATTTAGATTTATTATTAGAGTTGGAAGGGATCTTGTAGGTCACCTAGTCCAACCCCCTGCTCAAGCAGGAGTTCCTACACCATTTGAGACAGATGGCAGTCCAATCTCCCCTTGAAGGTCGCAAGTGTTGGGGCTCTCACAACCTCCGCTGGCAAGCTGTTCCACTGGTTGATCGCTCTCACCATCAGAAAGTTTCTCCTCACTTCCAGGTTGAATCTCTCCTTGGTCAGCTTCCATCCATTATTCCTTGTTTGGCTTTCTGGTGCCATAGAGAACAGCCTGACCCCCTCCTCTCTGTGGTATCCCCTCAAGTATTGGAACACTGCTATCATGTCACCCCTGGTCCTTCTCTTTGCCAGACTGGCCAAGCTCAGTTCTTTGTATGTTTTATTTTCCAGACCCTTTATCATCCTGGTTGCTCTCTTCTGCACTTTCTCTAGGGTTTCAATGTCTTTTTTGTAGTGTGGTGACCAAAACTGGATGCAGTACTCTAGGTGTGGTCTGACCAAGGCTTTATAGAGTGGTACTAGTACCTCTCTGGTCCTTGATTGTATCCCTCTATTTATGCAGCTCAGGACTGCATTGGCCTTTTTTGCTGCTGCTGCACACTGCTGGCTCATATTTAGTTGGCTGTCTACCAAGACTCCAAGATCCCTCTCGCAATCGCTGCTATTGAGTGTGGTTTCACCCAGTTTGTATGTGTATTTTTGATTCTTCTTACCTAGGTGTAGAATTTTACTTTTCTCCGTGTTAAATTTCATTTTATTGGTTTGGGCCCAGTGTTCGAGTCTGTCAAGGTCCCTCTGGATTTTGAGTCTGTCCTCTGGGGTGTTTGCTACTCCCGCCAGCTTGGTATCGTCTGCAAATTTGGTTAGTTCTCCTGCTATTCCCTCATCTAAGTCATTTATGAAGATATTAAAGAGTACTGGGCCTAGGACAGAACCTTGTGGTACGCCACTGCTTACTTCTCTCCATTTGGACTTAGAGCCATTGAGGACTACTCGCTGGGTACTCAATGGCTCAAGTCCACATGGAGAGAAGTAAGCAGTGGCATACCACAAGGTTCCGTCCTAGGCCCAGTACTCTTTAATATCTTCATAAATATTTATGAAGATATTCAAAAACCTTAAAATATAGCCCAGCCGTTGCATTCATTTCTCATGCAAGCAAGATTTTAGATTTAACTGTCTAGTCTTCCTCAAACTGAGGTCCACTCCTGGTGATATTATGGATGCATCCACCTGGTTCACTGAGTTGACAGTATTTGAAGTGAATAGCATTTTATATCAATATGAATTTAATGTAATTTTAATTTTAATTATTTTACTTACTTTAATTAATTTAATTAATTAATTATAACTTTAATTACTTACTTAATTTTACTTAATTTTAATCATATAATTTTATATAATTAATAATAAAATCTAATTTTAATAATAAAATTAAAATATAATATATGGACTAGTCAGCTGCCTTCTAGATTTAACTGTATTTCCCATGAATCCCAGGCAAGGTTAGCCAGTTGCAAAATATCCTCAGCAGTTTGTACTGTTAAATATTCATTGTATGTTGTTTGAACCGATTGACAAATAACATTGTGATGCTTATTATTCAATTATAAACTGAATAATCAATAAATATTTAAATATTTTACAGGATTATTTCAGTTTTGGCATTTGTTTTAATTTATTTGATTTATTTGCTCTGCAAAAAGTCTCCCTCAAAATGAGGTCCATTCCTGGTGTTATTATGGATGCATCCATCTTGTTCACTGAGCTGACAGTATTTGAAGTAAATAGCATTTTATATCAATATGAATTTAATTTTATAATTTTCCCTTTTTTGTTCCAGTTGATAGTGGTCCAACAACATCTCCTGGTAAGTTTAGTTTTATCACTTCTTCCTTGGTACCCATCAAAGGGTACCCCATCATATGATTTCCCTTCTGAAGCTAAAGTTTAACAACCAAGGGCTTACCTTTGATGTTTTTGATGTTTTTGATATTTGCATCTTCTTGGAGACTTTGGAGAATTCAATGAATTGAATATATGTGTGTGTATGTGTGTGTGTGTGTGTGTTTGGAATATATCTGGCTTGGCTTATCCCAAGGGCTTTAAACTAAAAATGGACAGGGAAGGAGACCAATTTATAGGACCAAACCCAAAGAATAAATCTCTCTACAGCAAATCAGACAATGAGGAAGGGAGGGATAAGAAGGAAGGGTGAGAGGCAGGAAACAAACACATGATTCAGTATAATCAGGTCTCCTACCCTGGGCATGGGGTTGGACTAGAACAGGGGTCCCCAACCCCCAGTCTGTGGACCGCTATCAGTCCGCGGCCTGTTGGGAACCAGGCTGCACAAGTGGTGAGTGAGTGTGTAAAGTTTCATTTGTGTATGCCCAGGATCTAGACTGCGCACATGAAACCATCTCACTGACCCCTGCCACTGGTCTATGGAGCCAGAAAGGTTGGGGACCACTGGAGTAGAAGACCTCCAAGGTCCTTTCCAGCTTTATGATTCTATGAACCCAGGGAGATATTAGGAAGCATACCATCGAGCAGGGCTGTTAAACTCCTGGCCCACGGGCTGAATGGGAACATGCTGGCCATGCCCACGCCCAGTTTAACGAAGGGGGAAAAAGTCCCAATATGTCACGTGACACTGCTGTGATGATATGAGTTTGACACCCCTGCCATAGAGGGAAATTCTAGAGCAGGGGTCCCCAACCCCAAGTCTTTGGAGTCAGTTAAAAGTACTGGGACGCCCGGAGTGGGGTCGTCCACCAAGTCTGGTAGTGGGCAGCGGCTCAGTGCATCCGTGTGGCCCATTTCTTTGCCAGGCCGGTGAACTAGTTTGTAAGAGCAGGCAGCAAGGAATATTGTCCATCTAGTCAGTATTGGGGAGAGCGAGGCCAGAGTGGGCCTGTCTCCTGCTATGAGCCTTAATAAGGGCTTATGGTCAGTGACCAGCTCAAAGCCGAGGTGGCGCAGTTCAGCTGTTCAAATCTCACTGGCTCAAGGTTGACTCAGCCTTCCATCCTTCTGAGGTCGGTAAAATGAGGACCCAGATTGTTGGGGGCAATATGCTGAACTCTGTAAACTGCTTAGAGAGGGCTGTAAAGCACTATGCAGTGGTATATAAGTCTAAGTACTATTGCTATTTATTTATTTATTTATTTATTTATTTATTTATTTATTTATTTATTTATTTATTTATTTTTATTTATTTATTTATTTATTTATTTATTTATTTATTTATTTATTTATTTATTTATTTATTTATTTATTTATTTATTTATTTATTTATTTATTTATTTATTTATTTGCTGGATTTCTATGCCGCCCAATCCCTAGGGACTCAGGGCGGCTCACAACATATTCGATCCATTACAAAATAAAAGCTATCATTAAAATATAAAACCATACAAATGCAATAATTAAAAATACAGAAAATACAAAAGTTAAAAGAGTATCTCATTTACCCCGCCTGCCGGAAGAGCCAGGTTATTGGCTAAATTGCTAAATTCTCATCCAAAAAGGTATTTGTGAAACTGCTTGACTCTGGCTACAGTGGCAAGGGCTTCACGGTCTAGTTGGCTGTAATTTCTCTCAGCGCTTGAAAGAGTCCTGGAGAAGTATGCAATGGGGGCCTCACAGCCATTAGGGAGCCTATGGCTCAGCACTGCCCCCACCCCAAAAGGTGATGTATCGCAAACTAGTACCACCGGCAGAGTCTCGCTAAATTGTATTAGAAAGCTTTCTTCTGATAGGAGGTTTTTTTACTACCTTGGATGCATCTTTCTGTGCCAGACCCCAAACCCAGGTGGCTTTTTTAGATAGTAGCTTGTGCAGAGACTCAGCGATGGTTGCTTTATTTTGCAGAAAAATGCTGTAAAATTCAATAACTCCAGGAATGCTTATAGTTTCAGTCCTGTTGGTGGGCACCGGGGCTTCCCTGATTGTCCTAATTTTATCTTTGGTGGGGTGCAGTCCAGATCCATTGATTCTGTACCCCAGGAATTCTACCTCCGGTATCCCAATCTGGCACTTGCTGGCTTTAGCCCTTAATCCTGCAGCTCTGAACCTTGTGAGCACCTCTCTGAGTCTCTCTCTCAACTGCACTTTATCTTTGGCTGTTATTAGTATGTTGTTGAAGTATGGGACGACACCTGGCAATTTGCTTAGAACTCTTTCCATTATACCTTGGAAAATACCCGGGGCCATGCTGACACTGAATTGGAGCCTATTGCATTTAAATGCCCCGTGGTGTGTAACTATTGTTTGGGCTTCTGCAGTCTCACGTTCAACAGGCAATTGTTGGTACACCTGCCCGAGATCTAGCTTTGCGAAAATGGTGCCCGGGCCAAGCATGTGCAATAGATGTTGAACCACAGGCACTGGATATGCACTCTGTTGAAGGTCCTTATTGAGTGTGCACTTATAGTCTGCGCATATGCAAACAGACCCATCTCTTTTTATGGAAGTTACTATGGGGGTTTCCCACTTCGCATGATCGACCGGCTCTAATATACCCTGGCTTATTAATTTATCTAGCTCTTGGTCAATTTTTGGCTTTAATGCAAAGGGAACCCTACGAGGCTTTAGTCTATTTGGAGGTATTTTTGGGTCTAAACTAAATGAAATCGGGGGGCCCACATACTTGCCAAACCTTGGGTCAAAAACATCCTGGAACTCGTGAGCAGGTCATCGTAGTTGGCATTTGTCGCATTGGTAGCAGTCGCGTTGATTCCGGTCACCCCCATTCCTAGCGCGCTGAACCAGTCGAGACCTAGCAGGCTTGGAAGTTGGTCGTGAATGACAGTCAGTGGCAGGCTTGCTTCATGGCGGTCGAATTTCATGATGACCTCTCTGTAGCCTAGGACTGGAATTCGATTACCGTGGTATTCAGTGATTCGAAGAAGTTGCATTTTCATTTGCCTCCGGTTGAGGCCTGGGATTGCCTTCTTCACAGCTGACCATGACATGATAGATATTGAGGAGCCAGTATCTATCTCCATTTCACAGGGGGAGCCTTCCATGAGCACAGTGATGATATTTTTTTTCTGAGTGCTCGCTTGGTCCACCCTGGTCTGATTCACCCCAGATTGCGAACGGTAGTCTGTAGCTCATTGGTTTGGACCTCTTTCCTCTCGCCTCCGCTCGTTTGGCTGGTAGTTTCACCTGGCGGTCCTGGTAGAAAAACGTAGTGCCTTGCAGATCTGCACGATGTGGCCTGTCTTGCCGCATTTTCGGCAAACGGCGTCGCGGAACTGGCAGGACATTTAGGGGTGCTGTCCCCCACAGCTGTAGCAAGGGCCTGGCCTTTGCGCCTCGAATCCCTGGTGCTGATCCGTCCTGAAGACTTCCTCTTCTCCGCTACCCTGGGGGTCATCATGGCATTGGGTCTCATGCACTTCAGGGGTCGCTTTCTTTGGAGTAGGTGTACTTTTCTGGTCTAGCGACTCAGCAGCCTTATTAGAAGTTTCGGAGGCCCTGGCCTCCTCTAGCGTGGTTTTCAGCGTCAGGTTAGTTTTGGCCAGGAGTCTCCTTTGTAGTTTGATATCTTGGACCCCACAAATGAGTTGGTCCAGTAGCACATCATCCAAATCCTGGAATTGGCAATGGACTGCCACTTTTCTCAAGGCTGTTATGTACTCGTTGATGTTTTCTCCTTCTTGCTGTAAGCATTGGCGGAATTCATGCTGGCTGACAACCTTGGAAGGTGCCAGATCATAGTGATTCAGGAGAAGTTGTTGTAGCATTGACCACGCGGTCAATTCTACAGCCACTGGTTCAGCTAAGTCCACAGCTATATCGAAGACTTTGTGCCCGCAATGGCTCAGGAACATGGCTCGCTTCCTGTTGTCTGAGAGGCCTTGCAAGTCATTGGCTTCCAGGAAACAGCAAAATCTGGTCATATAAGTAGCCCAATTCTCATTGTTTGGGTCGAACGGTGTTGGCGGGTGGAAGGATGATATGGTGGCTTGCTATTGTAGTCTTTGTTCGAATTTGAATTTGGCGCCTCAAAATGTCCAACACGCCGCCCTGAGTCCCACGGGATTGGGCGGCATATAAGAGCGTCTAATAAATAAATAAATAAAAACTTACTTCTGGCCGGGCTGGTCTTCTCCGAATTTGCTCTTCAGTATCCCACCTTTGTTGCCAATGTTGGGTTTCAATACTGAAGAGTCAGGAGGCAGGTTGAGTGACAACAGCTCTTTATTCAATACAGTGAGCAAACTTCAGCAAAGCCCAGCCAGGTGGCTCCAGTTTAAATAGAGAGCCCCTCAGGAAGGAACCAATCAGCAATGAGCACTTCTGATCAATAGAGCAGACCTGTTTGTAAACATCTCAGCTAACATGTAAATCCCAGGACACAACAGTAAGAGGTCTGGAGACCGAACTGTGTCATTAACAGCTAAGGGAACTAGGGGTGATGATAGCCATATTCCAATACTTGAAGGATGTGGTAGGGAAACTGATTTATTGTCCAAAGCATTTGAGGGCAGGATAAGAAGTAATGGATGGAGGGCAGGATAAGAAGTAATGGATGGAGGCTAGTCAGAGAGAGCTTCAACTTGGAACTAAGGTGAAATTTTCTGACAGTGAAAGCAATTAGTCAGTGGAACAATTCACCTCCTGGAATTGTGGAAGCACAATTGCTGGTGGTTAAATTTGTTCAGGATGGAATAAGGATTCTGTCTTTGGACTAAAAAACCTCCAATGTCACTTCCAGCCTAACAATTCTATGGTTCTAAACCACAGTTTCACAACATCTCCTGAAAGCATTTTTCATCTCAGCTAATTCCCTATTACCATTTCCTCTTCCTAATCCCTCAAAAGCCATTTAAATATAATATGCAATTGTCTTCTCTTCTGCCACTCTTGCAGTGCTGTAAATTATTGTTATTATTAGATTGTTATCCCACCTTTTTCGTATCTTTGTAACTCAAGCAAAAACCAAAGAAAACAAACAAGTGGCTATCTGATGACACTATCAAAATAGCTGATCAGCAAAGAGCAGCCAAAGCCAAAGCCAATAAGGATAAAGTTAAAAAACTGGATGTAATTTTTCCACATAATGCCAGGAAAGACAAAAATAGGCAGTGGGAGGAGCAATGTCAACCTCTGGAAGAACTTAATAGAAAGGGACATACTAAGGTCATGTTTGCTGTAGTGAAAATGATGCGATCCAGCATTTCAGCATAGCAAGGAACTGTTAAAGACAACAATGGGAATATACTAAGTAATCAGAAGGTCAGGAACAGATGGAAATAATGGAAGGAAGAATATATGGAAGGACTCTATAGTAGTTTGACTTACCATCAAGATGAAAACAATGACAGTCCTCAATAAATAACCAAACATCCTGAAAAAAGATATTTTTCAAGCCATGGGGAAATTTCCAGATTGGTAAGCCCCAGGTATTGATGGAATATCTCCAGAATTACTAAGACTAGTGCCACTTAACATCATCACTATCCTGGACTTCTGGTGGTGCCGCGAGCTTCGCTGGATGCTCTTTATGGGCGCTCCATTCCAGGCTCCGTAAAAGCCGCCAGATAAGCCACATCAGCTGTCTGGCGGCTTGGAAACTCCTGTCCTGGGCAAAGGGAGGGGAGAAGAGCAGATGGGCAGAGGTAGAGCCCCCCTAACACCCCAGAAGAAGCTCTGGGGTGCGAAGGGCGAGGGCTCCCTTGAAGCCTGTCACAGCTCCGGACCTGGAATGCCTCCGCTTGTTTTTAGCGGAGCAAGAAGCCGCGACCATCTCTGCTGGTAACAAATGGTTTTATTACTTTATTACTCTAAACAATGCAGCAGACGGAACATACCAGGAGAATCTAAAAGCAAGTATTCTTACCTAACTCCGGTGTTGCTTTTTGGATTATTTGGGAAGCAACAAAGTAGCTAAAGATGGCATTTGGAATTTGAAAGGCGTGGAGAAAGTGAAAGCTACTGAAGCTAATGAGAGTTCTGATTGTTAACAGATGTTGGTGAGAACTCCTTTTGTTTTTTGCTCTCTTCTTTGATGAATTTTGTTTTTTGGCTATACAAGAATTAATACAAATTGAAGATGTCTTTAAAACTGGCAAAGAATGTTTCTTTTAAAGGAATAGGAAAAATTGAAAATCTTCCCACAAATCTTGTTAATTTGCAAGACTTTGCCCCCACAACACAGCTTCTTACATTGGAAAATGGCAGCAAATTATGAAAGATATGCAGAAAGAAATTGCTTTAGTAGTTAATAAAAAAATTAAAGAAATTAATGGAAAAATTACTGAAATTAATGAAAAAATACAAGCTGTCTCATAGGAGTTTATTTCTCAGACTCAACAAACCAGAGACAATGTGGAATCTGTATTTAAAGCCTCGGCAGTTAATATGGACTTATTGGGACAAGATGTGGCTCAAATTAAACAGTCTACTGGGACTTTGGCTGACGTTTAAGGAAATTCCTCCAAAAATATTAAAAGCACGTAAAGGTTATACTTTTCTGGTGGCAGAATTAAAAAAGCAACAGATATGATATAAATGGGAAATCCCGGCTGGACTATCTGTTACCTTTAGGGGAAAAAGATACAGACTTATTACGATCTGCGAAGCAAAAGATTTTTTTGCCAACATGTTAAAGGTTGAGAGACCAAAGTCACCAGAAGACAAAAGACATGAGGAACAGAAAGGAATCCTGAAAAGTCAAGAAGAACCAAAGGACCTAAGACAAATTAAAGAGGTAAAGATTGAAAGTGAAGAAGACAAAAGATATCAGGAAATTAAAGAAGAGGGAGAGGAATACTGGTGGTTTTCACAACAGAAAGGAACTCTGAAAAGTCAAGAAGATACAAAGGATTTAAGACAGATTAGTGAAGTAAAGGTTGAAAGTGAAGAAGATTTAAATTACCGACTTCAGTTCTCAACTCCTCCAAATGAAGCAAGAATGGATAAACATATCTTCAGATGCCAACTTAAAGAAATATTTAAGGGGAGAAGAATTGAGAATTGACGTTTTACTAATAGTAGGACAATGTAAAAGAAATAAGAATGAAGTTTAAATGTATATATGAGGCTGTTTAAGTTTACAGAAATTAGATTATAAGATTACTTATGGGGAATAATTATAGAAGGTAAAGTAATGTAATAGAGATTAAATTGGTTTAAATAATAAGATTAAATTAATTTTACAGTTTGGGGGATAAGAATAGAAGATAGTTAATGTAATAGAGATTAAATTGGTAGAGAATAAGATTAAAATTATATTAGAGGTGGAAATAAGTATAGGTTGTAATCTAATGTTATAGAGATCAAATGAATGTGATGTTGTTAAATATTTTTAGATTTGGTTAAGTTGGTTTGGAATTTAATAATCGCTGCCAGGTGTTGGTGGCATAAAACTGCAAGAGGAAGACTTACCGTATTTTTCGGAGTATAGGACGCACCGGAATATAGGACGCACCTTAATTTTGGGGGAGCAAAACAAGAAAAAAATAATTCTGCCATACCTAGCATTCAATACTTTAGCAAGTGACTGTGGTAAGCCCCCCTCCTCTCTCTCTCTCTCTCCCCCTTCCCCTCCCTCTCCCTCTCCCTCCCCCCTCTCTTCCTCCCTCCCTCTCTTTGAAATAAATCTGCTGGCTTTAGTGGGGTTTCTATGGACAACCCACCATTTGCCCTTTTTTTGGAATGGGGAGTAAAGTGATTGCAGAAGCAAAAAAAGAGCATTGCGTTTCAGGCTGCAGCACGAAAACACTTCCCTCCCCGATTCCAAAATTGGAGGAAGGCTTTTTGCACGCCGCTTAGAGCATTGCATTGCAGCCCCTGCTGCCGCGGGGATCTCTGCCTGAGAAGGACCCTCAATCAGCCACCTCTAGGGAGCCACCCCCGTCCTCAGGAGGCAGCCACCCCTTTAAGAGTGAAGGAGCTTTTTTATTTTTTATTTCCCTCCTTCCAGCCTGAGCCGGCCGATCGCCAGCCCGCCGGCAGTGACAGCACGCTGCAGACATTCATGGAGGGGATGGGATCGCTTGCCACCGCCACCGCCGCGCAGGTATGTGAGTCGCCCGGGGGTCAGCCGCACCTTGGGTTGGAGGGTCCTTGTCCTGCTGTGCCCCAAGGAAGCTGCTGAGCTGAAGAAGCCTCCATCCACCTGCCAGCTCGCCACTCAGCCTGTGGAGGAAAGCATTTTCAGGCGGCAGTGCTGCAATCCCCTTCCCGATTCCAAAAGGCTGAGTGGCGAGCTGGCAGATGGGTGGAGGCTTCTTCAGCTCCGCAGCTTCCTTGGGGCAGCAGCAGGACAAGGACCCTCCAACCCGAGGTGCGGCTGACCCCTGGGCGACTCACATACCCGCGTGGCGGTGGCAAACGATCACCTCCCCCTTCCCCTCCGCAAACGTCTGCGGCGCGCTGTCACTGCCGGCGGGCTCGCGATCGGCCAGCTCAGGCTAGAAGGAGGGAAATAAAAAAAATTAAAAAGCTCCCTCACTCTTAAAGGGGCTGCTGCCTCCTGAGGACGGGGGTGGCTCCCTGGAGATGGCTGATTGAGGGTCCTTCTCGGCAAAGAAGAGCATCGCGTTTCCGGTGGCGGGCAGCGCCGGTTGCACGCCCCGTTTTGGGAATCGGGGAGGGGATCGCAGTGCTGCCGCCTGAAAATGCTTTCCTCCCCTGGCTAAGTGGTGGGCTGGCAGGTGAGGGGGGGTGGGGGCTACATTCGGAGTATAGGGTGCACCCACTTTTTGACCCTCTTTTGGGGAGTAAAAAGGTGCATCCTATACTCCGAAAAATACGGTATTTAAAATTAATATTGTAAAGGGCAAAAATTTTAGAACATGTTAAAGATTATTTAAACGATATACCTGATAAAGGAGAAGATGAATGGACTAAAATAGACAACGAAGGACATATTTCAACTTAATTTTTTGTTCAATTTACTGTATAAGGAGTTAAGAGTTTTTGATATTTGGAAGTTAATAATTTGTTAGCATATTTTAGTTTTGCATTTGTGTAAACTATATTTACACAAATATATGTTCTGGGAAGTCTAGGGAGGGGAAGGGATGGGGAGGAGGGGTGGGGGTGAGGGTGAGGGGGGAGGGTGGGGTTAGGGGGGAAGGGGGAAAAATGCTTGTACTTTGTACTAATAAAACTTGGCTTGGCTTGCGCAGAGTGCAGAAGAACGCAAATGGCGGCATCCCGGCGTCCCGGGAAAGCGGGCGGGGGAAGCCCCCGCCACAAACGCCGCCAGCTTCTTCGGCTCGGCGGCGAAGAAAGGCGGAGAGCGCACCGGTAGGAACCCACTACTGATATGGACTACATATCAATAGCCTCAGAGCTGGAAAATATCTGTTTTTATCCCATTAGTAAAGAAAGGCGATGCCAGAGACTGCAACTATTGCACGATTGCATTGATTTCTCATGCAAGCAAGATTCCACTGATTGTTGTCACTGACAGGAATGCTTTGGACAATATCCTCTTTGTGATAGCCCCTCAAATATTGGAAGACTGCTATCATGTCATTCCTAGTCCTTCTCTTCATTAGAGCCAGGGGTGGGTTCTAACTTACCTCGCCGCTGGTTTGCTTCCTCCCATGCCACGTGGGCGCGAGCGCATGCACAGTGCCGAAAATGAAGCTTCTGCATATGCGCAGAATCAAAAAAACAGCTTCTGCACATGCGCAGAAGCCAAACACAAGATGGTGGCACCCACGGACCGGCACCGACAGAACCGGCTCCATGACGTCCTCACCGGTTTACTAACGGTTCTAAAGAACCAGTTAGAACCGGTAGGAATCCACCTCTGATTAGAGCACACAACCACATTTATGCAGCCATTCATCATACACTTTAGCCTCCAGCCCCTAATCATCTTTGTTGCTCTTGTGTTGTTTGGTTCTGTTAGCTTCTAGTACAGGGGTGTCAAACACAAGGCCCGCAGGCCGGATCCTGCCCGCGATGTGCCCATATCGGCCCGCGGGGCCATCCTGAAAAATGTAAGGGGCCAGCCCGCGTCTACCCAATGTCAGGAAACATCAGCCCAACGTGGCTTCGGCCCAGTCTACCCAGTGCGAAGAGGAAACATCGGGCCAACCTGGCTTCGGCCCAGTCTACCCAGTGTGAAGAGGAAACATGCCAGCAGTTTGGGGAATGGCGCCAAGCTGGCCATGCCCACCCAGTTAGCCACGCCCACCCAGTCGGCTATGCCCAGTGAGTGGCGTCCAGTTGGCCATGCCCACCCAGTCAACCATGCCTGCCCAGCCCCCTCCGAGGTCAGCCACAGCCCTGATGCAGCCCTCAATGAATTTGAGTTTGACACCCCTGTTCTAGTAATATCTTTGATTGTTTCTAGGTGTTCAGATCCATTGTTTGATTATCTTTTCCTGGATCTTCCCAGGTATTGATCTCATGCTGCTTGGTCTGTAGTTTCCTGGATCCATTTTTCCCCTTTTTTGAAGATGCCTCCACTCAGTATTTGTTTGTTTTACTTAAAATAAACTTTTGTTCATTTTCAGTAACAGGTTACAATTTCAGTGTGCAAATGCAAATCATATTGGAACCAAGTTGGTTCCAGTTTATTTAAACATGATGGATTGCAAATATTTAATGTGATTGTAATATTATCTGGCAACCATTTTTGAGGCATTTTTATTGAGATCATTTATTGGAACTGTGGTTTGCTCCCAGAATGCCATGAAGAGCAGTTTCCTTGCACACGTCTGTACTCTGTTCACAAGCCTGTGAAGCAGTGCATCAGTTATTTGTGTGTCACAAGGTAAGAGAAAAATCTAAACATATTATTTGTTAAGAAAAAATGACATACTGTTTTAGATTAGGTTATGAAAAGTAGGGCTGATGCTATTTGTGTTGCATGGTAATTTTGGCAAGTTAGTGAATCTGAATATTTTTAATTTCTATGAACAAAATAGTGAGGTAATAAGAAAGAGTTAATGGGATATTGTTGATAGGCAAAATGCTTCTCACAAACATATACCATTTTAAAAGAACTTAGGTAGAACTGGTTGTTCATTTTCATGTAGACATTTTCTGCAGATATAAGTCTTAAATATTTGCTATCTCCCACACTCCAAATTTCAAATTGTTCATTTTTCAACTGTTAAGATGGGTGAGATATTAACTATATCTTCACACACACACACACACACACACACACACACACACACACACACACACACACAGCTCTGAATATAAAGTTCGTTTTTTATTATCTTGGGAAATGGTTTTAAAATTAAAAATTGCTGAATTGATTCCCTTTACTGAGCCTGTAAACCTAGGTGAATTGTTATAACACCTTATAAAAAATACGGATTTGAGGCAAAAGGATTTATGTGGCCCAGAATGGATTTAAGCATTAGGATCTAATTGTAACTGAGGTCAAGTATTCAACTGATTGCTTAGGCACCTGCATAGAGAACAGTTTTGTGCATTCAGCCCTTCTCTCTGCTTCCTGAGTCTTTGTATGTTTACCTGGAAGTCTGAAGCAAAACTGTACTTTCCTTTGCTCAATATATCCTTACATGATCCAAATACAGAAGGATCCCAGATTGGGTGAAGAGCTTCTGTTGAAAGTCTGGAAACTGGGAGATAAAAGGGATGGGATTGTGTGAATGGGATTGTGATGGGATTCTTCTTTACCTACTACATATTCAGCTCAATTCAGTTCACTCTTAGCCCCAATACATTTAGCATAGATAGCTAAACTCTAGCAGCTCTTCTTTTTAAGCAAGGTTATTTGTGCAAAGGAGATCTGAAATAAGATCTGGAAAAGAAAATACACTAAGTAATTTTTTCAGCTGTTGTCTTTCTACTTCAGACTGATTCTGTAAAGTCTGGCCTCTCCCCCTTATTCAAGAAAGTAAAGACTCTTGAAACTTAGCATTTCAAAAGGAACCTTTTATTGAAAAGGGTGATAGCAGGACAGAATCAAAGCAGGCTCTGAGGGTCCTCAGGAAATACGTAGAATAAAAGAAATTAGAAACCCCTCCCAACAGTCCAGTGTGGATTCAGCCAATCCGCAGGTGTGGAGATGATATTGTACCGGACGCTCTGAGAAAGTGATAAAGGAACTTTCTCAGGGTCATCCTCTGCCGGCCCTCTGGTGATACAACCCACATGGCCCACCCTCCCCTCACATTCCCCAAAAGGTGAGAAATTTCCAGGTGCTTCGGCGCCAGGGCAACAGCTATAAATCAGGCTAAAGGTCATAAAGGAAAGGAAGGAAGGGTAAAGGATACATACAGTATATAGAAAGCAATAAGTAAATAGAACAATTCCAATATCCCTCTCCCCTCTCCTTGAAGAATGATACACGGATCTGACAGATTCCATTCAATTTCCTCAAGGGTTACCTCTCCTGGGTACAAATCACCTGGGCCAGATGGTTTTCATCCCAGGGTTCTATAGAAGCTGGCAGATGTGAATTCAGAACTACTGAATGCAATCTTTCAAAGCTCTTGTAGCACAGGGGAACTACAGAAGACTGGAAAAGAGGGATATATGCAAAATGTTGTCTTCCAGGAGCAAAGATCAAAGATGTGATAGAGAGGCTTACCAAAATAATCAAGCCCACTTGACTACTCTTTCATGTGAAGATAAATGATATAACAAGGAGACTGAAAACAATATCAAGAGTTTATGAGCAGATAGACATGAAAACCAAAAAATTGAGAGAACAATTGATGTTCTCATACAACAGAAGGTCAACATCCAATGAGGGAATGGAGGATTTTAGAAGTAAACACTGGCTGAAGGGATGATGCCATTGAGAGAACTTTGGATTCCTAGACCATGGTCTACATTACATACAGAAAGGGTTTCTAGCAGGAGATGAGCTACACCTCACAATAACGGGGAAAAATATGTTTGGAAAACAACTGTCATGACTCATCTGGAGGGATTTAATCTAAAACGAGAAGGGGAGGGAAATCAATCTTTAGGAGATCAATCTAACTCCAAGCATAAAACTCAAGACAACCAAGCAAACAATGAGGAACGGAGTCGTGAGAATGGGGCATTCAGGTATAAAACAGGAGACATAGGAAGCAAATGCAAAATCAGGCATAAAGGGGTCAGATGCCTATACACTAATGCTCAAAGTATGGTGAACAAACAGGGTGAACTTGTATGTGAGGTAAAGGAGTCCTTGTGGATTTTACTCTGCTAGTCATAGCTGACTATAGGGGGCAGTACTCATTTCTATTTCAAGGCCATTGAGCCAGCATTGTCTGAAGATGTTTCCACAGTCATGTGGCCAGCATGACATCACAGAGCACTGTTACATTTCCCACTAAAGTGGTATCTATTTATCTACTCTCATTTGCATGCTTTCAAACTGTTAGGTTGGCGCAAGAATGGGAGTCACCCTGTCATGCAGTGCTTGGGTCTCGAACCTGGGCTGTTGGCTTTCCAGCCAAGCCCAGAATCTTAACTGTTGAGAAATTGGGAAATGCCAGTGGTGGACTTTAAATAATTCCACCACCGTTTCGCCAAAATGTGAGTGCGCGCATGAGCTCGTGCATGGCTTCCGCGCATGCGCACACACACGGCTTCTGCGCATCTGTGGCTTACATGGTGAGGCTCGACTGAACAGCCTTTTGGGGCCTGCTCCGCTCCAAACCTGCTCTCCAGTGCAGCGGCTGCTTTTCTCCGCACTGCTGGGAGAGCGTCTTGTGCAATTTAGCAGCTGTGAGCCGCCGCTTTCCTCTAAGTCCCATGCGGAAAGCACTGTGGCTGACAGAAACAGCATTCAACATGGCTGCTGCTTCTTTGTGCCACAGCGCTTTCCAGATGGGACTTAGAGGAAAGCGGCGGCTCACATATATTGCACAAGATATTGCACAAGACACTCTCCCAGCAAGAGCAGCAATGGAGAGAGCAGCTGCTGATCTGGAGAGCACATGGAGCATCTCCATGAGCAACTGAGGCTTGGCAAGGGATGGAAGAAGTGGCTGCAAGATCTCCGCTGCAGCACTTTCCGGATTTACTTTACTTGTAAGTAAGAAGAACCGTCCGGTCCATTCCCAAACCACTTCGGCCCTCTTGTGCCCATGCTGCTCCCCAGCGTAGGCCGCAGGCCGAATAAATTGCTTTGGCCTGGGGGGCCATAGTTTGAGGCCAGAGGGGGGCAGCGACATGTGGCAGAGGCCTGGGGCAAGGCTGGAGCAGGGGAACGGCGCATCCCTGGGCCCCTACCTGAGGTGAAGGGCGAGTGGGCGGAATGCTTACCTTTGGTGAGCAGAGCGGGTGAGGCGTGGAAGTGAGGCGCAGAGATTAGCTGGGCCGCGTGGCAAAGGCAAGATATATAAGGCAGGGTGGGGTGGGGCGGGGCAGGGCAGGGTGGTTGCCATTACTGAAACCTAGTGGGATGGAATCCATGATTGGAACATATCGCTAGAAGGATATAAATTGTTTCCAAGACCCAACAAAAGAGGAGGTATATACTATAGCCAAAAGTGTGATATGAACTAAATCCTTCAATCTGATATGATCCTATCTGGCACCCGATGGAGCCTGTATACGTGTTGCATGAATAATTTAGCTAAGGTGCATGCTGAGGGGATTTTTTTAGCATAGTATAAAGTGCATCTATTTAGAGAAAAGCTCAGTTATCACCCTAATCACGGTGTTCCCCAAACATTCCAGTAACTTCACTATAAAGTCTATGGAAATTTATTTCCATGGCTCTTTAGGCTCCGCCACCAGCTGGAGAAGTTCTAGCATTTTCCCTTGGTGCCTTTTTGTGGAGCATAGATGGGGCAGCTGGCTAGTGTTAATCACCAAAACTGACATTTCACAAGGTGTAGGGTTTTTATGAAGCCAAAGCGCCCAGACAATTTTAAGTTGTGACTTTTCTAGAGAACTACTATGCATTGACTCTCTGGGACATACAGTTTGGCTTCTACCCAGGCTAAGCTGTCCCATAGCATGCATTCATTTGATGGGCTTGGAACCACTTGTCTTTCTCTAGTGCCACTTTTAGTGCATTGCAGAGATTTATTTATTTATTTATTACTTGCATTTATATGCTGCTCAACTCCGCAGGGACACTGAGCGGCTAACAAAAATACAAATAACATCAGTATAAAAAACTTAAAAAGAGGGTTAAAATACAGTATAACAATATATAAAAAGACATTTAGTCAACTCAATCATTCAATCCTTTCATTACAAGGGCCAGCATCGACAATCAATGGCCCCAGCTCCCGAAAGAGCCAGGTCTTAACGGCTTTTCTGGCCAATAAGGTGGGGATAGTCTGGATCTCAGGGGGAAGTGGGTTCCAGAGGAACTGCCACAGAGAAGGCCCTCGCCCGCGGGCCCGCCAGCCGACATTGTTTAGCTGACGGGACCCGGAGCAGGCCAGCCCTGTGTAATCTGACCGGTCGCAGGGAGGTATGTGGTAGCAGGCAGTCCCGAAGATACTGTGGCCCTGAACCATATAGGGCTTTAAAGGTAATCACCAACACCTTAAATTGCATCCGGAGACTAATGGGCAACCAATGCAGCTCACATAAGATGACAGTCGTGTGGATGTATCTGGGAACACCCACAACAGCACGTGCAGCTGCATTTTGCACCAACTGAAGTCTCCGAATACTCTTCAATACCCATGTAGAGCCCGTTGCAATAATCAAGCCGTGAGGTAATGAGGGTCGCAATTGGTGCACAAGGCGAACATGTGCAAAGGTCCCCCTAGCCACAGCTGACAGATGTTGGTCCAATTTAAGCTGTGGATCTAGGAGGACACCCAAATTGCAAGCCCGTTCTGAGGGGATTAATTTTTCTCCCCCCGGAACCAAGGAGGGACAGTCGACCAAGTCCTTAGGAGGCAGTATCCATAGCCACTTGGTCTTGTCCGGGTTTAATATGAACCTATTGACTCCCATCCAGATCCTCACATCGTCCAGACACTGGCACATCACATCGGCTGCCTCACTGAATTGACGCGGGGTGGAGATATAAAGCTGGGTATCATCAGCATATTGCTGATACCTCACCCTGTGTCATCGGATGATCTCACCCAGTGGTTTCATGTAGATGATAAATAGTAGGGGAGAGAGGACCAAGCCCTGAGGCACCCTGCAAATGAGGGGCCTAGGGGTCAACCTCTGTCCACCTGCCAATACCGACTGTGACCGATCAGCGAGATAGGAGGAGAACCACTGCAAAACAGTGCCTCCCACTCCCAACTCCCTTAATCGGCGCAGAAGGATACCATGGTCAATGGTATCGAAAGCAGCTGAGAGGTCAAGTAGCACCAAGATAGAGGAGTAACCCCCATCTCGGGCTCGCCAGAGATCATCCAACAGCGTGACCAAGGCAGTTTCTGTGCTGGAGCCAGCCTGAAACCCGACTGAAAAGGATCTAGATAATCCGTGTCATCCAACAGCCATAGGAGTTGGAATGCCACCACTTTCTCAACAACCTTACCCAGAAAGGGTAGGTTGGAGACAGGATGAAAGTTGTTTAACACAGTTGGATCCAGGGAAGGTTTCTTGAGGAGGGGCCTCACAATTGCTACCTTAAGTGGCTGCAGCACAAAACCCTCCCTCAAGGAGGCGTTGACTATCACCTGAATCCAACCTCGTGTCACCTCCCTGCTGGAAGAAACCAGCCAGGAGGGGCACGGGTTCAACAAACAAGTGGAGGCACTCATCGCTCCTACAGCCTTGTCCACTTCCTCAGGAGTCGTGGGTTCAAATTCCTCCCATAAAATGGGACTAAGGCCTGTCCCTGTCATCTCGGCTTGAATTGCCCAATCAGAGTCCAGGTCTGTCCGGATCTGAGCAAATTTATCTGCCAGAAACTGTACAAATTCCTCAGCTCTGCCCTGTAAGGGCTCCTCCATCCCCTCGGTATTAAGGAGGGAACGAGTTACCTAAACAGAGTGGCTGGGCGACAACCAGCGGATGCAATAAGTGCGGAAAAATGCGAACATTTTGCCGCCCGTATCGCCACTAAATAAGTCCTAATAAAGGATCTTAGAAGTGTTCGATCAGACTCAGATTTACTGGCCCTCCAGCATCGTTCTAGGCGTCTCTTGTGGTGTTTCATCTCCTGGAGCTCCTCGGTAAACCAGAGAGCTCTCCGGGATCCACTGCCATGGAGAGGTCGCAGAACAGGCGCAATCCTATCCAGTGCTCCAGATGCCGTCTGGTTCCAAGCGGCAACTAGAGATTTGGATGGATTGTGTACAAGGGATTCAGATATCTCCCCAAGCTCCTTCTGAAATCCTTCTGGGTCCATTAGGCGTCTGGGGCAGAACCACTTAATCGGTCCCGCCTCCCTGCAGTGGAGGAGTGGTGCTATAAGGTCTAACCTCAATAGGAAATGATCTGACCATGGCAAGGGAGAGATGGCTAAACTCCTTAATTTCAGATCATCTCTCCACTGCCCCGAGAGAAACACCAGGTCAAGTGTGTGCCCGCCCTTATGAGTCGGACCCTCAACTACTTGGGTCAGGTCCATAGTTGCCATGGAATCCATGAACTCCTGAGCTGCATCAGAGGATTTGCCAAGCGATGGCAGGTTAAAGTCCCCCAGAACCATAAGCCTGGGGAACTCCATTGCCAGCCCGGCTACTGCCTCGAGCAGCACAGGCAGGGCCATTGTGACACAGCTGGGAGGCAAGTATGTCAACAACAGGCCCACCTGAACCCCTAAGTCCAACTTCAAGAGGAGAGACTCACACCCAACAGTCTCCGGGGCAGGGCTCCTACGAGGATGAAGACTCTTACGGACAATCATTGCCACTCCTCCACCCCTTCCCTGGGGTCGCGGCTGATGCAGAACCTGAAACCCGTCTGGGCACATTTCAGAGAGGGGAACCCACCCTTCTTGTCCCAGCCAGGTCTCAGTTATGCATGCCAGGTCCGCTCCCTCCTCCAAGAGAAGATCCCAAAGGAAGGGAGCTTTGTTGAGATCCTTTTCTATCTGGGGTATAGGTTTCCCTTGAGCTCTAGTAGTAATGGGCTGCCAGCTCTCAAGACGGGGTAACCGGTCTGATGATTTAAGGTTTAGAGCTATTGTATTGCGGTAGTCTAGAAAGAGCATTGGCTAGAAAATTCTTCCCACCTGGGAGGTATCGCAACGTAAAATTGAACCGGTTGAAATACTGAATCCAGTGGATTCCTGGGGTTTTTTAGGGCCTCCATCCATACCTTGAAAGGGGGCTTATGCCATTCTAGGAAGTTCCTCCAGGTGAGGAATGCCCAGCACACCATGTACATCTTCTCCCACACTGCCCATCTGCATTCGATCTCAGTGAGTTTTTAGAGGTGTATGCACATAGCTGCTCATTCTTTTGTAGCAACATGGCTCCTACCTCTACATCACTAGCATCTGCCTGAATAACAAAAGGGATGTTCAGATCAGGGTGCTTTAACACTGGCTCCACCATGAACAAGTGTTTGAGTTTTTCAAACACTGCCTGACATTCCATAGACCACGTTAGGGGCTGGCTAGGTTCACCTTTGGTTTTTAAGAGATTAGTGATGGGCAGTGCTATTTGTGCAAATGATGGGATAAATTAACAGTAAAAGTAGGCAAATCCCAGGGAGCTTTGAAGTTTATTCCTCGTACAGGGAGGAGCCCAGTCAAGGACTGCCTGCACTTTTTCAAGATCCATCTCTATCCTATCATGGGAAATGCGGTATTGCAAGTAGTCAATTTTACTCTGGTGGAACTCAGACAACTTAGCATGCATACAGCTGAGCTGCTTTAAGTTTCTTTAGCATGGCTGTGACCAACTTCATATGTTCAGCCATGGTTTTGCTGTAAATTAATGTCATCCAAGTAAACTTAGAACCCCTTTATACGTGCTTATGCAGCACTTCATTAATCAGCTGTATAAAGATGGCCAGGACACCCTGTAGTCCAAAGGGGAATACTCAAAATTGAAAACACCCTAGGGGGCAATTGAAAGCGGTTTTCCACTCATCCCCTTCCTTGATTCAGACTTGTTAATACACCTCTCATAAGTCCAGTTTAGTAAAAATCTTCCCCTTAGCCAGGTGTCCTTTATGAGGATAGTGGGTAAATGTTTTCTACACAAACTGTGTTAAGCTTGCAATAGGGTTTCATCCAGGAGTGAAATCCAGCAGGTTCTGACAGGTTCTGGAGAACCGGTAGCGGAAATTTTGAGTTTTTCGGAGAACCGGCAAATACCACTGGGGTGGGAATGGAGATTTTGCAATATCCTTCCCCTGCCATGCCCACCAAGCCATGCCCACCAAGCAACACCATGCCCACTAAGCCATGCCCACAGACCCAGTAGTAAAAACATTTGGATTTCATCACTGGTCTCATCTTTCTTTTCCCTGAAAAGCACCAGGGTCTGGCTTGTTGTATGAACCCATGCTTTAAGTTGTTTATGAATGACCAGAGCTCTTTGAGCTTTCTTGGGGTCATTGAACAAGTCTGGGCTTGGGAAGCTTAGTTCCTACTAGGATTTCTATGGAATAGTCCATGGGGCAATGAGGGGGGAATGCATCTGAGCCCCTTATGCTAAAAACGTCCTGTAAGTCCCAGTACTTCTTAGGTATTCAGGGGTCACCCTTAGAACATTCTTGTGTGGCTTCCCCCATTTCTTTCTTTGCTTTCTCTCCCAGTGGTGCTGATAGCATCTGCTTGAGTTCAGCCCAGGCACTTTCCACCTGATCTTGAACAACCTCCTCCTCCAGTTCACATAAGGATTCTATTTTAAGAGCCATGCTAGACCCAGTACTAGGGGCTGCTCCATGCCACGATAAAGCTCAGGGTTTCTGTGTGGACCCCCATTCTCAGCTCTATGGGTTCAGTAAAAAACATTGCCCCCCCCACTACTGACCCATCCAACTGGCAAAACGCCATCGGCACTTTGGGTTAAGCTGCAGGCCTAATGTTTTGACTAATGCAGGGTTGACCAAGCATCTAGGTGCAACCCGAGTCCAAAAAGGCAACTAGGCTTCCCTTATGCCCTGAGGAGTGTAGTGCCAATTCTATGGGGATAGTCACCAGGTTCACAGGGTGACTTACAATGGGTTGTTGTCTGTGTCTGTTTCACTCCTCAATGTTTCTCAGGTCAGAGTAGTCAGAGTTCTCCATTGTTGGGCAATGGGGTAAACATGACTTCTTCCACTCTCTTCAGGGCCATTTCCCTGGCACTTGTGCCAGTTTCACTGACTTCTTGGCAGGCCCTGAGGTTGCTTTTTGGACTGGGCATGCAGCTCAGCAGTCAGCAGCTTGGTGCCATTTCTTTCCACACTTAAAGCAGACAGTGGAGCATTGGCATGGGCTCTGCTCATGTGCTGTTGGCTTTGGGGCTTCCTTCTTTTCAGTCAGGAGCGATCTCCACCACCCATGGCTGGGTTGGTTTCGTGATCAGGCTAAGTCAATCTCGACCTCTTTGGCCAGGACATATCAGCCATGAAGGGTGCAAGAGGTGCCTCAGGCAATGCAGGTGTTGTAGACATCATCTTTCAACCCATCTGGAAGCTGTTCTGCCCTAGTACTGAGCCCCAATAATTACACAACACACAACCATTCAAACATAGTTTGTTTTAGTCAGTAAAGCAACATCTCATTAAACACGAACACGGAACAAGATAGGCAGAAGTCCAAGAGATAATTGCAAGTCTTACTATTCTTGGAACAAGTCCCAAAACTAGCAGATGCCAAACACAAGACCTGTTCTGGAATTGCAAAGTGGAAACGGTGGCGTCCATATTCAGAAGCCACGTTTGCCAGAAACAAGAACTGGAAACTGGAATGCAAACTGGCCACACTGGAGGACTAGATTCAGAAACCACGATACCAGAAACAAGATCTGGGCTGGACTGCAACCTGGAACTGCGTAAGCCAAGATTCAGGAACGACAATGCAAACTGAAAACTGGAGTCATGATGCAAGATTCAGGATTGATGTTACAAACTGGAAACTGGAGTCATGATGCAAGATTCAAGACTCACAATGCAAACTGGAAACTGGAGTCAAGATGAAAGATTCAAGAGTCACAATACAAACTGGAAACTGGAGTCAAGATGCAAGATTCAACAGTCACGATACAAACTGGAAACTGGAATCAAGATGCAAGATTCAACAGTCATGATACAAACTGGAAACTGGAGTCAAGATTCAGACGGATATTTCCCAAGTTGTTCTCTGCAGCTTCCCATCTGCATCAACTTTTCTTAAATAGACTTAAGGGCATGGTGGCCAATTAGCGCCAGGTCTTACTCCCGAGTAGACCTCCTTTGGAGTAGACCTTTCTGCCTCTTGGCAGCCCGGCGTGCTCTGGCATTCAGGAAAGGAGGGGCTACTCCTTTCCTATCACTGCCACGAGGCACTGAAGGCTCCAAAGGCCCTGGCTGCTCAGGCTGCTAGGCAGGCCACAACAGAAGCATTATATCAGCATGTCCTGAAGCCAGTTGGTCAGCCTGCATGCCAGGTCTCGAAACTCTTGGGTATAAGTGGCCACAGGTCGTCCACTGTAGCTTGGGTCTTGATTCTCATTCTGACTTTGCAGTCAGCTAGAGAGTCTTCAAAATGCTTCCATGAAGTGCTCAAAGTTGCGCAGTTCCAGAGTGTCATTATGGAGAGTGACCATCCACTCCACTATGGTCCCCAGCAATGCCATGGTCACACATTGCACTTTGACCTTGGTGGGTAACTGTTCTGAGGCAGCAGAAGGCTCTTGTGCATCCCTTAACCCTCCCCCGCCCTATAAATTTACCAACCTCCTCCTGTTCTGTTTCGCAAACTATGAGTTGAAATCAGGTGCAAGCAATAATGAAGCAGAGTCAGTTTTGACATGTCGACTCTCCAGAGCAGAGGTCCAGCCCACAGAATGGTGGGGTTCAGCCCCCCCCATCCCTCATCCCTCTCCTCCCAGCCACTCCCCATGTGGCTGGCTTTTCCAGGCTGATGGGGGCCCTGGGGAGAAGATGCTTTGCCTACCGCAAGGCTGCGCCACCCACATTGCCCCTCCTCCAGCCATCACCCTTATCTTCCACTGTCCAGCTGCACTGGACTTCTGCTTCTGCTCATTTCTTTTCAAAAATTTTTTATTTTTTTCCTCCACCACTTTTACATTTCAATGAGCATATACCTTCAATTATTACAATAAAATACACAATTTTACATTTGTATTCCAACATTCAAAAGTCAACATCTTATACCTACGCTTATGTCATCAATCATCAGTCTATTCTGTTTTTCTTTCCATTGCACTCCCCCTCTCTTCCTCCATCATCTCCTCCTACTTTCTTACTCCTTCACTCCTCTTCTACTCTCTCTACTCCTTCTCTTCCTCCCCTTCTACTTCCTCTTACACCCTCTTAACCTTCCTTGAGTACTCTTTTATCTTGTATTTGATAGACTGATGATACAATCTCAAATTTAAGCTCTTCATTTGCTTCTTAAGAAAAAGAAATTTTTTGTTATTGTGATTATATTTGTATAGTACTTTGTTTCTAGATATATGCTTCTAGCTTCATCTTACCTCCACACAAAAAAAGAAAAAAAAAGAAAAAAAAAGAAAATCTAGTTTTGTCATCTGGGATATTCACCCGTTATTTTTCAATTCTACTCCTAAATTTCTCTGCTATTCATTAATTCCCTCATTAATTGTTATTCTCCTACTTCTTAGATTTTTGGCCCCATTTGCTTCCTCCACTTTTTTTGTCTCTTTATTCATTGTTTATATATATATATATATATATATATATATATATATATATATATATATATATATATATATATATATATATATATATATATATATATATATATATATATATATATATATATATATATATATATATATATATATATATATATATTACCATCTATTTTATCGCAAACTAAATGCCCAATTTGTACTTTCCAATTCCTTATGTTTAATCAAAGTTTCTTCTTTAGTTAATTACCCTCAAATTAAACAGTTGACACTTGGAATATATAGTTTTTAAGTTTCCCCTTTAAACCTATCTCTTTTAAAAAAAACATAAAAATAATACACTGACATAATATACTTTTTCAATTGCTAATCATCAAAGTTCTTTCTAGATCGTTCAATTAAATATTCAACTCTTAACATAATACATTTTCTCCTTTCAAAGTTTTTCATTTAAACAAGTTCATATGTGAAAAAAAGAAGAGTACACAATCAAGATATATCTTTTAAATTCTAATATTCATATTTATCATTCATCCTTCCCATATTAGTTAACATTATTTTAGCCATCTAGCAATTACTAGTCATCAAAATTCTTTCTGGATTATTAAATTAAGTATTTAACTCTTAACATAGTATTTTTTTTTCATTTAAACAAATTCGTATGTAACAAGAAAAAGAAAAGCAAAAGTGCGCAATCCAAATGTGTCTTTCAAGTTCTATTATTCATATTTATCATTCATACTTCCCATATTGATTTACCTTGTTTTATCTAAAAAATACCAAATCTTCTAATTCATTAGATGCTTATTGGTCTATATTTAAAAGGCCAGGAAAAGAAAGAAAAAAGAAAAAAAAGTTCAAACTCTTTATAAAATATTAATTCTAAATAGAAGGAGAAACAAAAAGGAAACATTTACACAATATAATATCTTCATCCATTCCCTTTTTGTTTCTCTACTGAATCGTTTTTATCTCTATATTTCATCCACCCCCATCCAATTAAATTCTCTTCCCTCTGTCTTTTAATTTTATACCAAAAGGTTCTCTTTCCCCATGCTCTTTTCTTCCCTCTTAAGTTTACTATCTGTATGTATCTGCTTTTCTCCATTCTTTTTTCTATTTTATGTATCTCAAAATCCTTATCCTCGCTCTGGACATAGTTATTCTTAATATCATTATCTCTAGTGTCATTGTAGCTATTATCTTTATCTCCATTTTCACTGTTAAACTCAGTGGGATATTTATCATTATCATAATCATTAATCAGCATTGCATTTTCAAAGTTATTTTCATTTTCGTCATTCATAATGTCTTCTTCTTCTCTCTTCTTCTCCTCTTCTGTACTCTTATCCAGTTTTTCCCCCATTTGTACTTCATCTTTCCCTGTCTCAGATACTCCAAATACAGTTTCTTTAAAATTTTCAAAGAGGTCCTTCATAAACTCAACCAATTCTTCGTAGTCAGCTTTCTCCATCTTTGCGAAGCTTAAAAAAATTCAGTCTTTGATCACTTTGTTTCCTTAGGGTCAGTACTTAAGTCCACAAGTTTGACAAACTCCAGATTTTACACCATAAACAACTGCTCTTTCCAAAGTTCACAGCTGTTCTTTGTTCAAGGCCACTACTATCCAAACATCATAAGAATATTTCCACAGCAAAAAAATTTCCAACCACCAGATGGCACTCTGCAAGTCAAATTTCTTTCTCTGTCCTATTGAAATTTTCCTTTTTCAATCAATTCTGTTTTTCCAATTAATCCTTCCAAGTTTAATCCCCAAATTTCTTCCATCTATATCCACTCTTTAAACACAGTTCTAAATCTTTAATAGTTGGGCTTTAGTTACCAGTCTCTTTGATTTTATTCCACCATTGTATCCACATAGTTAGCAGCCGCTTCCTAATTTTCCGGTCTCTTTTTTTTCCCCTTTAAATTTGAACGTTTCTTTTTTTTTTAAGTTTTCTTTGGGCTATGTGACTCACCAGCCTCCATCCTCTTCAACTTCTCCAGCACGTTTTTCAAAAAGCTTTCCTTCCCAGATGACTCCAATCGCCAAATTCAATCCTTGCAGATGTGAACCGCCGCGGCTAAATGACGGCATTTTGAATAGCCATCTTCATACGCTGCCAGTCGAGGAGACAAAGTCGGCTCCCTGGGGGGGATTGCAGCCCACCCCAATCCGCCGACAGGCGCTCCTCTTCTCCCCCACCCCTTCTGGGTGGTTCTGACCCGGTCCTGACCGGACCGGGTCCCCGGGCGGTGCAGAATCGGGGCTTTCCCGCAAGAGAGGGGAAAGCTTCGTACCGCTGCGGCGCTGGCCACGCCTTCTCTCTGCTTCTGCTCATTTCAACGGTTCAACACTCACCAAACCACTGCTGCTGCAAAGGTAAGGCCAAAGGGTGTGGGTGGGCAGGTGGGCATGGGAGGGTCAATCAAAAGAGCAACATGCAAACAAAATAAAAAAACACCCCCAGGAGCAAAACAAATTAAAATTTAATTTGTGTGTATTGTTTAATGGACTGCTAAATTGACAATATGGACTGCTAAATTGGCCATGCCCACCCAGCCACGCCCACCCAGCTGGTCCATCCCCCCAACAGTCTGAGGGCCTGTGAATTGTCCCCCTGTTTAAAAAGTTTGAGGACCTCAGCTCCAGAGGAATGATAGCCCTAGAAAATAAACACAAAGGTGTGCACAACACTAGACATTGCTTGTCCTTCCCCAAATTTTGCCTTACTGGGACTGACCAGAATGATCAGTATGAAATCTGCACAATAACCTAGCCACTTTCACATCGGTCACTGCCACCCATTTCTGCATCAGATAAAGGATAGCCCACCCCCCCATAATACCAAATATTGCAGTTTCCCCCTATGGTATTGGGAGTCAAGAAACTCCTTGATTTCATAGTGCTCCTCTCCTTTGACCATGAGGGGGAGGCACCTTCGTAGCAGGTCTTAATTCTGAGCTATGGAAAGGCTTCAATAGACTCTGCAGTGGAGCATTGGATGCATTCACCTGGGGTTTTTTGCCAACTGCAATTCTACAGTAACCGGATTTACAATCCGGACAATTTGGAAGGGTCCTGTGTACTTGCAACCCTGTGTACACAGCTGCCTTAAGGAATTTGATAGACAGGTATACTTTATCTCCCTCCTTGAACTGCCCCTGTGGTGCCCTCTTCTTATCTGCCTGCCACTTTTGCGTCTCCCTAACTTTCTGCAATGCTCTGTGCACTACTACCCATGTTTCCTTTTAATTTTCTGTCCATTCAGCCAATGATGCTGAGGATGGCTGTCCCTGAGGGATTTCTGACATGGATGCAAACTCCACTCTGCTAGCTACCCTGAAATAAGTAAATCCTGTACTACTATGCATGGAGTTATTGTATGCCATAACAGGTACTGCTCTAAAACTGAGCTCACTCGTTCACAGTCTCCATGGTACTAGGATGATAGGTGGAGCTAAGGCCCTGTGAGAAGCCTGTCAATTTGAGGAATTCACACCAAACTTTTGGCATGAACTGTACCCCTCAGTCTGAAATGATGTGTTTTGGGACTCTATGCAGTTAATATATATGTTGCACAAACATCTTTGTCAGGGACTGGGTGGAAGGAATCTTTGGGCACACTACAAAATGTGCCTGCTTAGAGAACAAGTCGGTAATGGTCCAGATTACAGGGTTCCCCATGCTTTCTGGCAAGTCCACAATAAAATCCATAGAGATCTCTTCACAGGGTTATGTTGGATTGGCCACTGGTTACAATAGACTGAGGAGCTTCCCAGGTAGCCATTTCACTGAAGTACACACAGGGAAGCTGGCCACTTTTTCTATGTCCCTTTCTCATTTTTGGTCACCAGAACTGCCTTTTCACTAAGTGAAGAGTTTTTATGAACCCGAAATGTTCTGCTGCCCTTGTGTCATGGCTACTCTGTAAAATCAAGGTCCATTGACTGGCCAGGATATAATTTTTTTTCCATGCCAACCCCTCCTTCAGGGACAGGTCACATTTGTGCTGTTGGAACCATGTGTCTCTTGCTAGGGCATTTTTAAGGTCTTGGGCTGGCTTTGGGTCTTTAAGTCTTGAGCTGGCTTTGCTTGGGATGCCACTTGCTGTTGAGTGAGGGCTGGCACTGCACGTTGTCTAGATGGGATGATGGAAGTCATTACTGCCGCTTGGGTGCTATTGTACTGCAGCATGCATGAGAGGGCATCTTTGAGAAAGTTCTACTCTCCTAGCAGATATTGGAGGATGAAATTGAACCGGTTAAAGCAGGGGTGTAAAACTCACAGCCCGTGGTCCAGATCCTGCCTGTGATAGGCCCAGAATTAGCCCACAGGGCTGTCCCAGAGATGGTGAGGGACTGGCCCATGCCACCCCAGCCTCGGCCCACCCCTGCCCCACCCACCCAGTCAGCCGTGACAACCAGGCTGTCAGGGTTCCAAGTAACACCCCCAATGCAAGAAGACTCCAAGGCTAGAAGTTCCTCAAAGTTCCACTTTATTAGAGATGTCATATTGGTACATCTGGGAAAACCCGAATCTGAAAGCTTCCAGGTTTTCCCCACCCAAAATAAAAGCCCAAGTCATTTCCCCTGCACCCACATGGTCCAATCAATGCACCATCCCAACTGGAGATGCCTCCCAGTCACGCCACTCCAGGTGCAGGCCGAATGTCCTTGGCTCACAGAGAAAAGAATGTTATTATGGCTAGATATCTCAGCAACTCCATGCAATCCCCCTCACAGTTTCCCACAGCACTAAGTGTGGCAGCCCTGAAGATCCAAAGAAAAAGATGGCCTCCAGGGCTGACACAGGCCATGCCCACCCTGGACCCCAAGGGCAAGCAAAATTCTGATACAGCCCCCAATGGGATCGAGTTTGACACTAGGTTAAAGTGTTGAGCCCACCAGACTTGCTTAGCAGATAGTTTCCGGAGGGGGGTGGTCTTCAGTGCTTCTAGATTCTTATGATCCATCCAGACCTCAAACATGATTTTGCAGGAACTGTCTCCATGTTAGGAGAGCCCATCAGACTGTGAAAACCTCCTTTTCCCAGATAGCTGAGCACCTTTCAGTATCAGACAGCTTGAGAGATATATAGGCACAAGGTTGTAATTCCCCTTTGGCATTCTTTTGGAGTAGGATTGCCCCTATTGCTACATCACTGGCATCAACCTGTATTATGAATGGGTTGTCTGGGTTGGGGTGTTTCAGGACTTGCTCTGCCATGAACAGGCACTTCAACTTTTCAAAAGTGGCTTGGCAGTCAAGGGACCAATCCAAGGGTTGGCTGGGTTTTGGTTTTGTCCCAACCCCTCTGGTTTTCAGCAAATTGGTAATTGGGAGAACTATCTGGGCAAATGTGGGAATGAATTGGCAGTAAAAGTTTGCAAAGCCCAGGAAACTCTGTAACAGCCTCCTGATTCAAGGGGGCTCTCATTCCAGTATTGCTTTCACCTTGTTGGAATCCATCTCCATTTTCTCATTGGAGATGCAGTATCCCAGATAGTCCAAGCAGGTCTTGTGAAACTCACATTTAGACAGCTTCACATAAAGTTGGGCTTTCTGTAGTTTTTTGAGTACTGCCGTGACCAGCTTCATGTGTTCTTCAGGGGTCTCAGTGTATATTAATATATCATCTAAGTACACCAAGACCCCTTTGTACAGGTGCTTGTGCAGGACCTTGCTTATTAGTTACATGAACAAGGCAGGAGTCCCTTGCAGCCCAAATGGCATTACTCAGAACTGGTAGCAGCCTAGGGGACAAATGAACACTGTTTTCCATTCGTCCCCTTCCTTAATCCTCACTCGGTAGTACACCTCAAGTACAAACTCAAGTCTAGTTTGGTGAAGATTTTTCCTCTTGCCAAATAGCCCAGAATATCCCTCATCAGGGGGAGGATATACATGTATACATATACACATATGCAGTTTAGCCCCCTGTAATCTATGCACCACCTAAAGAACTTTTCTTTCTTTTCTTTGAAAAGCACTGGGGCCACCATTATTATTTCATTGGCTAGATGATGTCAGGCCTGGAAACCATTTTGAGCCTTGGATCTTCAGGCCTGCACATATAGTGCTGTGGGAAATTGGGAGGGAGGATTGTGTGAGTGGGGAACTATATGAGAGATGAACCCCCTTGCCAAATTCTTGTCAATGAACGCTTAGAGCTCATCCATCTCTCTGGGGACCATAGAGTACATTTTTGTACTTGGGTAGTTTGGCTCCTGGCATGATTTCTATGACACAGTCAGTGGGTCGGTGAGCTAGGAGCATGTCTGATTCCTTTTCACTAAAAACCTCAGCCAGGTCACGCTAATCTGCTGGAATCAGTAGCTCTAACCCATTTAACTCTTAGTATATTAGTATATTTGTGATTTCTGCTTTCACTTTTCTAGCCACAGGCATGTGGCCAACTCTCTGCACTCTTCCTAGCTCTTGCTTTTCTTTGCATTCACTATTTTTCCTTGTCTCAGCTCATGGAGTTTCCTTGGACCCAGCCATCATTTGGGTGTTCTACAGGGTCAACTCTCCAGTGTGGCATGCTCTTGGAACTCCATCAAGTTGATCTCCACTTCACTGGCCACTCGGAATCACACTTGTAGGTTGTGCAGCACAGCTCTTTGTTCAGCCCTTCTTGGAAGTAGGAAATCAGCATGTACTCAGACCAGTCCCTCAAGTGGCTAGCTAGGCTGTGGAAGTCTTGGATGTACTCTATTACTGGCTGTTTTCCTTGCTTAAGGATGTGGATACAGGATTCTGTTTTGTTTTCAGAACTTGACCTTGGTAGGTAACTGTTCTCAGGTGGCAGAAGGCTCTTATGCATTGTTTAGCCCTCCCTGTTCCCTAGGAATTTATCAACCTTCCTCCCATTTCTGTTTGGCCAACTGTGAGCCAAAATGAGGTGCAGGCAATGATGAAACTGAGAGTCAGCTTTGACATGTGCTCGCTGCTCACACAAATGGAGTGCACACATATGCACTTGCCAACTGCTCATGCAAGTGGATGCACATTTGAGCTTGCCTGCCACTTCTGCTGGTTCCATACATCTCAAGGTCTAGTAGTGGCCCATGGCCCAGGGTTTGGGGACCCCTGGCCTAGCTCTCACTGATCACTGAGTCTGATGAAGGCATACTCCTCCCCTCTGGTACCCATGCACTATCCTTCAGGTCCATTCTTGTTATTGCAGTAGATGAGTTCCACTATTCCACTAGACCAGGGGTGTCAAACTCAAGGCCCACAGGCTGGATCCGGCCCACGGGGTGCTTAAATCTGTCCCGCGGGGCCAGCCTGGAAATATCAAAGGACCGGCCCATGGTACCTCTTCCCCCTCCCATGGCCTGCATGGGCCTCCCCCCACCCCCCATGGCCCATTTTCAACCTTCCCGGTCCCCTGCAGCACTCTGCCAGCCAAAAAGGTGCATATGTGTACATGCCATTTATGTGAGCAGTGAGCATGTGTCAAACCTGACTCTCAGTTTCATCATTGCCTGCACCTCATTTCAGCTCACAGTTTGCCAAACAGAAACAGGAGGAGGGTTGGTAAATTCCTAGGGAGCAGGGAGGGCTAAAGAATGCATGAGAGCCTCTGCCACCTCAGAATAGTTATCTACCAAGGTCAAGTTCCTCCATGTGGCCTGTTTTTGGCTGGCAGAGTATTGCTGGAGGCCAGGGAGCCCGAAAATGGGCCATGTGGGGGCCTCAGGAGGCCTCTGTGCAGCCCGTTTTTGGCCAGCAGAGTGCTGCAGGAGGCCATGGAGGGCAAAAACAAGGCACGGGGCCATGCATGGCCCCCCGCACCCTGTTTTGGCCAGTCAAATGCTGCAGGAAGCCATTTCAGGCCAAAAATGGGGTGGCAGAGGTCCCCCGTGCCCCATTTTGGCCAGCAGGGTGCTGCAGGAGGTGTCCATCCCGTCTCCCCCCTGCTCCCCCCCCAGCCCACATAGGAGAACTCTAATGCTGATCCGGCCCTCAAAGAAATCCAGTTCGACACCCCTGCATTAGACTCTTCCCCCTTTGTGGCTCAGAACATATCAGCTTAGTGACATGGCTTTGAAAAAGGAAAAAGCCAACTAACTCTCTGCCACTTCACTGAACACCCACCACCTCCTCTCAAATGCCAGTTGGCTGTTATTTAGCTCCAGTTGATGGGGAACTTGTTTCTTGAAGAGAGCTAACCCATGTTCAAAAGAAGTCTTGCTAAAGCTGGTTGGCATCAGTGCAAGGGAGGAGGGATGCAGTAAGAAAAGCTAAGTCACCACCATCTCATCATGCCATTCCACCCCATGTAATGCTGCAAATAATGAGTGGTTTTCCCAGTGATCCGTGGCATTGAGGAAGATGGCCAAGCTAAAGGAATGTAACAGCCCCTTTATTTATGCAGGAAATCATGACAACACACTCCAGCTGCAAACACTGGCTTTTGGAAAACACAGAAGCATTTGGCATTTGCAGTACAGAAAGCAAAATCTATGTTTGGTTTGTTTTTTTGACAGTTTTCATCAGCTAGAAAACACTTTACTCTGCAGAAGAGTCTTGAGTTTGCAAGCTTGGATATTCATAGAAGGAAAACAGCTAGAATAAGATGGTGTGATTAAGCAAAGTCATAATTATCCCTTCCCTTTATATTGCTTTCCCACTCCAAAAGATACACTTTAGCTGATTTTCTTGAAAAAGTGGAGTGTTTGGGTTAGTTGTGCATAGTGTGTAAGATAAAATAGGTCCTTATATTACCAATTACAGTAGGTATCCATAATATAGTTTGCTATTTAAATGCTGGGTTCTCATGGATTTTTTGTTTCTTTTATCTGTCCTTTTTGTCCTCTGCACTGCTGGTGGCAGTGTCCGTCGGGCATACATAATAAACAAGGAGATCTGCTCTCGTATTGTTTGCAAAGAAGATGAAGTCATGCAAGGTAAGTGACATGACAAAAAAGGATATTTTTATCAAAAATTCTGATATTAGAAAAATGCATAGAAAGAAATGATTGGATCTCTTAAAAGATGAAAAAAAAAAAAAAGATGGAAAAGTCATTCGTATCAGACCTGTATGGTTATATAGTTCTAGTAACATTCAGTTGTCAGTGAGGCGATTTAAGAAGCCTGCTAACAAATGGGAGAAGATGCAGAAATACTAAATAAAGTTCATAAAATCATATACCAAAATGTCCTTCCTGTTAATGACTACTTCAGCTTCAACCGTAACAATACACGAGCACGTAATAGATTCAAAGTAAATGTAAAGCGCTCCAAACTCGACTGCAGAAAATACGACTTCAGCAACAGAATGATCAATGCCTGGAATGCACTACCTGACTCTGTGGTTTCTTCCCCAAACCCCAAAAACTTTAACCTTAGACTGTCTACAGTCGACCTCTCCCCGTTTCTAAGAGGTCTGTAAAGGGCGTGCATAAGCGCACCACTGTGCCTACCGTCCCTGTCCTACTGTCCTATTGTCCTCTTTTATTGTTACTTTTTACTTATGTTTATACAAACTACTACTATCCTATACATGTTTGACAAATAAATAAATAAATAAATAAATAAATAAAAATAAATAAATAAATAGGCACAGGAAGCGGAAAGGGGGGAGGAGAGAGAGAAGGAAGAGCCAGGATTTGTTTAGGTGATTATTTGGTAATACACCGTTTCCAAAACAAGTATCTGGATATTCTCCAATTGTGTCACAGTGATCCTAAGTGTATTTGAATTGAAACAGATATAAAAATAAAATGGAACAGTGCTCAGCAAAGAAAAACATTAGATTTGTTTGATTTTCAAGCTGCTCTGAATGTTGTGATATTCCTTAATGACTAGAAAGAAAATCAAGGTTGCTTAAAACACATATAGAAAAAAATGTTTAAAATAATCTATTTATATTTGCTTTCCCTAAAACCTGGCAGACATTTATGGAAATGAAATATCACAGACTTTGGGACAAGTACCTGTGAAACTCATAGATTGAAAACTATCCTTAAAATATTTGTAATAATAATTAGAAACTGAACTGGGTGCCCCCCCCCAATTCATATTTAGTCATGATTTTAATGCTATGGATCCATAAAATGATTCTTGCAAATGAAGTTGCATGTGTCAAATGATTAGCTCTTTCTTTCTCTGGCCTGTTTCTAGAGGAGATTTGCCGCCAGCTGGCTGGCCTGCCACCACGCCGCCTCCGCCGCTCTGATGAACCTCGAGGACCATCCTGTCGACGAGCAAAGGGCCAATCTCAGAACACGCTTGATTCTCAGTGATCAGGAAGCTGTAGGAATGAGAAGAACAAAGAGGAACTGAGATCATACTGAAAACCCATTCCAGATTTACCTTTTCACACACAATTCCTGTCTCAAAGGATGCTTCACTAGCACAGGGACCTTTCATATCAATAGGTCATCTTTGAGATTTTAGTACTTAGAACCTCCTGTCCACCTGCTTCTGGGTTATTTTAACCTTGCTCCTTATATAAGTCCTACCCAAAACCCGTCTTAAAATACACATACAAAATATTTGTTTTCTCAGTGACTTCCCACCCAGTTTAGAGCCAGCTTGTCTACAGAAAATTGCTTGCAGATAATTAATATAATTTGTATGGATGCACTTATAGTCTATTCTTCATAGGGTTTGATTGTTTCTCTGCAAAATTAGAGAATAATAACCATATGTTGAACTCACCACTTGTATGTCTTATGCACCTACTTGAAGAGGAGACACTGAAACTATAGAATCTTAGAAAGTAAGGATCCATATAGACCATCTAGTCCATTCTTGTTCAGTATAGGTGTCCACTACTACAGCATCCCTGGTGTCCCAGTGTTTGTTTAAACACTTCCATTAAGAAGAATTTACTATTTCCTGAGGCCATTTGCTCTACAGGATATTTTGTCTTGAAATCCAATCAAAAGCTACTTCATTTATCTAACTGTTTTTAGTTCTGTATTCTGGAACAACTTTGAAAGGTTCTACGTAACAGCTGTCCTTCAGATATATGAACAACTACCATGTCTGTCTAATCTTCTCCAAGTGAAATATATCAGGCACTTTCAACTATTACTTGTAAATTGTTCCTCCAGGCCCCTAATCAACCAGTGGAACAGCTTGCCAGCAGAGGTTGTGAGAGCCCCAACACTTGCAACCTTCAAGGAGAGACTGGACTGCCATCTGTCTCAAAGGGTGTAGGAACTCCTGCTTGAGCAGGGGGTTGGACTAAGTGACCTACAAGGTCCCTTCCAACTCTAATAATAAATCTAAAATCTAATCACCTGATAGTTCTCTTCTAGACTTGCTCTAGTTTGTCAGTGTGACTGTCAGTCACATAGTGCTCAGAACAGGATGCAACATTTTCTATAAAATTTGATCAGCATTGAAAAAAAGGAAAGAACTTTTTTATTAAACTCCTGTTTGCTCCTCATATTTACTCACTCGTCAAATGCATAACATAACAAAATGGTTTCCTTATATGTCTTCTGAAGCTGCCTCAACAAGGGTCAGCAACAAGCACTGCTCACAGTTGGCAATTAGCTTTAGTCACAATGGCAATCAGCAGCACTGAATCAGCTGGGACAAGGAAAAATAGTGAATGCAAAGAAAAGCCACTAATTGGCAAGAGCTAGGAAGAGTGCAGAGAGTTGACCACATGCCTGAATCTCCCTCTCCTTGGCCCTTTCTCTCTTTGGCTTATGCTCTTCTGCAGTCTATTTCAGCTTTTTCTGCCAAATTCCTGTTGCTCTCCATCTCCTCTCATAGCTCATTACATATTCTATAAACTTACCACTGGCTTTGTGTGAGAAAAACATTCTGTTTCTTTCAGAATGAGATGTAGATGGGGTGAAATTTATTGAGAATTTCCTCAACTAAATATTTATACTGCTATTGGAATGGGAAGGAGGGACATTACTTAAACATTTATCTCCATTTCATAAACCTTGTTCAGGACAGCTGCTCCACAGCAAGGAGACTGAGAATATAACACTGCAGGCTGAGAATCTAAATTTATGTTAGGTTTAGATTGGGAGGACCCAATCAAACAGCAGAATTAGGAATAATTTCTAGTGTTCTAAAAGACAACTTTGGATCATCTCTCACTGCTTCAGATTCTAAAAGTACTATTCTATGGCTGCATCTAGGAATAATTTGTTCTAAATGTGATGGAATCTGACATTTGAAACATCTTCATTCCCTGATTTTGCCCAATGTATCTTTAGCCAAGGGATGTCAAACTCAACGTCCACGGGCTTGATCCGGCCCATGGGGTGCTTAAATCCAGCCCGTGGGGCCAACCTAGAAATATCAAAGGACCACTCCGCGGTGCCTCTGCCGGCCAAAACGGGCTGTGTGGGGGCCTCCACGGCCTGTTTTTTGCCAGCAGAATGCTGCAGGAGACCATGGAGGGCAAAAACAAGGCATGGGGGGGCCATCCGTGGGGCCCCTATGCCCCGTTTTGCCAGTAAAGTGCTGCAGGAGGCTGTCCAGGCCAAAAATGGGGTGGAAGGGGCCGCATGCGGCCCCCCGGTGCTCCATTTTGGCCAGCAGGGTGCTGCAGAACTACAATGCTGATCCGGCCCTCAAAGAAATCCAGTTTGACACCCCTGCATCCATCCTAAATGCATACTTGGGGCTGGTTTTCTATTCCCCAGTTCAGAGGTGGGTTCCTATTGGTTCGGACCAGTTCTATAAAATCGTTAGTAACTTGGTGGCCTGGGTCGCTGGAACCAGCAGCGACCCAGGCCTGACATGCCTCTGAGGCGCCACCATCTTGTTTTTTTAGTACTACGCATGCGCACAAAGCACACGCGCAGCATGTCCCTGAGCGAACCGGCAGTAGCAGAATCTGGAACCCACTCCTGTCCCAGTCCTCCCCTCACCAATTAGTTAATGGCTATCACATAACATTTTGATCCTTAATGCTGTGCCAAAAGTACTGCTATTCAATGGGCAACTATTATTTAAATTTTAAATCAAAGTGAAGTTGCACTGGAGACAGGAAAGAGACAAAAGCAAATGATAGCAGAATTGAGAGAAAAATGTTGGAGGGTTATACTTGAATATATACTTATATTTAGGTGATTGTCCACTAGGACTCCAAGATCTCTCTCATAGTTACTGCTGTTGACCCAGGTTTCGCCTAATTTGTGCTTGTACATTTGGTTTTTCTTGAGTAAGTGTAAAACCTTACTTTTTTTTACCATTGAATTTCATTTTGTTAGATAGACTTGAACACTGAGCCCAGTGGGCACTGTCAAGATCCATCTGGATCTAGAGCCTATCTTCTGGGGTGTTGGCTATTTCTGCCAGTTTAGTGATGCAGATGACACTAAACTCACAGGAATAGCCAACACCTCAGAAGATAGTCTCAAGATCCAGATAGATCTCAACAGACTTGAACACTGGGCCCTATCTATGGTAACAAAATTAAATCCAATGATGAGAATGTACGGTTTTACACCTAGGCAAAAAAAAAAAAAACAAATGTTTTTTTAGGTGAAAGATTAGGTGAAACCTGGCTAAATAGCAATAACTGGGAGAGGGATGTTGGAATCTTACTGGACAATATGAGCCAGCAGTATGTAGCAGCAGCCAAAAAAGCCAATAGAATCCTAGGTTGCATTAACAGAAGGATAGAATCAAGATTATGTGAAGTAATAGTCATCATCATCATCATTTTAGCCATTGTTTGTCCACTGCAAGATGATGGCCTCTTCTGCATGTATCTAACCTATGTATTCATGAGCTTTCTTTTGCCAATTGGGCCCGCAATACTTGCTGATGTCATCAATCCATCTTGTTTTAGGTCTCTTTTGTGGATGCTTTTTATCAAGTGGGATCCATTCAATGACTGCTTTGGTCCACCTGCCATCAGTTCATCTTGCTATGTGACCTGCCCATTTCCATTTCAATCCTTTACTCTCTTGATATAATAGTATCACTTTATAAAGTCTTAGTAACACCACACTTAGAATACTGCATCCAGTTTTGGTCACCATATAATAAAAAAGATATAGAGACTTTGGAAAGAGTACAAAGAAGAGCAACAAAGATGATTAGGAGGCGGAAGCTAAAATACATGAAGGACAGTTGCAGGAATTGAGTGTCTAGTCTACTGAAAACAAGGACTAAGGGTAACATGATATCAGTGTTCCAATATTTGAGGGACTGCCACAAGGAATATAGGGTCAACTTATTCTCCAAAGCACCAGAAGGCAAGACAAGAAATAATGGATGGAGACTAATTAAGGAGAGAAGAAACCTAGAATTAAGGAGCAATGCCCTAACAGTGAGACCAATTAACCTGTGGAACGGTTTGCCTTCAGAAGTTGTGGGTGCTCCATCACTGGAGGCTTTTAAGAAGAGACTGGACAGCCTTTTGTCTGGAATGGTATATAGGCTTTCCTGCTTGAGCAGGGGTTGGACTAGAAGACCTCCAAGGTACCTTCTAACTCTGTTACTCTGTTACTGTTTTGTAAGTGAAAAATACTATAGAGCAGATAGAAGGATGGTATGATAAAAGCTTTATCTAGAACCTCTTTGGCAGTAGGTCTGTATAACGAATAGAATAGAATAGAATAGAATAGAATAGAATAGAATAGAATAGAATAGAATAGAATAGAATAGAATAGAATTCTTTATTGGCCAAGTGTGATTGTACACACAAGGAATTTGTCTTTGGTGCATATGCTCTCAGTGTACATAAAAGAAAAGATACATTTGTCAAGAATGGTTGTCATAGGGTTCAAGTAAGCAATCAGGAAACAATCAATATTAATATCATATTCTATTCTATTCTATTCTATTCTATTCTATTCTATTCTATTCTATTCTATTCTATTCTATTCTATTCTATTCTATTCTATTCTATTCCATTCCATTCCATTCCATTCCATTAAAAGTGCTGAGACTGCCTTATCCCGAAGCATGGGCATTGGTCAATCCTACCCAGTCCTGTTTTTTATTGGTAGTAGCTATCCAAGATCTCAGCAAATTCTTTTACAGCCCCCCCACCTTCCCTTACTTTTTATTTTTTATATATTTTTTATTTTTAAAATTTATATACCGCCCTTCTCCGGGGCCTCAGGGCGGTGAACAACCAAGTAAAACTACAATATAAACATTAAAATATATATACATTTAAAAGAAAATATTAGATGTGGCCCTGATTTAAGACAATATAATTAAAATTTGGTAAAATTTGGTAAAATCTTAAAAACCCCCAAAACTTTTTCACGTCAGCCCGGCTTGATAAAAATAGTATGTCTTGAGGGCACGGCGGAAGGTGGCCAGGTCACGAATGGTTCTTAAATCTGGAGGGAGCTGGTTCCAGAGGGTGGGTGCTCCCACAGAGAAGGCCCTCCCCCTGGGTGTCACCAGCCTACACTGCTTGGCTGATGGCACCCCGAGGAGGCCCTCTCTGTGGGAGCGCACTGGTCGATGGGAGGCAGTTTGTGGCAGCAGGCGGTCTCGGAGATACCTAGGTCCAATGCCATGGAGCACTTTAAAGGTAATAACAAGCACCTTGAAGCACATCGGTAGACCACCGGAAGCCAGTGCAGCTCGCGCAGGAGGGGTGTTATATGGGAGCGCCAATTAGCCCCAAAACCACCCGTGCGGCTGCATTCTGGACCAGCTGGAGCTTCCGGGTGCTCTTCATGGGGAGCCCCATGTAGAGAGTATTACAGTAGTCCAGACGCGACGTGACGAGGGCATGAGTGACTGTGCACAGGGAATCCTGATCCAGAAAGGGTCTGGCGTATCAGGTGGACCTGATAAAAGGCCGCCCTGGTCACAGCTGTCAGATGGTCCTCTAAGGACAGCTGTGAATCCAGGAAGTCACCCAGGTTGCGAGCCCTTTCGGCAGGGGCTAGAGACTTGCCCCCGATAGTCAGAGATGGAATCATCTGACTATATCAAGATGCTGGGAACCACAGCCACTCCATCTTGGAAGGGTTGAGCCTGAGTTTGTTTCTCCCCATCCAGATCCACACAGCTTCCAGGCACCAGGACATCACTTCAAGGGCATCATTGGGGTAGCCTGGGGTGGAAATGTACAGCTGTGTATCATCGGCGTACTGATGGTACTTCACCCCAAAGCCACGGATGATCTCACCCAGCGGCTTCACATAGATGTTGAACAGAAGGGGCGAGAGAATCGACCCCTAGGGCACTCCATATGTGAGAGGCCTCGAGGACGACCTCTGTCCCCCTGCCAATACAAACTGCGACCGGTTGGAGAGAAAGGAGGAGAACCAATGAAAAACGGTGCCCCCTATCCCTAACTCTTTCAGCCGGTGCAGCATGATACCATGGTCGATGATATCAAAAGCCGCTGAGAGGTCTAATAGGACCAGGACAGAGGAATAACCCCTGTCCCAAGCCCTCCAGAGATCATCAACCAATGCGACCAATGCCGTTTCCGTGCTGTGCCCGGCCCTGAAACCCGACTGGAACGGAACTAGATATGATGATTCCTCCAAGTACTGGGGAAACTGTCGTGCGACCACACTCTCAACAACCTTCGCCACAAAGCGAAGGTTGGAGACAGGGCGATAGTTAGCTAAAATTGCTGGGTCCAGGGAGGGCTTCTTGAGGAGAGGCCTCACCACCGCTTCTTTCAAGGCCATGGGGAAGTAACCCTCCCCCAAAGAAGCGTTAATAATTCCCTGGAGCCAGCCTCGTGTAACCTCCCGGGAAGCCAGCACTAACCAGGAGGGACACGGGTCCAATAAACATGTGGCCGCACTGAGCCTCCCCAGAATCTTGTCCACATCCTCAGGGGTCACCGAGTCAAACTCTTCCCAGATAACGTTCTCAAGACTATTCCCTGTCATCGCGTCCGTATCCACCCAGTTGGAGTCCAGTTCCCCCTGAATCTGAGCGATTTTGTCATGCAGATATCGTCCAAAATCCTCAGCCCTGCCTTCCAGGGGGTCCTCCCGCGCTCCTTGATGGAGTAAGGAATGGGTCACCCTGAACAGGGCTGTTGGACGATTCTCTGATGACGCAATAAGAGCGGAAAAATAGTTAGATTTTTCCGCTCTTATCGCCACTAGGTAGGTCTTAATATGCGACCTTAACAGTGTTCGATCAGATTCAGAGAGACTGGCCCTCCAACTGCTCTCTAGGAGTCTTTTCTGGCGCTTCATCTCCCTCAGCTCCTCAGTAAACCAGGGAGCCGCGCGGGATCGGAGCCGAGTCAGAGGCCGCAAAGGCACGACTCGGTCCAAGGCCCCACCAGCCGCCCTATCCCAGGCGGCAACCAGATCCTCGGCCGAGTTAAGGGCTGGATCGTCAGGAAGTGGCCCAAGCTCCGTCTGGAACCTATCCGGGTCCATCAGGCGCCTGGGGCGGACCCATCTAACTGGTTCCGCCTCCCTGCGGCATGGGGAAGCGGTATGGAAGTCTAGGTGAAGGAGTGAGTGATCTGACCATGACAAGGGTTTAATGACTACATCTCCTATATCAAGACCACTCAACCACTGGCTAGAGACAAAAATCAAGTCTAGAGTGTGTCCTCCCTCATGTGTGGGGCCATGAACTAACTTAGTTAGGTCCATGGCCGTCATGGAAGCCAAGAACTCCCGAGCCAACTCCCGAGCCAACTCAACTTAAATTTTTAAAAATTTAATTTGCTGAACTGTGATTTTTTTTCCTTCTCCTTTCCTTCTTCAGAAATAATCTTCTTTCTGAAAAGAATGTAATTTATCACTGATTCTTCTCTTCAACTGCAAGTATTTCAATAAGCAATTAACTTTAAAATCCTACAGGAAAACTGGATGTTTATTTCTGTGAAAATTTAGAATTCCTTGGTGAGACCCTTCATATGACATATATGGAATTCTCACCTTTCAGTGTTTCCCAGTAGCAATGGTTTCCTTTACAGCTGAATCTTGCATAGCAGTAAAAGAATCATTACTATTTCTATTATTCTGGCGTTTGTCTTAACATGCCTTCTGGCTTTTAATTCTAGTCAGCATGTTGCCTTTGGATCCTAGAAGTGCATGTCATTTATTTACTAATCCCAGATCCCAGTGAAATGGCAGAATGGCATTTGCTTGGTATTATCACTATGTGACACAAATCTACAAAAGATGACATTGTCTGAGCCTTCTGTGAATGGAACCTTTTGCTTTCAGATGGAATCTAAATGTTTGATTATATCAACTCACTAATAAAGAGAAAACTCACAGTTGAGCAGCCACTACAATATCCTCTTGTACTGATGAAATTGAATTATGCAAAATAAGTAGTACCACTGGTACTTCCATGGCATTCAGTGGTCTACTTTATTCAGATAGAATGATGAATTTTAGTGGAATTTGTTGAAAAGAGCAACTATATAAAAACTTGTATTTTGTAGAAAACTTACACAAATATATTAAAAGATAATTTGAGTTCCTTTTGCTCCAGTGTATGATCTGTCCTATAGTTTTGTTTTATCAGAGTTCACTAAATAACTCAGTCTTCTTCCCAGAAGCAGCAGAATTCAAGGAGTAGGCCAGGCAGTCCACTAGCCCTCCAAGACCTCACTGTGTCAACCTGCAAAACAACTTCAGCTGAAACCATTCTCTCTCATGCTTACTTCTGCTTCATTTCTTGGTTGTCATTCATGGAGGGAGGGAGGGGGGAACTTAGGAATGTGGTGCCTCAGCTGCTAGTCAAAACATCTACCAGCCAGCATGTGAACCAAGGTCACGTCAATGGACATCTGTCGGAGCTGAGCCGGAACCTGTGGCTGACTTGATTGGCCCATATGACCTAAAAGACACAGGGGGGTGGGGAAATCCTATTCTTTTAACTATCCTTGATTGCAGGATCTAGTTTCACCTTTCTAAATGCTGACATGATGCAATAAAGCATTTCTTGAACCTGAGCAAACTGTCAGAGTCTTGACTGTCCTGAGTTCTATAAAGCCTTAGTAAGACCACACCTAGAATACTGCATCCAGTTTTGGTCACCACACTATAAAAAGATGTTAAGATTCTAGAAAAAGTGCAGAGAAGAGCAACCAGGATGAATAGGGGATTGGAGACTAAAACATATGAAGAACGGTTACAGAGGCCCCAGTCGCCTTCTATTCCAGGACTCTATGGGAGAGAGGAATTATAGCCAGTGGGACAGGGAAGCGCTGGCTGCGGTGGCTGGGGTCAAAAGATTTCATGAATACCTGTATGGTCAGGATTTCAAACGCATCACCAACCATAAACTGCTGTTGGGACTTTTGGCTGGGGACCGCCCCACCCCTATTTCCTTGTCATCATGAATGAACCTTTGGTCAATCTTTCTGGCAGCATACAGCTATAAAACTCACCCACCGCCCCGGAAAGACCCTATGTTGTGGCCTGCCTAGCAGTCTGTGCAGTCAGAGCCTTTGGAGCCTTCCGTGCCTCATGGCAGTGATAGGAAAGGAGTAGCCCCTCCTTTCCTGAATGCCAGAGCAATGCTGAGCTGCCGAGAGGCAGAAAAGTCTAGCTGCCGAAATGCAGAAAGGTCTACTCCAGAGGAGGTCTGCTCGGGGCTAATTGGCCACCTGGGGCTAATTGACCACCACGCCCTTAGGTCTATTTAAGAAGGATTGCTGCAGCTGGGAAGTTGCAGAGAACAACGCTTGACCAAGAAACCTGTCTGATTCTAGTCTGTTCCATGACTTCAGTTCCAGTTTGTATCCTGAATCATAGTTTGCATCCTGAACCTGGCACCTTGACTCCAGTTTCGAGTTTGTATCCTGAATCATAGTTTGTATCCTGAATCATAGTTTGTATCTTTTGAATGTTTTTTTATTATTTTTCTTCATTAACATCTTAATTTTATTAATTTGAATAAAATTATATCTAAATTTATATGACAAAACAAAAAGCCAAAAATCAAATAAACGAATTTACAGGATGGTAAGAGCAGAGGTGGCCTAGGACTCCCCAACTGGAAACTTTACTATAAAGCAGCATCCCTGGTATGGATAAAGGAATGGATAAATTTAACCAATAAACGAATACTAACACTAGAGGGCCACGACCTTCAAATGGGATGGCATGACTATATATGGAGAGATGGAACTAAGTTACAACTTAATTTCAACCAACATTTAATTAGAAAATCTTTGCTAAAAACGTGGTACGAAACTAAAAGAATTATATGAAAATCCCCAAATGGCTTTCAACTATAGAAGCCATGACCTACCCGAACTTAACTGATATAACCAAAGCAGCAAAATATAGCGACATATTAGATTCGACAGGGAAATTAAAAAGTAGAGAACAATTGGCTGACCAAAATATAAATATTGATTGCTTGACTTATTTACAATTAAAATCTCAATACAAAAAAGACATTGAGGGTATGGGTGCAAAATATGAAAGTGCAAAAATTGGATAAAATTTTGATTGGCCGGATGAAAAAATAATATCGAAACTATATAAATATCTGCTGGAATTTGATAAAATGGAAAAAATTGTTAAAGAACCCATGATAGCATGAGCAAAAAATGTAGGCCACAGCATACACTTGGCTGATTGGGAGGGAACATGGAATATAAATTGTAAAATAACAAAATCAACAGCATATAAAGAGAATTATTATAAAATGTTTTATAGATGGCATTTAGCTCCATCAAGATTCGCTAAAATATACCCAAAAATGAATTCGTCTTGCTGGAAATGCAAAAAAGACGTAGGTACCTTCTTTCATGCGTGGTGGTTGTGTCCCGAAGCAAAGGGTTATTGGAAAAAAGTGCATGCTTGGTTGCAAGAAATTACATAGAGAACAATGGAATACACCCCAGAATTTTTCTTGCTGTGGATAATGAGAAAACAACATCTAATTTGTTCTTTCCTTTCTTAATTTATGGGCTAACCATCTTCCAGGCTTATTTGCGTGCTCAAAGTAATTTTGCTTCATTTTTTTAATGTTTTGACTTATCTCGTCTTGAGTTTCCAAATTAATCTTATGTTTTATTAGGTCTCTTGCCTCTTTGTATTTATTATTAGATGGATCTTTTTGTAATAGTATTTCTTGTTCTCTGAGTTTAGTATTTAGATCTTCTAATTTAATTTAATTTTCTTTGTTTTTCTTTATTGTATATGTTATAGTTAGCCCTCTCAAATATGCTTTCATTGTATCCCATGTATTTTGGGTTGATGTTTGCTCTTTAATATTTTCTTTAAAGAAAAATCCTAATTCTCTTTCAATTTTTTGATAATATTCTTTTTCCAATAAGATATTTTGATTCAGAGACCATCGAATCAAAAATTGTTTTTTTCCTTTGTCCTTTCCATTTTATTGCAACTGGATGATGGTCAGCCCATTTGTTGGATAAAATGTCAATATATTCAATGTCCATTGTCAACTCACTGTTCATCCAAGCCATGTCTATGCGTGACCAGGATTAGTGCGGGTTTGAGTAAAACGTGTAGTGCTTTTTTTGAGGATTTAATTTCCGCCATGCATCTTCTATGTCTAATTCCTTAATCATATTTAGAAATGTATTGGGTAACTGTCTTCTGATTTTTTTTATTTGTGCAATTGTAATCCATTTTACTATCTACTATGGCGTTAAAATCTCCTATAATACATATATTCTTCCATTCTGTTTCTGTTACTATTTTATGCAGTTTTGAGTAGAATTTTTTGTTGTTGTTTATTTGGTGCATATATTGCTACTAACAATATTTGTTTTTTCCCTATTATTATCTCCACAATAAGAATCCTGCCTTCCTCATCTGCATGTATTAATTTTGAATTTAAGTGGTTTTTTACATATATTGCAATTCCTCTTTTTTTTGTGGTAGTGCACAGTATAATTTTCCTAATTTAGGGTAGGTTAGTAGTTTTTCAGATTCTTTTTTAATATGCACCTCTTGCATACAGATTATGTCCATGTTCTGTTTTTTAAGATCTAGCAATACATGTTTTCTCTTTATGGGTGAGTTTAATCCATTAATGTTTACAGATAATAAGTTAAGTTCTTTTTCATCCTCCTTATTACTTGATATTTGACTTTGTAACTCCCTTTGAAAGCATTTCCGTTTGCACTCTCGTTCTTGCTTGTTCTCTTTCATGTTTCTCTATCCCATTACTATCCCTTCTTTCCTGCTCTTCCTGTTGGTATCTAGTTCCTAATTCCTCCAAGCTTCTAGTTATTCTTATTTCTCTGTTACTTTGATCTCTTCTCTATCTACTAATTGATCATAGAATTCCTGTGCCTTCTCTACATTATCTATCTTAAATTTCCAAGTAATTAACATCCCCTCAGGGATGAGCCATCTAAACATTATCCTTTGCTTAAAGAGCTGTGTTGACAGGAAATTATAGATTTTTCTTTTATCTCTTATCCTTCGTGGTATTTGTTTGAGACTTAAAATTTCTTTTCCCATATATGTTAATGTATCGTTTCTTACAGTATTAAGGATTCCATCCCTCATTGCTCTTCTCAAAAATCTGATATGTACTTCCCTTGGATGTTTGTGTTTCCTGGCATAGCTAGTATTAATTCTATATATTTCATCAATTTCTTTCATTATGTCTTCCCTGCTTCTATCCAGTATTTCCCCCAATATTTCAACCATTATTTCCAGTAAGTTTTCATCTTTTGTTTCAGTGATATTCTGAAATCTTAAATAGAACATAGATTTCTCCATTTCTAAATGGGAGATGGCGTCCTTGAGATTTTTGTTTATCTCTTCTAGTTTGTTATCTGTTTTATCCTGCCTTTTCTCAACTTTGTCTGTTCTTTCTACCACTTCTTGGATTTGTTGTTGACTGATTGCCAGGGTTGTTTGAATCACACCCACTCTGTCGTCAAGTTTTGTCATATTATTTTTACCTCAGTCATTTCATTTTTTACCCCATCCATTCTGTTTGATAGATTCTCCTGCATCTTTAATATTACTTCTTGCAGAGAGTTTATAGAAGATTGTATGCCTTGCATCTCTACATTTGAGTTTGTCTTTTCACTACTTGCAGCACTGCTTGCAGCACTTTCCTGTGATCTTTGACCTACTGGTGATAGTGTTGCAGTCAATGTTTTTTTACCCCCTTTTGTTAGTGTTGTCATCATGGTGGACATTTGAATTACCTTAAATATATCATTCCACTTTACCATCAAATTACAATTTATCTCTATTTTTTTTCAGTATCAGTATCTTATCTATAATATTACTAGTAATATATATTAAAGGAGAAATCAATAACCATTATTGTCACAATTTGCAATAATACTAATATCTAATAATAATGTTAACAGTTAATTTTACAATATTTATCTATGTATCAATATTTTTCAGAAAGTAAATAGAGTAAATGTATGTATCAATATAAATATAGGTATGATCTAGTATTTAAATATAAATATATAGTTGTGGTATAATGGTTAAATATCAATATTGTTATATATATCGTTATAAGTATAACTCAATCAGTTAGAACAAATAGGACAATCCAACAACTTAAGGACAAAGAAGGAAAACTTCACCATGAAACAGAAGAAAAAAAGAAGATTATTCAAAACTTCTTCGCAACCTTATATGGAAGAACAGAAATTCAAGAAGAAGATATCCAAAGATATTTGGACACTACATATTTGCCAATCTTACTGGAGGAAAAGAAGATAGCATTAAACAAAGAAATTACAATTGGGGAACTAAGAAAGACCATCAAAAAACAAAAAAACAAAAAAACACCAGGGCCAGATGGGCTTCCAGCGGAGGTGTATAAAACATTTCAAGACACTTTGGAAATAGAAATGTTAGGGCTATACAATGAAGCATTAAATCAGGCTAGAATACCAAAATCATGGGAGGAGACATACATAACACTCATACCCAAAGAAGAAACAGACAAAACATCAATTAAAAACTACAGACCAATTTTGCTATTAAATTCGCACTACAAAATTTTTTCAACAATATTGGCAGAAAGATTAAAAATAATACTAAATCAAATGATACATTCGGACCAAAACGGCTTTCTTCCAAAAAGACAAATTCTGAATAATACAAGAATAATAATGAATGTGTTAGAATATTAAGAAACCCATTCAAATCAACAATTGGCACTAATATTTATTGATGCACAGAACGCCTTTGATAATTTAGATTGGAAATTTTTTGTTACACAACTAAAACATATGCAATTCGGCGACAAATTTATTAAAACAATAGAAATCATATACTCAATACAGATGGCAAGAATTCTAATTAATGGTGGTATGAGTGAGACAATAGAAATAAGGAAAGGCATAAGACAAGGATGCCCCTGCTGTTTATATTTGCACTAGAAACCTTGCTAAACCAAATTAGGAAAAACCCGAACATCGAAGGACTGAAAATCAAGAAAGAAGAATACAAAACACAAGCATTTGCGGATGATATGGTTTTCATTATGGAAAATCCCCAAAACTCCGGGCCCGAAATTATGAAGGAAATCGAAAAATTTGGAAAAGTGGCTGGTTTAAAAATCAATAAAGACAAAACAAAAATAATAACTAAAAATGCAGAAACAAGAAAAGAAATTAGAGGAATTATTAGGGATTCAAACAACCAGAAAAATAAAATATCTGGGAATTTGGATGACAGCCAATTGCACAACAATAAAAGAAGATAACTATACAAAATTATTGCATAAAATTCAAAAAGATTTGGAATCATGGTCAAAATTACAAATCTCTTTAATTGGAAAAATAGCCATGATCAAAATGAACATATTACCAAAACTTCTTCATTTATTTCAAACAGCTCCAACAAAATTAGGGGAAAAATTTTATACAGATTTAGACAAATTAGTATTGAAATTTATTTGGACAGGAAAAAAAGCAAGAATTAAAAAAAAATACTACAAGACAAAAGAACGAGAGGTGGTTTTGGATTGCCAGATTGGAAATCATATCATCAAGCAGCAACAATAGCATGGATAAAGGAATGGGTGACACTCACAGATAAAAGAATTCTAACAATCGAAGGACACGACTTACAAATTGGTTGGCATAATTTCATCTGGGAGGGAAAACATCAAGTACACTAATATTTTCAGAGACATCACATTAGAGGAACACTATTAGAAGATTGGTTAGAAATTAAACATAAACATATTCAAATGCCTAAATGGATAGCCCCAATGGAAGCCCTAATCTACCCCAATGTGTTAGATTTAAATAAAAAAATCACATATAAGGAATTACTAGATGAACACAATAACCTAAAAACAAGAGAAGAATTGGCATTACAGGGAACAAAGATCGACTGGTGGCCATATTTACAAATTCAAAAGAAACATAAAAAAGACATATCACAATTCGGCTTCCAAGAAAAAGACCAAGATTTGGATAAAATTCTATTAGGTTCAGAAGAAAAAATAATAACAAAATTCTATAACTGCTTACTTAAGGTAAAAATGGAGGCAGTAAAAGAGGTTATGATAATTTGGGCACAAAATTTCGGCTATAATATTGAATTAGATCTATGGGACAAATTATGGAATCAAAATTACAAAATGATGATGGCCACAGCATATAGAGAAAACACATACAAAATGTTCTACAGATGGCACCTACCTAAGGTGACCAGATTTTAACATTGGTAAAAAGGGACACCATTGACCGGGTGTGGGTGATTAAAAATTTGGTCTATATGGAGCAACAAAAATTTTCATAGAATGCAAAAATAGTATTGCAATATATTTCAGATATATATATATATATATATATATATATATATATATATATATATATATATATATATATATATATATATATATATATATATATATATATATATATATATATATATATATGCGAAATACCACTCACGCATCATCACGAAAGCTGCTGTAAACACATACTGGTTAATTCTTCTGTCCACCAAAATTCAAGCTAACAGAAGAAGCACAAAAAAAGGAATTTCTCCTTCAATTTTAGCATACCACTTTCATTGGTTAGGAACCAACTGCCTTTTGCAACAACTGCAAATTCCTGAAACCTTTCAAGAGTAGTCCCAGATGTCAGGACATGGATTAAAGGTAGTCACAATCGTCATGTATGTATACCTTTAAAATAAAATCTAATTGCTACAATTGATAAATGTGGTTTTGGATATCATAAATATGACTTTCAAAGGTTTTTAGAAGGATCTTTTCTAATATAACCCAGGGATGCACAACTCCAGGTTACTGTAACTTAAATCAGTCTATATGAAGTTCCATAATAATCTTATCGTCGCCAATTTAACCTTTGCAAACAATTAAAATTTCCTCTATTTTAATCACACTGGATCTAATCCATCTGTATGGGCCATTTTCATTCAAAGCAAAGCTTTGATAGCCCACCCAAAACGTGAAAGGCACCAAAATGAATGAGATAATCGGTTTGCCACACCGTAAAATATATTTTGTTTTTAAAAAAACTATTTGCGGTCCATTTTTAAAATAATCAATCCGTAGAAAATTCCAAGATATAAAATTGACAAGTAAAAATTGTTTAGATCGGTTCCCCCCCGCCAAGTACTAATTCCGGTTTGTTTGTTTTTTAATATAAAACCACCTAATCCTTGACATACAATAGCTCATTTAGTGACCGTTCAAAGTTACAACGGCACTGAAAAAATGACTTGTGGCCATTTTTCATACGTATGATTGTTGCAGTATCCCCATGATCACAGGATTAAAATTCAGACGCTTGGCAACTGACTCATATTTATAACAGTTGCAGTATTCCTGGGTCATGTGATCACCTTTTGTGACCTTCTACAAGCAAAGTCAATGAGGAAGCCAAATTCACTTAACGTGTGACTACCGTATTTTTCGGAGTATAGGACGCACCGGAATATAGGACGCACCTAGATTTTAGAGAAGGAAAACAAGGAAAAAAGTATTCTGAACCAAATGGTGTAGTAATATATTATTTAATAAAATACCAGTGTAGCAGAATACTTTTTACAACCATGTAAACTTTTTACAACCATGTACACTTTTTACAAACTTCAAACTTGACAGCTTTAAGCCTTGTGGACTTCAACTCCCAGAATTCCTCCTCCAGTCATGCTAGCTCAGGAATGGGAGTTGAAGTCCACAAGGCTTAAAGCTGTCAAGTTTGAAGTTTGTAAAAAGTGTACATGGTTGTAAAATGTCTTGCCAAGTTTGAAGACCCTTGCACCCCTAACCCCTAACCCAGGGGTCTTCAAACTTGACAGCTTTAAGATTTGTGGACTTATTTATTTATTTATTTATTTATTTATTTTGGTATTCTTATATGCCGCCCAACTCCCGGAGGACTCAGGGCGGCGTACAACAGAGAAAAAATACAAGAATAAGAATAATTGGAGACTTCAACTCCAATTCCTGAGCTAGTATGACTGGAGGAGGAATTCTGGGAGTTGAAGTCCACAAGTTTGAAGACCCTTGCACCCCCTTGGCAAGTTTAAGACTTGTGGACTTCAACTCCCAGAATTCCTCCTCCAGTCATACTAGCTCAGGAATGGGAGTTGAAGTCCACAAGTCTTAAAGTTGCCAAGGGGGTGCAAGGGTCTTCAAACTTGTGGACTTCAACTCCCAGAATTCCTCCTCCACTTGGCACCCTTAAAAAAAACCCTTTAAAAAACCCCTTTAAAAAAGTTCTAACCTGTCGGCTTTCTTCGGACGGCAGCAGCGGCTCCTCAGGTGCCTCGGGATCAGGCTTCAAGCGGTGGTGGGGGTTTTGGGCTGTAGCAGAGGTGGGGGCTCACTTCAGGTAGTGGCGGGGACACTGGCTGGGGCAGCGGGGACAGCGGAAACGGCGGCGGTGGGACAGCGGGGACAGCAGAAACGGTGGTGGTGGGACAGCGGGGACAGCAGAAATGGCGGCGGTGGGACAGCGGAGACAGCAGAAACGGCGGCGGTGGGACAGCGGAGACAGCAGAAATGGCGGCGGTGGGACAGCGGAGACAGCGGAAACGGCGGCGGTGGGACAGCGGAGACAGCTGAAACGGCGGCGGTGGGACAGCGGAGACAGCGGAAATGGCGGTGGTGGGACAGCGGGGACAGCGGAAACGGCGGCGGCGGGCGACGGGGACAGCAGAAACGGCGGCGGTGGGACAGCGGAGACAGCGGAAACGGTGGCGGTGGGACAGCGGGGACAGCAGAAACGGCGGCGGTGGGACAGCAGAGACAGCGGAAACGGCGGAGGTGGGACAGCGGGGACAGCGGAAATGGCGGCGGTGGGACAGCGGAGACAGCAGAAATGGAGGCGGTGGGACAGTGGACAGCAGAAACGGTGGCGGTGGGCGGCGGGGGCAAGCAGTGGTGGTGGCGGCGGCGGCAGCGGCGGCAAGCAACAACGGGGATGGGGGGCAAGCAGCAGGGGGGAAGCAGCGGTGGCGGCAGTGGCAGCGGCGGGGACCACGGAGGCCGAAAACCTCCGAAGGGTGGGGGCTGGTGGGTGGGTAGGGCTACATTCGATGTATAAGACGCACCCAAATTTTCACCGTCTTTTGGGGGGTAAAAAGGTGCGTCCTATACTCCGAAAAATACGGTAACTTAGCAACTGCAGTGCTTCACTTAACAACTGTGGCATCAAAAGTCGTAACATGGTGCAAAACTCACTTAACAACTATCTCACTTAGCAAAAGACATTTTGGGTTCAATAGTGGTTGTAAGTTAAGGACTACCTGTATATGTTAACCTGACAGTAGGTGATTATAAAAATTTCCATTAACAATGGTATGAAATAATATGCTCAAATTTGTATGTAACTGTCCAATTGCAGGTTGGATGTGTTATTTTTGTTCACTTTTTTAGAACTCTATGCAAAACATAAAGTTGCATTAAAAAATTGAACAAATGCACTTATGAAAACACCCCCCCATCGAACTATAATACTTTCATTGATTAAACAATGTTTCAGTTACACCACATTATGGATGGCTTTCTCACACTGTGATAACTTTCATTTACAAACCACAGGCGCACAACATGCTAACCACATGGCACTTCACATTTTGATTGCTATAATGTTCTTGTGTTATGGAGCTGCTCTTGCATTTAGTCTGGAGGCCAAAGCTGGTGCAGAATGGCGCACCTGGCAGTGCTCATGTGAAGCATCAGCAGCACCAATGGATAATTAGCTGTTGATCTAAATACAGTACAAGGTTTCCTTGGCAATACATGGCTTAAACTGGACTTCCCAGTGTACAAGTATTACCTTTCTTGTTATAGGCTGGGTCAGTGCTGGGAAAGAACCTTGTCGCTGGACCAAGAACCACATTGTACATTCTTGTGGCTTGTCATAGAATTTCTCAATGGTGCACTCTTTCCTGAAATTCCTGAGCTGATTATAATTACATCTTTAAAGGCACCTTTCTTCTCTCAGATTTTCCTTGTGAAAATGCTGTTTTAAATTGTTCAAATAATTTTTTTGTTTTATGTTTAATTTCCTCTTTTTAAAATTGAAATTAACGATTATTTTAATCTGTTTATTATACTATTTGCATTTTGCATTTCTTGTTTTCTTTTTATGTTACATTGTTCTAATTGTTCATTATAGTTTCAATACAATTATATTTATATAGTATTAATTAAAGCTATGAACAGTCTATTGTGTAGATAATTTGGTAATCAGTTATAGAGAAAAAAGGAAAGATACACCCTATATTAATTATAATTTACAATATCACAAGCATAAATTTTGTTTTTCAGATATAACTAAGACATATTTTTCAGACATAATATTAAATGAAAAAACTGCAGCAATGGAAAAAGAGTACATGTTCACAAAAGAAGTCTGACAAAATTTAAATAAAAATTCTTATACACACAATATATCACACAATACAGCAAATAAAATCACTTATAGCATGGCTTCTCCCTAACAGTTACGGTAGATTAGGCAGCAAATTTTACAGTCTTTCCAAGTTTCCATATTATATGCAGCAAGAATTTTGCCTGCCTGGGTGTTTGTTTTCAATGTATTCTCCTGGATTTTTTTAAAAAATTAATAACCCGTTCTATTTAATAATAATAATTTACTACATACACTCAATAAGATCACCCAGACATTGCAAAATACAGCCGATACTCAATTCCAGCAGTCACTTCCTGGTTCCTTTGTACACATGTCTCTCTTCAGCCAATGGCAAAGCAGCCTGGAATAGAAGGGCTAGATTCTGCGGTTCACATCTATTGATTTCTGTAAAGTGAAGCGAGCGGCTCAAAAAGAGCCGATTTTTGGAAAGAATGCCCTAGCTTGTCTGCATTCTTTCAAAAAATCGGGACTTTTTAGAGGACGGGCAGGACGCGGGACAAAGCATTAAAAAGCGGGTCTGTCCCGCCAAAATCGGGACGTCTGGTCACCTTACACCTACCCCAGTAAGATTGGCGAAAATGTTTCCTCACCTATCACCCAAATGTTGGAAATGTAAACAAGAATATGGAACATACTACCACATGTGGTGGACATGTTCAGAAATTAAGAAATACTGGAAAAAAAAATACAAAATTGGATAGAGGAAATAACAAAACAAACCATAGAACTTAAACCAGAAATTTTTTTATTAGGAATACTGAAAATGAAAGTAAGCAAGCAGGTCCAATATCTCATACTTCATATAATCACAGCAGCCAGAATCTTATATGCACAGCACTGGAAAACGGACATAACCCCTTCTAACATGATGATAATAACCAAAATATTGGATTGTGCAGAAATGTGCAAACTAACAATGAAACTACATGATAAAGAAGATACAGAATACTACAAAATCTGGGGAAATTGGTATAAATCGTTGGAAAACAAACAAAAAAAGCAAACTTAACATGTCAAGGGTGATGAGTAGAATAATAAGCTAAAATAGATTGATGATAAATTAGGAAAATAATAATTTAGATACTGAAACAATAACGATACGCAACAGTTGTACTATATATATATATATATATAACTTTTTTTTCTTTTAATGTATATATATATTTTCCATATAGATAGATAGATAGATAGATAGATAGATAGATAGATAGATAGATAGATAGATAGATAGATAGATAGATAGATAGATAGATAGATAGATAGAGAGATAGAGAGATAGATAGATAGAGATAGTGATAGAGATAGAGATAGAGATAGAGATAGAGATAGAGATAGAGATAGAGATAGAGATAGAGATCTATATAGATCTATATAGATCTATATATATGTAGGATTTTTTTGCTGATAAATGAAAATAAAGGGAGACTATTATAGATCTATTTCGAGCTTATTTTGCTCTCGTCAGATAGCCATACCCCTACCTAAAAGATATATATATCTTTTAGGTTAGGTTATATTGTTTATGTAATTATATATTGCTATTTATGCTTGACTTGTGTGTGTATATACATACATACATACATATATGTATGTATGTATGTATGTATGTATGTATGTATGTATGTATATACTTTCTTTTTTTTGTATGTCTTTTCTGTATGTCTTTTTCATATTATGTGTTTTGTATATTTTAAAACAACAATAAAAATTATTTTATAAAAAAAAATATCCAAAAAACGTACAATACTTAATACTACATATTATAACTGTGGCAAGAATAATATACGAACAATATTGGAAAGATAATCAAACCCCACCAGAAAATGTACTAATGGACAAAATATATAGATGTGCTGAAATGGCCATGCTGACTATTCAACTTAAAGGACAATGCAATTCAGAATATTACGAAACATGGACTAGACTGGACTAAGAAAACTGGACTAAGAAAAAGAGGAAAGACTGTGTGACAACGTGAGAAGAAAATGAAGATATGAGACTTTGTAAATTTATGATTTATTGTGCATAATCGAAAAATAACAATGTTTTAAAAACAGGTGTAGATCTGTATTAAAATATTAAGACATAGTTTGTATCTTTTAATCTTGCATCTTGACTCCAGTTTCCAGTTGTATCCTGAATCTTGCATCATGACTCCAGTTTTCAGTTTGTATCATGACTCCTGAATCTTGGCTTATGCAGTTCCAGTTTGCAGTCCAGCTCAGATCTTGTTTCTGACATCGTGGTTTCTGAATCCAGTCCTCCAGTATGGCCAGTTTGCATTCCAGTTTCCAGTTCTTGTTCCTGGCAAACATGGCCTCTGATTTGAGATGTCGGTGAATCCATAACTCCAGAACAGGTTTTGTGTTTGGCATCTGCTAGCTTTGGGACTTGTGCCAAGGACAGGGAGCCTTGTAATTATCTCTTGGACTTCTGCCTATCTTGTTCAATGTTCGTGTTTAATGAGATGTTGCTTTACTGACTAAAATACTCTGAATGTTTGTGTGTTGCGTAATTATTGATATGTCAGTCGTGGGGACAGAACGCCCTAGGACACATGGACGCATTTAGCAGATGCCTGCTGCTGGAACTCCTGGAAGATGCAACCCCTGGCAACCCAGTCCTCCTAACTGACTGTCTAGACTCCGGGCCAGTTACCTCAATTGAGATAGCCAGGGACGCTGCCGAAGACAATACTTTTGTAAAAGTTTTGAACTGGATATGGAGGGGGTGGCCCAAGGGGCCAGTTTGGGAGGAATTTATTTATTTATTTATTTATTTATTTGTTTGTTTGTCTGTCTGTCTGTCTGTCTGTCTGTCTGTCTGTCTGTCTGTCTGTCTGTCTATCTATCTATCTATCTATCTATCTATCTATCTATCTATCTATCTATCTATCTATCTATCTATCTATCTATCTATCTATTTATTTATTTATTTATTTATTTGGTTGTTCTTATAGGCCGCCCAAAGTCCGCAGACTCAGGGAGGCGTACAACAATGGAAAGAACAATCAATAATACATAAAAAAACAATTTAAAATAATTACAAAAATTAGAACACATCATCATTCATACATGGGAATTGAGCTGTATTTCACCCCGCCTGCAGGAAGAGCCATGTTTTCATGGCTTTATGGAAGGCCAGCAGAGTGGGGATAATCCGGATCTCTGGGGGGAGTTGGTTCCAGAGAGATGGGGCTCCCACAGAGAAGGCTCTCCCCCTCGGCCCCACCAACCGGCATTGCTTGGTTGATGGGACCTGGAGGAGACCAACTCTGTGGGACCTAACCGGTTATAGGGAGGTGTGTGATAGGATGTGGTCCCGAAGGTAACCTGGCCCTAAGCCATGTAGGGCTTTAAAGGTTAAAACCAACACCTTAAATTGCGTCCGGAGACTAATGGGCAGCTAATGCAGCTGGTGGAGAATAGATGTTACGTGGGTGTATCTTGGAACACCCACCACAGCTCGCGCAGCTGTATTTTTGCAGTCTCCGGATACTCTTCAAAGGTAGCCCCATGTAGAGCGTGTTACAGTAATCCAGCCGTGAGGTAATGAGGGCATGAGTGACTGTGAGTAAGGCCTCCCTCTCCAGGTAGGGTCGCAATTGGTGCACCAGGCGAACCTGAGCAAAGGTCCCCCTAGCCACAGCTGACAAATGTTGATCCAATTTAAGCTGTGGGTCTAGGAGGGCACCCAAATTGCGAACCCATTCCAAGGGAGTCAATTTCTCTCCCCCAAGAACCAAGGAGGGGCAATCGACATAATCCCTAGGAGGCAGTATCCACAGCCACTCAGTCTTGTCAGGGTTGAGCTTGAGCCTATTCATTCCCATCCAGATCCTAACATTGTCCAGGCATCGGCACATTACATCCACTGCTTCCCTGAATTGAGACGGGGTGGAGATGTATAACTGGGTATCATCAGCATATTGCTGGAACCTCACCCTGTGTCGTCGGATAATCTCACCCAGCAGTTTCATGTAGATGCTAAACAGGATGGGTGAGAGGACCGAGCCCTGAGGCACCCCGCAAATCAGGGGCCTAAGGGTCGACCTCTGTCCTCCTGTCAACCCCGACTGTGTCCTGTCGGAGAGGTAGGAGGAGAACCACCGTAAAACAGTGCCTCCCACTCCCAACTCACCGAGGCTGCGCAGAAGGATATCATGGTCAACGGTAAAGAAAGCCACTGAGAGGTCAAGTAGCACCAGGATGGAGTAACCTCCATCCCGGGCTCGCCAGAGATCATCCATCAGGGTGACCAAAGCAGTTTCCTTACAGTGTCATTCAACAACCATAGGAGTTGGAGCGCCACCACTTTCTCTACAACCTTACCCACAAAGGGTAGGTTGGAGACTGGATGGAAGTTCTTTAAATTCGCTGGGTCCAGGGAAGGCTTTTTGAGGAGGGGCCTCACCACCACAGCTTTTAAGGTTACAACCGCCTGGAGCCAGCCGCGTGACACCTCCCTGCTTGCTGAGACCAGCCAGGAGGGGCACGTGTCCAATAAACAAGTGGAGGAACTCATCGCTCCCATGGCCTTGTCAACATCATCAGGAGTGATAGGCTCAAATTCATCCCATATAACATGACTAAGACCAGATCTTGTCATCTTGGCCTGCCCTGTCCAATTGGAGCCCAGGTCTGTCTGAATCAGAGTGACTTTATCATGACCTCCCTCATGAGTCGGACCCTGAACTACTTGGGTCAGGTCCATGGTTGTCATGGAAGCCATGAACTCCTGGGCTGCATCCGAGGTTTCGCCAGGTGAAGGCAGGTTAAAGTCCCCCAACACCATAAGCCTAGGGAACTCAACCGCCAACCCCACTATTGCCTCGAGCAGCACAGGCAGGGCCTTTGTAATGCAGCTGGGAGGCAGGTACGTTAGCAAAAGGCCCACCTGAACCCCTAAGTCCAACTTCAGAAGGAGCATCTCACACCCAACAATCTCCGGGGCAGGGCTCCTACGAGGACAAAGATTCCAGCGAGCTATAATAACCACTCCTCCACCCCTTCCCTGGGGTCGTGGCTGATGCAGAACTAAGAACCCATCCGGGCACATCTCAGAGAGGGGAACCCCCCCTCCAGGCCCAGCCATGTCTCTGTTATACATGCCAGGTCAACCCCCTCATCTGAGATTAAATCCTGGACGAGGGGGGCTTTGTTGACAATTGACCTGGCATTCAACAGCAGCAGCTTGAGCCCAGGGCCCTGAGATCCCCGGTCATCAGGTACTCAGGATGAGCTAGATGGAACCAAATCAGAGGGGCCAGAACAAGAAATCGCTTGAAGACAGTGAGTTCTAGTTCCTCAAGAGCGGCCTACCCTCAGCTCCCGCCATACCTACCGCTCCCTGTTATGACCGCAATGCTCCTCCCATCCAGAGATCCCCTCCCCCTCCCCACTAGTGCTCCTTCCTTCCTGCAGGCCATACATTCCATTCACACCTAGCCGGGGATCGGAGTCAAGCCCCCCTCCGTTATGTTTCCACATTCAGCATAGGGCATCCAATCCCCAGTCCCCAACCCACTCATTCTATCAGAACCACTCTCTTCAATCTGCCATTCATCTCCCCCAATCGTATTCTGATATTTCCACACCAACACACATATAAACTTTCATACACCCACCCTTCCCACTTCCGAGGTAGAGACTAAATATACAGCAGTAAAAGTTAATATAAAAGACTGGCTAATAACAAGTATAAAAAGCCTTGAACCACAGTTCTCTCTCTGCTGACCAACAACTGATGATTAAGTTTTTTAATGTTAATATCTTCGGCTTCCTTAGATGACACAATATCAAGGGTAGTGTGAAATGATTGTTCTCTTGGGGCTCTGTATAGATGCACAAATCCAGTTTCTGCTATGTTGTCAAAGTCAGCGTTATAATAGCAGCTAAAGTTCGAAGAATTCCTCACATGATGATAGGCTCGAGGAAAGTGGCTACAAGGGGGCCAACGGAACATCTCCATACATAATAAGAAATGATGCACCCAAGGCCCCCTCTCCCAAGAATCCATCCGAACTCTGTTTAAATAACAGCTTCTCCAAAGGGAAATCTGGCAAGGAGGGGGGCCAGCCCCTCCCTGTCTCTCCTTAATACCTCCTCCTCCCCTGTTATAGTCAGTCCGGGTGTAGAAAAAATGCATATCCAGACTGCTCTCAGGGTTGATGAAATATACAACCCAGAATAGAAAGAGGCAGAAATCCGAGAGACAATCCTAGCTGGCAGGCTTGATCCCGCCGCACCGATCGATCCAAGCATCAAGATGTATATCAGCTTCTCTGGGGATCATGAAAATGGAGCAGATGGCGGCAGCCCCAGCCACGTCATTCTCGAGCTCACTCCGGAAGTGCAACCCACAGGAAGATAGCTCAAACCAAGCAGCAGTAGATGTAACAGCTCAAAGGAAAATAAATCAAACGCTGCTGAAATATCCCAGCTGGTAACAGGGAGAAGAAGGGTCTGGAGCCAGCTGAAAGCCTCCCCTTGGGCAGCCAAAATTAAAGTCAGCGTAATAAACACTGCAGGCCAGACTAGCCAGACTAGCTTCCACGAGGTCATCAAGTTGTTATCGTCCATCTTATTTCCCCATTTAGTTGGAGGCTAAGAGAAAAGAGGTTCCTAGGGCCCCTCACCGAGTACGTATTAGCAAGCCACTGGGGCCATTCGGTTCCTCAATAATTCACCCAGCCCTATGTACTAGATAACCTCATAGGGGGGTCTCCTCTTACTAAAAAATGGGAAAATTCGAGACTAACCGGAGGAGATCGAACTCACTGCGAACATCATGGCTCCTCCCCGGAAGGGGATTCCCTTTAAACTGTTTATTGTAAAACAGCATGAAATATCTGCTCAAAGGTGATGTTTGTTGTGGGATGACAGAGTAATTGTTCCGCCTAAATTAAGGATACCTGTCTTAGAGGCACTGCATGTGGGACATCCCAGGATAGTCAGGATAAAAGCATTGGAAAGAAGTTATGTCTGGTGGCCAAATATGGACAGGGAGATCATGGAGTGGGTCGCCACCTGCACCCCGTGCCAGGAATCCCAACCAGCCCCACCCATAGTACCCATAAATAAATGGGAAAAACAAAAAGCTCCCTGGTCTAGGGTGCATATCAATTTTGCTGGCCCCGTGCATGGCCAAACTTTTCTAATTATAGTGGACGCATACTCGAAATGGCTGGAGATCGTCATTATGGGCACAATGGCAGAAGCAGTCATCAAGGTGCTGCGGAGACTGTTCTCCACGCACGGTCTGCCCAATGTCTTGGTTTCAGATAACGGGCCCCAATTTTTGGCTGTCCAGTTCGAGACCTTCCTAGCAGAGCAGGGAATTAGGCATGCCATGATCGCACCATTTCATCCGGCCAGCAATGGTCAAGTAAAGAGAATGGTGCAGTCCGCAAAAGAAGCCCTTTCCAGAATGGGCCCAGGTGATTGGCAAACCCACATAGATAAATTTCTCCTAGTCCAACACATCACCCCTACGCCACCATGGGAAGAAGCCCCGCGGAACTTCTAATGGGTCGCTGACTAAGATCTTTCTTAGACTGGCTGCACCCTAACTATTCGGCTGACAGACCAACAGATTCGACCAGCCAAACCAGGTCATTTAGTGTAGGGGACCGAATATATGCCCACAACTATGCTGGGGGAGTTTTCTGGGTCCCGGGCATAATAATTGGAATCACCAGCCCGTGATCTTACCGGGTAGAACGAAACAATGGCAGGCAATGGAGAAGATACATAGACCAACTCCGGGGTCTCTTAGGGCCCTCTATCACTAGAAAACCCGAAATAGACTCTAAAAACAATTACCAAACACCCATAGACACTAAACAATCACACACTCCCTCCACAGCAAGCTCAAGCCCGAAGGAACCGGATCACGCACCTGTAGAGGCAAGCGTCAAGCGACAGTCCCCAAGTGAAGAAGATCCAGGACCGGCCATGTCCCAAAACTTCCAGGCGACTCCATCAGAAGAGCTAGGGGAGGCAGCAGACCCAACCGAACAGTCCTTTGACACCGCACCAATTGAACTGCGAAAGTCTGAAAGAGCCCATAAGCACCCTGCCCACTTACGGGATTATGATTCCACGGTCTGGAAAGCCGAATTCTCGCTTGATTTTCATATCCGAGCTTTCCCTGAAGAGATAGCCCAAGGTACAACACAGAATTTGCCTTAGGACTCAATTCAGCCAAAAAACATCACTTTTGACAAAAACCTCAGAAATGAAAAAGAAACACATTTTTCTGCTCCCCACAGTCTAGAAAGCCGAATTCGCGCTTGATTTTCATATCCGAGTTTTCCCTGAAGAGATAGCCCAAGGTATATCACAGAATTCGCCTTAGGACTCAATTCAGCCAAAAAACATCACTTTTGACAAAGACCTCAGAAATGAAAAAAAACCACATATTCTTGTTCCCCACTGTGAGAAAAATAAGTAAGCAGGAATCCAGATTATGAACAATATATACAGATTTTTTATTTTTTTGCTTTGATCAAAGGGCCTCTACAGGTCAGAATCCCTGACACAAAATAGAGACGCCGTCACTATCCAGAAACATTGATTTATACAAAGCATGACTCCACCTTACTCCTCCCATTCTCCTCACATCATATCGTCCAACCTCCCATTATGTAACATCCTAACACAATATTCACAACATAGGAAAAATACCCAGAACATATTCATCATCCTGACAGATCCACACTTCCTCTCTTTCTGTGTGAACCTGTGCATTCCCACTAGCTCATTCCCTTCATAACAAAAGAGAAAAAACATTTCCGTTATCAACCCTTCCTCTCTCTCTATTCCCACAAAATTGGTACAAACATATCCTGTTATCTGAGGACAGTGAAAATCAGCTGACATCCATAAAATACATTTTGTCACCCATCATTATTTGTCCATTACAAAATCATTCAAAATGGTTCTTTTTGCATGTCGTTTTTAACAAAAATAAATTCATTTCTCACACCCATGGTCTGGAAAGCCGAATTCTCGCTTCATTTTGATATCTGAGCTTTCCCACAAGAGATAGCCCAAGGTATATCACAGAATTTGCCTTAGAATTCAGCCCAAAAACATCATATTTGACAATATGATGGAATCGGAATCGAAACTCAAGCGAGAATTCGGCTTTCCAGCCCGTGGGAAACAGGAATATGCGTTTCTTTTTCATTTCTGAGGTGTTTGTCAAAAGTGATGTTTTTGGGCTGAATTGAGAACTAAGGCGAATGCTGTCTTAGAGCTTGGGCTAGCTCTGCAGGGAAGGCTCGGAATCGAAAATCAAGCGAGAATTTGGCTTTCCAGCCCGTGGGGAACAGGAATATGCGTTTCTTTTTCATTTCTGAGGTGTTTGTCAAAAGTGATGTTTTTGGGCTGAATTGAGAACTAAGGCGAATGCTGTCTTAGAGCTTGGGCTAGCTCTGCAGGGAAGGCTCGGAATCGAAAATCAAGCGAGAATTTGGCTTTCCAGCCCGTGGGGAACAGGAATATGCGTTTCTTTTTCATTTCTGAGGTGTTTGTCAAAAGTGATGTTTTTGGGCTGAATTGAGAACTAAGGCGAATGCTGTGTTAGACCTTGGGCTATCTCTTCAGGGAAGGCTCGGAATCGAAAATCAAGCGAGAATTCGGCTTTCCAGCCCGTGGGGAACAGGAATATGCGTTTCTTTTTCATTTCTGAGGTGTTTGTCAAAAGTGATGTTTTTGGGCTGAATTGAGAACTAAGGCGAATGCTGTGTTAGACCTTGGGCTAGCTCTTCAGGGAAGGCTCGGAATCGAAAATCAAGCGAGAATTCGGCTTTCCAGCCGGTGGGAAACAGGAATATGCGTTTCTTTTTCATTTCTGAGGTGTTTGTCAAAAGTGATGTTTTTGGGCTGAATTGAGAACTAAGGCGAATGCTGTGTTAGACCTTGGGCTAGCTCTTCAGGGAAGGCTCGGAATCGAAAATCAAGCGAGAATTCGGCTTTCCAGCCGGTGGGGAACAGGAATACGCATTTCTTTTTCATTTCTGAGGTGTTTGTCAAAAGTGATGTTTTTGGGCTGAATTGAGAACTAAGGCGAATGCTGTCTTAGAGCTTGGGCTAGCTCTGCAGGGAAGGCTCGGAATCGAAAATCAAGCGAGAATTCGGCTTTCCAGCCCGTGGGGAACAGGAATACGCGTTTCTTTTTCATTTCTGAGGTGTTTGTCAAAAGTGATGTTTTTGGGCTGAATTGAGAACTAAGGCGAATGCTGTGTTAGACCTTGGGCTATCTCTTCAGGGAAGGCTCGGAATCGAGAATCAAGAAAGAATTCGGCTTTCCAGCCCGTGGGGAACAGGAATATGCGTTTCTTTTTCATTTCTGAGGTGTTTGTCAAAAGTGATGTTTTTGGGCTGAATTGAGAACTGGCGAATGCTGTGTTAGACCTTGGGCTAGCTCTTCAGGGAAGGCTCGGAATCGAAAATCAAGCGAGAATTCGGCTTTCCAGCCCGTGGGGAACAGGAATATGCGTTTCTTTTTCATTTCTGAGGTGTTTGTCAAAAGTGATGTTTTTGGGCTGAATTGAGAACTAAGGCGAATGCTGTGTTAGACCTTGGGCTAGCTCTTCAGGGAAGGCTCGGAATCGAAACTCAAGCGAGAATTCGGCTTTCCAGCCGGTGGGAAACAGGAATATGCGTTTCTTTTTCATTTCTGAGGTGTTTGTCAAAAGTGATGTTTTTGGGCTGAATTGAGAACTAAGGCGAATGCTGTGTTAGACCTTGGGCTAGCTCTTCAGGGAAGGCTCGGAATCGAAAATCAAGCGAGAATTCGGCTTTCCAGCCCGTGGGGAACAGGAATACGCGTTTCTTTTTCATTTCTGAGGTGTTTGTCAAAAGTGATGTTTTTGGGCTGAATTGAGAACTAAGGCGAATGCTGTCTTAGAGCTTGGGCTAGCTCTTCAGGGAAGGCTCGGAATCGAAAATCAAGCGAGAATTCGGCTTTCCAGCCCGTGGGAAACAGGAATATGCGTTTCTTTTTCATTTCTGAGGTGTTTGTCAAAAGTGATGTTTTTGGGCTGAATTGAGAACTAAGGCGAATGCTGTGTTAGACCTCGGGCTATCTCTTCAGGGAAGGCTCGGAATCGAGAATCAAGAGAGAATTCGGCTTTCCAGCCCGTGGGGAACAGGAATATGCGTTTCTTTTTCATTTCTGAGGTGTTTGTCAAAAGTGATGTTTTTGGGCTGAATTGAGAACTAAGGCGAATGCTGTGTTAGACCTCGGGCTATCTCTTCAGGGAAGGCTCGGAATCGAGAATCAAGAGAGAATTCGGCTTTCCAGCCCGTGGGGAACAGGAATATGCGTTTCTTTTTCATTTCTGAGGTGTTTGTCAAAAGTGATGTTTTTGGGCTGAATTGAGAACTAAGGCGAATGCTGTGTTAGACCTCGGGCTAGCTCTTCAGGGAAGGGTCGGAATCGAAAATCAAGCGAGAATTCGGCTTTCCAGCCCGTGGGGAACAGGAATATGCGTTTCTTTTTCATTTCTGAGGTGTTTGTCAAAAGTGATGTTTTTGGGCTGAATTGAGAACTAAGGCGAATGCTGTCTTAGACCTCGGGCTAGCTCTTCAGGGAAGGCTCGGAATCAAAAATCAAGCGTGAATTCGACTTTCCAGCCCGTGGGGAACAGGAATATGCGTTTCTTTTTCATTTCTGAGGTGTTTGTCAAAAGTGATGTTTTTGGGCTGAATTGAGTCCTAAGGCGAATGCTGTGTTAGACCTTGGGCTAACTCTTCAGGGAAGGCTCGGAATCGAAAATCAAGCGAGAATTCGGCTTTCTAGCCCGTGGGGAACAGCAATATGCGTTTCTTTTTCATTTCTGAGGTGTTTGTCAAATGTGATGTTTTTGGGCTGGAGTCCTAAGGCGAATGCTGTGTTAGACCTTGGGCTAACTCTTCAGGGAAGGCTCGGAATCGAAAATCAAGCGAGAATTCGGCTTTCCAGCCCGTGGGGAACAGGAATATGCGTTTCTTTTTCATTTCTGAGGTGTTTGTCAAAAGTGATGTTTTTGGGCTGAATTGAGAACTAAGGCGAATGCTGTCTTAGACCTTGGGCTAGCTCTTCAGGGAAGGCTCGGAATCGAAAATCAAGCGTGAATTCGACTTTCCAGCCCGTGGGGAACAGGAATATGCGTTTCTTTTTCATTTCTGAGGTGTTTGTCAAAAGTGATGTTTTTGGGCTGAATTGAGTCCTAAGGCGAATGCTGTGTTAGACCTTGGGCTATCTCTTCAGGGAAGGCTCGGAATCGAGAATCAAGAGAGAATTCGGCTTTCCAGCCCGTGGGGAACAGGAATATGCGTTTCTTTTTCATTTCTGAGGTGTTCGTCAAAAGTGATGTTTTTGGGCTGAATTGAGAACTGGCGAATGCTGTGTTAGACCTTGGGCTAGCTCTTCAGGGAAGGCTCGGAATCGAAAATCAAGCGTGAATTCGACTTTCCAGCCCGTGGGGAACAGGAATATGCGTTTCTTTTTCATTTCTGAGGTGTTTGTCAAAAGTGATGTTTTTGGGCTGAATTGAGAACTGGCGAATGCTGTGTTAGACCTTGGGCTAGCTCTTCAGGGAAGGCTCGGAATCGAAAATCAAGAGAGAATTCGGCTTTCCAGCCCGTGGGGAACAGGAATATGCGTTTCTTTTTCATTTCTGAGGTGTTTGTCAAAAGTGATGTTTTTGGGCTGAATTGAGAACTAAGGCGAATGCTGTGTTAGACCTCGGGCTAGCTCTTCAGGGAAGGGTCGGAATCGAAAATCAAGCGAGAATTCGGCTTTCCAGCCCGTGGGGAACAGGAATATGCGTTTCTTTTTCATTTCTGAGGTGTTTGTCAAAAGTGATGTTTTTGGGCTGAATTGAGAACTAAGGCGAATGCTGTCTTAGACCTTGGGCTAGCTCTTCAGGGAAGGCTCGGAATCAAAAATCAAGCGTGAATTCGACTTTCCAGCCCGTGGGGAACAGGAATATGCGTTTCTTTTTCATTTCTGAGGTGTTTGTCAAAAGTGATGTTTTTGGGCTGAATTGAGAACTAAGGCGAATGCTGTCTTAGACCTTGGGCTAGCTCTTCAGGGAAGGCTCGGAATCGAAAATCAAGCGTGAATTCGACTTTCCAGCCCGTGGGGAACAGGAATATGCGTTCCTTTTTCATTTCTGAGGTGTTTGTCAAAAGTGATGTTTTTGGGCTGAATTGAGAACTAAGGCGAATGCTGTGTTAGACCTTGGGCTATCTCTTCAGGGAAGGCTCGGAATCGAGAATCAAGAGAGAATTCGGCTTTCCAGCCCGTGGGGAACAGGAATATGCGTTTCTTTTTCATTTCTGAGGTGTTTGTCAAAAGTGATGTTTTTGGGCTGAATTGAGAACTAAGGCGAATGCTGTCTTAGAGCTTGGGCTAGCTCTTCAGGGAAGGCTCGGAATCGAAAATCAAGCGAGAATTCGGCTTTCCAGCCCGTGGGGAACAGGAATATGCGTTCCTTTTTCATTTCTGAGGTGTTTGTCAAAAGTGATGTTTTTGGGCTGAATTGAGAACTAAGGCGAATGCTGTGTTAGACCTTGGGCTATCTCTTCAGGGAAGGCTCGGAATCGAGAATCAAGAGAGAATTCGGCTTTCCAGCCCGTGGGGAACAGGAATATGCGTTTCTTTTTCATTTCTGAGGTGTTTGTCAAAAGTGATGTTTTTGGGCTGAATTGAGAACTAAGGCGAATGCTGTCTTAGAGCTTGGGCTAGCTCTTCAGGGAAGGCTCGGAATCGAAAATCAAGCGAGAATTCGGCTTTCCAGCCCGTGGGGAACAGGAATATGCGTTTCTTTTTCATTTCTGAGGTGTTTGTCAAAAGTGATGTTTTTGGGCTGAATTGAGTCCTAAGGCGAATGCTGTGTTAGACCTTGGGCTAACTCTTCAGGGAAGGCTCGGAATCGAAAATCAAGCGAGAATTCGGCTTTCCAGCCCGTGGGGAACAGGAATATGCGTTTCTTTTTCATTTCTGAGGTGTTTGTCAAAAGTGATGTTTTTGGGCTGAATTGAGTCCTAAGGCGAATGCTGTGTTAGACCTTGGGCTAACTCTTCAGGGAAGGCTCGGAATCGAAAATCAAGCGAGAATTCGGCTTTCCAGCCCGTGGGGAACAGGAATATGCGTTTCTTTTTCATTTCTGAGGTGTTTGTCAAAAGTGATGTTTTTGGGCTGAATTGAGAACTAAGGCGAATGCTGTCTTAGACCTTGGGCTAGCTCTTCAGGGAAGGCTCGGAATCAAAAATCAAGCGTGAATTCGACTTTCCAGCCCGTGGGGAACAGGAATATGCGTTTCTTTTTCATTTCTGAGGTGTTCGTCAAAAGTGATGTTTTTGGGCTGAATTGAGAACTGGCGAATGCTGTCTTAGACCTTGGGCTAGCTCTTCAGGGAAGGCTCGGAATCGAAAATCAAGCGTGAATTCGACTTTCCAGCCCGTGGGGAACAGGAATATGCGTTTCTTTTTCATTTCTGAGGTGTTCGTCAAAAGTGATGTTTTTGGGCTGAATTGAGAACTAAGGCGAATGCTGTCTTAGAGCTTGGGCTAGCTCTTCAGGGAAGGCTCGGAATCGAAAATCAAGCGAGAATTCGGCTTTCCAGCCCGTGGGGAACAGGAATATGCGTTTCTTTTTCATTTCTGAGGTGTTCGTCAAAAGTGATGTTTTTGGGCTGAATTGAGAACTGGCGAATGCTGTGTTAGACCTTGGGCTAGCTCTTCAGGGAAGGCTCGGAATCGAAAATCAAGCGTGAATTCGACTTTCCAGCCCGTGGGGAACAGGAATATGCGTTTCTTTTTCATTTCTGAGGTGTTTGTCAAAAGTGATGTTTTTGGGCTGAATTGAGTCCTAAGGCGAATGCTGTGTTAGACCTTGGGCTATCTCTTCAGGGAAGGCTCGGAATCGAGAATCAAGAGAGAATTCGGCTTTCCAGCCCGTGGGGAACAGGAATATGCGTTTCTTTTTCATTTCTGAGGTGTTCGTCAAAAGTGATGTTTTTGGGCTGAATTGAGAACTGGCGAATGCTGTGTTAGACCTTGGGCTAGCTCTTCAGGGAAGGCTCGGAATCGAAAATCAAGAGAGAATTCGGCTTTCCAGCCCGTGGGGAACAGGAATATGCGTTTCTTTTTCATTTCTGAGGTGTTTGTCAAAAGTGATGTTTTTGGGCTGAATTGAGAACTAAGGCGAATGCTGTCTTAGAGCTTGGGCTAGCTCTTCAGGGAAGGCTCGGAATCGAAAATCAAGCGAGAATTCGGCTTTCCAGCCCGTGGGGAACAGGAATATGCGTTTCTTTTTCATTTCTGAGGTGTTCGTCAAAAGTGATGTTTTTGGGCTGAATTGAGAACTGGCGAATGCTGTGTTAGACCTTGGGCTAGCTCTTCAGGGAAGGCTCGGAATCGAAAATCAAGAGAGAATTCGGCTTTCCAGCCCGTGGGGAACAGGAATATGCGTTTCTTTTTCATTTCTGAGGTGTTTGTCAAAAGTGATGTTTTTGGGCTGAATTGAGAACTAAGGCGAATGCTGTCTTAGAGCTTGGGCTAGCTCTTCAGGGAAGGCTCGGAATCGAAAATCAAGCGAGAATTCGGCTTTCCAGCCGGTGGGGAACAGGAATATGCGTTTCTTTTTCATTTCTGAGGTGTTTGTCAAAAGTGATGTTTTTGGGCTGAATTGAGTCCTAAGGCGAATGCTGTCTTAAACCTTGGGCTAGCTCTTCAGCGAAGGCTCGGAATCAAAAATCAAGCGTGAATTCGACTTTCCAGCCCGTGGGGAACAGCAATATGCGTTTCTTTTTCATTTCTGAGGTGTTTGTCAAAAGTGATGTTTTTGGGCTGAATTGAGTCCTAAGGCGAATGCTGTGTTAGACCTTGGGCTATCTCTTCAGGGAAGGCTCGGAATCGAGAATCAAGAGAGAATTCGGCTTTCCAGCCCGTGGGGAACAGGAATATGCGTTTCTTTTTCATTTCTGAGGTGTTCGTCAAAAGTGATGTTTTTGGGCTGAATTGAGAACTAAGGCGAATGCTGTCTTAGAGCTTGGGCTAGCTCTTCAGGGAAGGCTCGGAATCGAAAATCAAGCGAGAATTCGGCTTTCCAGCCCGTGGGGAACAGGAATATGCGTTTCTTTTTCATTTCTGAGGTGTTTGTCAAAAGTGATGTTTTTGGGCTGAATTGAGTCCTAAGGCGAATGCTGTGTTAGACCTTGGGCTAACTCTTCAGGGAAGGCTCGGAATCGAAAATCAAGCGAGAATTCGGCTTTCCAGCCCGTGGGGAACAGGAATATGCGTTTCTTTTTCATTTCTGAGGTGTTTGTCAAAAGTGATGTTTTTGGGCTGAATTGAGAACTAAGGCGAATGCTGTCTTAGACCTTGGGCTAGCTCTTCAGGGAAGGCTCGGAATCAAAAATCAAGCGTGAATTCGACTTTCCAGCCCGTGGGGAACAGGAATATGCGTTTCTTTTTCATTTCTGAGGTGCTTGTCAAAAGTGATGTTTTTGGGCTGAATTGAGTCCTAAGGCGAATGCTGTGTTAGACCTTGGGCTAACTCTTCAGGGAAGGCTCGGAATCGAAAATCAAGCGAGAATTCGGCTTTCTAGCCCGTGGGGAACAGCAATATGCGTTTCTTTTTCATTTCTGAGGTGTTTGTCAAAAGTGATGTTTTTGGGCTGAATTGAGTCCTAAGGCGAATGCTGTGTTAGACCTTGGGCTAACTCTTCAGGGAAGGCTCGGAATCAAAAATCAAGCGTGAATTCGACTTTCCAGCCCGTGGGGAACAGGAATATGCGTTTCTTTTTCATTTCTGAGGTGCTTGTCAAAAGTGATGTTTTTGGGCTGAATTGAGTCCTAAGGCGAATGCTGTGTTAGACCTTGGGCTAACTCTTCAGGGAAGGCTCGGAATCGAAAATCAAGCGAGAATTCGGCTTTCCAGCCCGTGGGAAACAGGAATACGCGTTTCTTTTTCATTTCTGAGGTGTTTGTCAAAAGTGATGTTTTTGGGCTGAATTGAGAACTAAGGTGAATGCTGTCTTAAACCTTGGGCTAGCTCTTCAGGGAAGGCTCGGAATCAAAAATCAAGCGTGAATTCGACTTTCCAGCCCGTGGGGAACAGCAATATGCGTTTCTTTTTCATTTCTGAGGTGTTTGTCAAAAGTGATGTTTTTGGGCTGAATTGAGTCCTAAGGCGAATGCTGTGTTAGACCTTGGGCTAACTCTTCAGGGAAGGCTCGGAATCGAAAATCAAGCGAGAATTCGGCTTTCCAGCCCGTGGGGAACAGGAATATGCGTTTCTTTTTCATTTCTGAGGTGTTTGTCAAAAGTGATGTTTTTGGGCTGAATTGAGAACTAAGGCGAATGCTGTCTTAGACCTTGGGCTAGCTCTTCAGGGAAGGCTCGGAATCAAAAATCAAGCGTGAATTCGACTTTCCAGCCCGTGGGGAACAGGAATATGCGTTTCTTTTTCATTTCTGAGGTGTTTGTCAAAAGTGATGTTTTTGGGCTGAATTGAGTCCTAAGGCGAATGCTGTGTTAGACCTTGGGCTAACTCTTCAGGGAAGGCTCGGAATCGAAAATCAAGCGAGAATTCGGCTTTCTAGCCCGTGGGGAACAGCAATATGCGTTTCTTTTTCATTTCTGAGGTGTTCGTCAAAAGTGATGTTTTTGGGCTGAATTGAGAACTGGCGAATGCTGTGTTAGACCTTGGGCTAGCTCTTCAGGGAAGGCTCGGAATCGAAAATCAAGCGTGAATTCGACTTTCCAGCCCGTGGGGAACAGGAATATGCGTTTCTTTTTCATTTCTGAGGTGTTTGTCAAAAGTGATGTTTTTGGGCTGAATTGAGTCCTAAGGCGAATGCTGTGTTAGACCTTGGGCTATCTCTTCAGGGAAGGCTCGGAATCGAGAATCAAGAGAGAATTCGGCTTTCCAGCCCGTGGGGAACAGGAATATGCGTTTCTTTTTCATTTCTGAGGTGTTCGTCAAAAGTGATGTTTTTGGGCTGAATTGAGAACTGGCGAATGCTGTGTTAGACCTTGGGCTAGCTCTTCAGGGAAGGCTCGGAATCGAAAATCAAGAGAGAATTCGGCTTTCCAGCCCGTGGGGAACAGGAATATGCGTTTCTTTTTCATTTCTGAGGTGTTTGTCAAAAGTGATGTTTTTGGGCTGAATTGAGAACTAAGGCGAATGCTGTCTTAGAGCTTGGGCTAGCTCTTCAGGGAAGGCTCGGAATCGAAAATCAAGCGAGAATTCGGCTTTCCAGCCCGTGGGGAACAGGAATATGCGTTTCTTTTTCATTTCTGAGGTGTTTGTCAAAAGTGATGTTTTTGGGCTGAATTGAGTCCTAAGGCGAATGCTGTGTTAGACCTTGGGCTAACTCTTCAGGGAAGGCTCGGAATCGAAAATCAAGCGAGAATTCGGCTTTCCAGCCCGTGGGGAACAGGAATATGCGTTTCTTTTTCATTTCTGAGGTGTTTGTCAAAAGTGATGTTTTTGGGCTGAATTGAGAACTAAGGCGAATGCTGTCTTAGACCTTGGGCTAGCTCTTCAGGGAAGGCTCGGAATCAAAAATCAAGCGTGAATTCGACTTTCCAGCCCGTGGGGAACAGGAATATGCGTTTCTTTTTCATTTCTGAGGTGCTTGTCAAAAGTGATGTTTTTGGGCTGAATTGAGAACTAAGGCGAATGCTGTGTTAGACCTTGGGCTAGCTCTTCAGGGAAGGCTCGGAATCGAAAATCAAGCGAGAATTCGGCTTTCCAGCCCGTGGGGAACAGGAATATGCGTTTCTTTTTCATTTCTCAGGTGTTTGTCAAAAGTGATGTTTTTGGGCTGAATTGAGAACTAAGGTGAATGCTGTCTTAAACCTTGGGCTAGCTCTTCAGCGAAGGCTCGGAATCAAAAATCAAGCGTGAATTCGACTTTCCAGCCCGTGGGGAACAGGAATATGCGTTTCTTTTTCATTTCTGAGGTGTTTGTCAAAAGTGATGTTTTTGGGCTGAATTGAGTCCTAAGGCGAATGCTGTGTTAGACCTTGGGCTATCTCTTCAGGGAAGGCTCGGAAACGAGAATCAAGAGAGAATTCGGCTTTCCAGCCCGTGGGGAACAGGAATATGCGTTTCTTTTTCATTTCTGAGGTGTTCGTCAAAAGTGATGTTTTTGGGCTGAATTGAGAACTGGCGAATGCTGTGTTAGACCTTGGGCTAGCTCTTCAGGGAAGGCTCGGAATCGAAAATCAAGAGAGAATTCGGCTTTCCAGCCCGTGGGGAACAGGAATATGCGTTTCTTTTTCATTTCTGAGGTGTTTGTCAAAAGTGATGTTTTTGGGCTGAATTGAGAACTAAGGCGAATGCTGTCTTAGAGCTTGGGCTAGCTCTTCAGGGAAGGCTCGGAATCGAAAATCAAGCGAGAATTCGGCTTTCCAGCCCGTGGGGAACAGGAATATGCGTTTCTTTTTCATTTCTGAGGTGTTTGTCAAAAGTGATGTTTTTGGGCTGAATTGAGTCCTAAGGCGAATGCTGTGTTAGACCTTGGGCTAACTCTTCAGGGAAGGCTCGGAATCGAAAATCAAGCGAGAATTCGGCTTTCCAGCCCGTGGGGAACAGGAATATGCGTTTCTTTTTCATTTCTGAGGTGTTTGTCAAAAGTGATGTTTTTGGGCTGAATTGAGAACTAAGGCGAATGCTGTCTTAGACCTTGGGCTAGCTCTTCAGGGAAGGCTCGGAATCAAAAATCAAGCGTGAATTCGACTTTCCAGCCCGTGGGGAACAGGAATATGCGTTTCTTTTTCATTTCTGAGGTGCTTGTCAAAAGTGATGTTTTTGGGCTGAATTGAGAACTAAGGCGAATGCTGTGTTAGACCTTGGGCTAGCTCTTCAGGGAAGGCTCGGAATCGAAAATCAAGCGAGAATTCGGCTTTCCAGCCCGTGGGGAACAGGAATATGCGTTTCTTTTTCATTTCTCAGGTGTTTGTCAAAAGTGATGTTTTTGGGCTGAATTGAGAACTAAGGTGAATGCTGTCTTAAACCTTGGGCTAGCTCTTCAGCGAAGGCTCGGAATCAAAAATCAAGCGTGAATTCGACTTTCCAGCCCGTGGGGAACAGGAATATGCGTTTCTTTTTCATTTCTGAGGTGTTTGTCAAAAGTGATGTTTTTGGGCTGAATTGAGTCCTAAGGCGAATGCTGTGTTAGACCTTGGGCTATCTCTTCAGGGAAGGCTCGGAAACGAGAATCAAGAGAGAATTCGGCTTTCCAGCCCGTGGGGAACAGGAATATGCGTTTCTTTTTCATTTCTGAGGTGTTCGTCAAAAGTGATGTTTTTGGGCTGAATTGAGAACTGGCGAATGCTGTGTTAGACCTTGGGCTAGCTCTTCAGGGAAGGCTCGGAATCGAAAATCAAGAGAGAATTCGGCTTTCCAGCCCGTGGGGAACAGGAATATGCGTTTCTTTTTCATTTCTGAGGTGTTTGTCAAAAGTGATGTTTTTGGGCTGAATTGAGAACTAAGGCGAATGCTGTCTTAGAGCTTGGGCTAGCTCTTCAGGGAAGGCTCGGAATCGAAAATCAAGCGAGAATTCGGCTTTCCAGCCCGTGGGGAACAGGAATATGCGTTTCTTTTTCATTTCTGAGGTGTTTGTCAAAAGTGATGTTTTTGGGCTGAATTGAGTCCTAAGGCGAATGCTGTGTTAGACCTTGGGCTAACTCTTCAGGGAAGGCTCGGAATCGAAAATCAAGCGAGAATTCGGCTTTCCAGCCCGTGGGGAACAGGAATATGCGTTTCTTTTTCATTTCTGAGGTGTTTGTCAAAAGTGATGTTTTTGGGCTGAATTGAGAACTAAGGCGAATGCTGTCTTAGACCTTGGGCTAGCTCTTCAGGGAAGGCTCGGAATCAAAAATCAAGCGTGAATTCGACTTTCCAGCCCGTGGGGAACAGGAATATGCGTTTCTTTTTCATTTCTGAGGTGCTTGTCAAAAGTGATGTTTTTGGGCTGAATTGAGAACTAAGGCGAATGCTGTGTTAGACCTTGGGCTAGCTCTTCAGGGAAGGCTCGGAATCGAAAATCAAGCGAGAATTCGGCTTTCCAGCCCGTGGGGAACAGGAATATGCGTTTCTTTTTCATTTCTCAGGTGTTTGTCAAAAGTGATGTTTTTGGGCTGAATTGAGAACTAAGGTGAATGCTGTCTTAAACCTTGGGCTAGCTCTTCAGCGAAGGCTCGGAATCAAAAATCAAGCGTGAATTCGACTTTCCAGCCCGTGTGGAACAGCAATATGCGTTTCTTTTTCATTTCTGAGGTGTTTGTCAAAAGTGATGTTTTTGGGCTGAATTGAGTCCTAAGGCGAATGCTGTGTTAGACCTTGGGCTAACTCTTCAGGGAAGGCTCGGAATCGAAAATCAAGCGAGAATTCGGCTTTCCAGCCCGTGGGGAACAGGAATATGCGTTTCTTTTTCATTTCTGAGGTGTTTGTCAAAAGTGATGTTTTTGGGCTGAATTGAGAACTAAGGCGAATGCTGTCTTAGACCTTGGGCTAGCTCTTCAGGGAAGGCTCGGAATCAAAAATCAAGCGTGAATTCGACTTTCCAGCCCGTGGGGAACAGGAATATGCGTTTCTTTTTCATTTCTGAGGTGTTTGTCAAAAGTGATGTTTTTGGGCTGAATTGAGTCCTAAGGCGAATGCTGTGTTAGACCTTGGGCTAACTCTTCAGGGAAGGCTCGGAATCGAAAATCAAGCGAGAATTCGGCTTTCCAGCCCGTGGGAAACAGGAATACGCGTTTCTTTTTCATTTCTGAGGTGTTTGTCAAAAGTGATGTTTTTGGGCTGAATTGAGAACTAAGGTGAATGCTGTCTTAGACCTTGGGCTAGCTCTTCAGGGAAGGCTCGGAATCAAAAATCAAGCGTGAATTCGACTTTCCAGCCCGTGGGGAACAGCAATATGCGTTTCTTTTTCATTTCTGAGGTGTTTGTCAAAAGTGATGTTTTTGGGCTGAATTGAGTCCTAAGGCGAATGCTGTGTTAGACCTTGGGCTATCTCTTCAGGGAAGGCTCGGAATCGAGAATCAAGAGAGAATTCGGCTTTCCAGCCCGTGGGGAACAGGAATATGCGTTTCTTTTTCATTTCTGAGGTGTTTGTCAAAAGTGATGTTTTTGGGCTGAATTGAGAACTAAGGCGAATGCTGTCTTAGAGCTTGGGCTAGCTCTTCAGGGAAGGCTCGGAATCGAAAATCAAGCGAGAATTCGGCTTTCCAGCCCGTGGGGAACAGGAATATGCGTTTCTTTTTCATTTCTGAGGTGTTTGTCAAAAGTGATGTTTTTGGGCTGAATTGAGTCCTAAGGCGAATGCTGTGTTAGACCTTGGGCTAACTCTTCAGGGAAGGCTCGGAATCGAAAATCAAGCGAGAATTCGGCTTTCCAGCCCGTGGGGAACAGGAATATGCGTTTCTTTTTCATTTCTGAGGTGTTCGTCAAAAGTGATGTTTTTGGGCTGAATTGAGAACTGGCGAATGCTGTGTTAGACCTTGGGCTAGCTCTTCAGGGAAGAGCTAGCCCAAGGTCTAACACAGCATTCGCCTTAGGACTTAGGGCTAGCTCTTCAGGGAAGGCTCGGAATCGAAAATCAAGCGAGAATTCGGCTTTCCAGCCCGTGGGGAACAGGAATATGCGTTTCTTTTTCATTTCTGAGGTGTTTGTCAAAAGTGGTTTTTGGGCTGAATTGAGAACTAAGGCGAATGCTGTCTTAGACCTTGGGCTAGCTCTTCAGGGAAGGCTCGGAATCAAAAATCAAGCGTGAATTCGACTTTCCAGCCCGTGGGGAACAGGAATATGCGTTTCTTTTTCATTTCTGAGGTGCTTGTCAAAAGTGATGTTTTTGGGCTGAATTGAGAACTAAGGCGAATGCTGTGTTAGACCTTGGGCTAGCTCTTCAGGGAAGGCTCGGAATCGAAAATCAAGCGAGAATTCGGCTTTCCAGCCCGTGGGGAACAGGAATATGCGTTTCTTTTTCATTTCTCAGGTGTTTGTCAAAAGTGATGTTTTTGGGCTGAATTGAGAACTAAGGTGAATGCTGTCTTAAACCTTGGGCTAGCTCTTCAGCGAAGGCTCGGAATCAAAAATCAAGCGTGAATTCGACTTTCCAGCCCGTGGGGAACAGCAATATGCGTTTCTTTTTCATTTCTGAGGTGTTTGTCAAAAGTGATGTTTTTGGGCTGAATTGAGTCCTAAGGCGAATGCTGTCTTAAACCTTGGGCTAGCTCTTCAGGGAAGGCTCGGAATCAAAAATCAAGCGTGAATTCGACTTTCCAGCCCGTGGGGAACAGGAATATGCGTTTCTTTTTCATTTCTGAGGTGTTTGTCAAAAGTGATGTTTTTGGGCTGAATTGAGTCCTAAGGCGAATGCTGTGTTAGACCTTGGGCTAACTCTTCAGGGAAGGCTCGGAATCGAAAATCAAGCGAGAATTCGGCTTTCTAGCCCGTGGGGAACAGCAATATGCGTTTCTTTTTCATTTCTGAGGTGTTTGTCCAAAGTGATGTTTTTGGGCTGAATTGAGTCCTAAGGCGAATGCTGTGTTAGACCTTGGGCTAACTCTTCAGGGAAGGCTCGGAATCGAAAATCAAGCGAGAATTCGGCTTTCCAGCCCGTGGGAAACAGGAATACGCGTTTCTTTTTCATTTCTGAGGTGTTTGTCAAAAGTGATGTTTTTGGGCTGAATTGAGAACTAAGGTGAATGCTGTCTTAAACCTTGGGCTAGCTCTTCAGGGAAGGCTCGGAATCAAAAATCAAGCGTGAATTCGACTTTCCAGCCCGTGGGGAACAGGAATATGCGTTTCTTTTCATTTCTGAGGTGCTTGTCAAAAGTGATGTTTTTGGGCTGAATTGAGTCCTAAGGCGAATGCTGTGTTAGACCTTGGGCTAACTCTTCAGGGAAGGCTCGGAATCGAAAATCAAGCGAGAATTCGGCTTTCCAGCCCGTGGGAAACAGGAATACGCGTTTCTTTTTCATTTCTGAGGTGTTTGTCAAAAGTGATGTTTTTGGGCTGAATTGAGAACTAAGGTGAATGCTGTCTTAAACCTTGGGCTAGCTCTTCAGGGAAGGCTCGGAATCAAAAATCAAGCGTGAATTCGACTTTCCAGCCCGTGGGGAACAGCAATATGCGTTTCTTTTTCATTTCTGAGGTGTTTGTCAAAAGTGATGTTTTTGGGCTGAATTGAGAACTAAGGCGAATGCTGTCTTAGACCTTGGGCTAGCTCTTCAGGGAAGGCTCGGAATCGAAAATCAAGCGTGAATTCGACTTTCCAGCCCGTGGGGAACAGGAATATGCGTTCCTTTTTCATTTCTGAGGTGTTTGTCAAAAGTGATGTTTTTGGGCTGAATTGAGAACTAAGGCGAATGCTGTGTTAGACCTTGGGCTATCTCTTCAGGGAAGGCTCGGAATCGAGAATCAAGAGAGAATTCGGCTTTCCAGCCCGTGGGGAACAGGAATATGCGTTTCTTTTTCATTTCTGAGGTGTTTGTCAAAAGTGATGTTTTTGGGCTGAATTGAGAACTAAGGCGAATGCTGTCTTAGAGCTTGGGCTAGGTCTTCAGGGAAGGCTCGGAATCGAAAATCAAGCGAGAATTCGGCTTTCCAGCCCGTGGGAAACAGGAATATGCGTTCCTTTTTCATTTCTGAGGTGTTTGTCAAAAGTGATGTTTTTGGGCTGAATTGAGAACTAAGGCGAATGCTGTGTTAGACCTTGGGCTATCTCTTCAGGGAAGGCTCGGAATCGAGAATCAAGAGAGAATTCGGCTTTCCAGCCCGTGGGGAACAGGAATATGCGTTTCTTTTTCATTTCTGAGGTGTTTGTCAAAAGTGATGTTTTTGGGCTGAATTGAGTCCTAAGGCGAATGCTGTGTTAGACCTTGGGCTAACTCTTCAGGGAAGGCTCGGAATCGATAATCAAGCGAGAATTCGGCTTTCCAGCCCGTGGGGAACAGGAATATGCGTTTCTTTTTCATTTCTGAGGTGTTTGTCAAAAGTGATGTTTTTGGGCTGAATTGAGTCCTAAGGCGAATGCTGTGTTAGACCTTGGGCTAACTCTTCAGGGAAGGCTCGGAATCGAAAATCAAGCGAGAATTCGGCTTTCCAGCCCGTGGGGAACAGGAATATGCGTTTCTTTTTCATTTCTGAGGTGTTTGTCAAAAGTGATGTTTTTGGGCTGAATTGAGAACTAAGGCGAATGCTG